>VZRH01007245.1:1519837-1585597 GCA_013397555.1 Urocynchramus pylzowi | reverse complement strand
CAGGTACGCGGGGATCGCTCCCTGGGCACAGCCGGGGCTGCTCCGCGCTCTGCGGGCCCGCGGAGCCGCGGGGATGGCGATGGGGATGGCGATGGGGATGGCGATGGGGATGAGGATGAGGATGCGTGAGGAAGGGGGGACAGTCCCCTTCCGGCATCGGTAACTCTTATCGCAGGCAGGCAAACTTTATTATTCTGCAGCAATTTGGCGGTGCCCTTCACTGCATCTTCCCTTCTAGGTGCTGCTCTGAATAATAAAATGTGCATCGTGCACGAGCACTAGGTAAAGGGATTAAACTCTTGCTAGATTATTCCATCCTCCCTCCGACTGATGTTTAATCTGATGTCATTTCCCAGTCGCTTTTAGGGTTTCCAATAAAATAAAAGCCATTTTGGCAGGTGTGATGGCTGTGTTTCTGTTCCGTGTTGGTGTCCGTGGGCAAAGTTGGTGGTGGCGGTGGCTGTGGCTGTCCCTGCCCCCAGCCCCAGGCATGGTGCATCTCCTCAGAATGTGTTTGCTTTGCAAATGTGGATTGTCGTGTCACGGCAAAGTCATCACCGGCTGCTCCTCCACACAGCCACTGCCCGTGCAGATACGTGGCATTTGTCTGGCGTCTAATGCTAAATCAGACCAATTGCAAGTCAAATGCCTCATCCTTTTTTCACCGAACGGCGATGTTTGCAGATAGATACAGACAGATACATGGACACTACAGATAGCAGGATTGGGGGATGCCTGTTCTGCAGACGAGCACGTAGAACAGAATAATAACATTTATTATTGCATATTCCCATAAATACCAGTGAATTAGCATGTAGCAGTGTGCTGTGCTCACTGTTACAGGGAGTACTGCAGGGTTTTTGTTAACCTCTCTTCCAAATTGGCTCTTGCTGGTGGCGCTGGGCACGGGGGTGTGTCTTTCCCAGAGTGATGTGATGGTCGACATTACAGCTGTGCATGGGCTTAGTGCAGTTGTGGCTGAGGAGAATCTCAGTGCACATTAAAGCTTTGCTTTTCCTTTTTTTAAGCTACTGCTGCCTGATTTTTTTAGTGGTAAAACGCTGCCTGGGCTGTTTTGTCCAGTGCGGGTGGTGATGCAGGGTTTGTATACAAAATAACTCAGAATGACTTATAAGCGAGTCTTGACACTGCTTCTGGTAAATACAGAGCCTGGTTCTTAAGGGATTTGATATATTTTGAAGAAACACCTAAATTCAAAGCCACTGGTTGTAATATTAAGAATTGCACCAAGTATTCTGTGACAGGGGAAGAATAGTACTATTGTTATCATCCAAATAAAAATAAGGACTATTGCTTGGCGAGACAGAAGAGCTGCCTTAAGAAAACAGCATGAGATACTGAAACACAGACCAAGCAGTGAGTGGAAGATACAGCATCCCCATAAAGCCATTATGATAAAAAATAGCAGTATATGGCACTGATAGGAAAGTTGCTGTAGTCACTTCGTATTTTGGCATTTCTGATCCGGAGGTGTTACATTTTTATTAGAGGAGGGCTTTCAAGTCTACCCAGCTGACAAATGAAGAAGGTAATTCAGATCAAATATTACAGATGTCAGCCAGGACTCACCACTGTAGACAGCCTTTGAAGCACATTTGTGCTACTTCTAGTACCTTAAAGGAGGTTGGGGTTTTTTTAGGTGCCTCTTTGTTGTTCCTTTTTGATGGGATGGTCCTGGTCAGCGGCTTTGTGCAGACTGTTTTCTTTTTAAAACGGAAAAGACCGACTCTAAATGAAGCCAGTGAAGTGACCATGCTGTCTGCAGGCTGGAGAGCAGCCCTTATTTTCCCTGCTTCTGTACCTGAATGAGTTCCAGCCTGCTAAAATACAGCATGACTGCATGCTAGAGGCAGTGAGCAGAGGGGCACTGCTATTACATCCAACTCGATGTATTTGTCTCTACCTGGAGCACCTTTTTGAGACAGGCAGCATGTTGAAATTTCTAGAATTAAAACCAAGTTACAGCTCTAACACGTGGGTTTTAGGGGTAGGAAAAGTGAGATGGAACAAAATATGGGGCCGTACAGTGCCACAGATTTCTGCATGACAATGGTCTGAAAAGCTGCTAAATGCTGCTTTAGTTAACTGGCAACTGCACGCAGAAATCTGAAGCACCTCTCTATAGATGTGACCAGTCCCATACCTGTACAAGCTATGGATGCACTTCTGCATCTGCCCAAACTGTACAGCTGCCTCTGGTTTAGATATGTGTTAGGAGTGCACACACCCCTGTGTGTAACCACTGCCCTTTGGATAGCTGTGTGACACTGAGCCTTAAATCAATATATCAGCACAAGAGTGCTCTTGTTACAAAACTCTGAACCTTTCTGGGTTGCCACAAGAGAAATGAGAAGCCTGTGATCACTGGATAATTAACACCTTGGGTGTTAGGGGCTTTCCTTTTCGTGTGTCAAATGCCCCACCACAGATGAAAATAAAATATCCAAAATCACGCTGGCTTTGCTCTGTAATGAGAAGCTAGTTGGTCATGCCCTGTCCTTTCAATATTCATGTTGAATGAAGCATGGTTTGACAGTCAAGGCTGTTTGTCATTTCACTGGAAGTGTTTCAGGCCCTCATCACTGCTACGAAATACGTGACACCAGCTGAAATATCTGTTAGTCACGACTTTTTTCCTGGGATTTATTTTTGGGTTATTATTCAGCAAAAGGTTCTGACTAAACTGGAATTTTGTGTAAATCCTTTGTTTCCCCCTTTCACAGCCTGTGTATCCTACTCTGGTAGAATGTCAAGCTGTATAGATACCAATTCCTCTCTGGTGTTTGGAAAGTCTCTCTGTGCATAGGACCAAGGAACTGAAATCTGTTTCAGATTTTCTGGAAAACACCTGGTGCTTACACTGGTGATTACTCTGACTGTTGATGTTCTGTATAAGATGCCTGTCTAGCACAGATGAGGATTGTCATACTGTGCTGCTGACAGCAGCATTTCCTCTGTTAGAACAGCATTTGCTGTTAGAATTGAAAAATATATCCCAATATCATGAATAAAAATAGAACTGGAGTGTAGCCACAGTGCTGGGAAAATGCAGCTTCTCCCAAGCAGTGTGCCACGGAGCCAGTTTGTGCTCAGTGGTGGAGAAGAGGCTCCTGCCAGGCTGTGAGGGGCTCTGGGCAGGGGCAGGGGTGCCCTGGCCCTGCAGAGCTCAGGCTGCCCTGCAGCAGCTGGGGACTGCAGCCCGTGGGCACTGAGGGTTCTCTGTCACTGCAGCCACCCTGATAAATGACATGTGGAGCCGTGTTCATCCTGTGAGTGGAGATTGCAAGGCCACCTGTGGCTGGGATCTTGCTGAGGAAATGAGAGTGGTCCAAAGGTTCGTGGCTCCACACTTCGGCTCCTGCTCGTGGTGCTTGATCAGGAATCAGAGTGGGGCTTCCAGCTCTGCCACAGATTCTGTGAATGGCCCTGAGCAAAGCATTTAGCATCTCCTGGGCTCTGTTCTCCTTCTGCAAATGGGAATAATAATGAACTCTTTCCACTACATTCTATTTATTTTATCTGCTTAGGAAATGAGATTTTCAGACCAAATACTGTTTTCTCCATCAGGATGCTGAATCCCAACAGAGGCTTCTAGATGCTGCTTATAAATCACTTGACAGCCTGCATTGTACGTTGTTGATCTATAGAAGAATATTGCTGAGTGCCAGAAGAATTTGAATTTGTTCTGGGGTTTCTGGAATAACATTTGATTAGCTAAATTCTCTGTTGTGCTGGTGGGTATGTCCAGGTTGGAGCGAAGAGCCTCGTTCCCCTGCTGGTGGCAGTGGTTTGGTAGAAAAAACATTGACAGTGCAGGAGTCAGGACAGAGGGAATGGGACAGGGGGGGCGAGGTTTGCTTTTTAAAAAATATATAATTGTCATAAAGTTTTCTATTTTCTCTTCCACACAGGCTTAGTTTCTAGAGCAGTAGGCATTGCTGTGCCCAGTGTTGGCTGATCAGCAGCAGTGCAGGGTGTTCCTGTGAACAGGCAAGAGGAAGGCACTGAGGAAATAACAGCATGGCACAGATTCTCTTCCCTGCTCTCATCTCATGACTATTAGAAACCCTTTCCCAGTTTTCCTTTAGAGATCATCCTGCAGCCAGCCCCTCTTCCTCAAGGCTTGATGTGAACACAGCTGGTGGGCAGCCATCACATGCACCCCTTTCCTTCCATGCTCCACCTCCCCTAGAACTAGACTGATTTATTCTCTTTCACTGAGGAGCATAAATCATTTTTACAGACAGCTTCATCGAGTTTTTACACTGGATGTGTGATGGAAAAAATTACAATTATACCCCCTCTTGCCAACTTTGAAAGGAAAATAAGCCTTTCTTGAGTCAGGTTAACTTGTTTAGGGTTGGCTTAGAAAAATCCTACATCAAGGCTAAATCCTCCAGAATAGGGAATTTATTCTGTGACTTTACCTTTTCAGCTCCTGTTGAATATTTCTGTACCTCCTTCTTATAGAGCTGAAAAATGCTCTTTGTTCCTCCTGTATGGAATACCATAGTGCCTTTTTGGTGTGGGAAGTGCAGTGAGAGCCCTGCCCCTCTCGCTGTGAGTATTCTCTGATGTTAATCAGCCAGGACTTCCTCAGATCTGTGCCAGGCCACAGCCAGAGGAGGGGCACAGCACAGAGTCCCTGGGCGTGTGCTGGGGCTGGGCACTGCCTGGAGAGGGATGGAGCTGGGTTAGGGTTAGGGTTAGGGAGCTGATGGTGCTCAGAATTGAGGGCAAGAAGCTCTCAGCTCTCTCTGTAACCAGCACTACAGGGCTGGCTCTGGCCCCTGTGTACTGCATTTCCCTCCTCTGTGGCACTCACAGTTCCACCTCCTGGTAAAGTCTGACTTTCTGTTCTCCCCACTTCCTTGCCCCCAGTCCTGAAGTTTAGAACCTTAGGTATATTCCCTGCTAGCTCCAGGAGTGTATTTCTTCCCTTGTCTCTTGTTTACTGCTTGCTAATTAAATTTTGTAGGTGGCAGTTTGAAATCTTAGTGGGACGTGTCATGTGACTGCTAATGCTCTGCAGATCTCTATTACATAACCTTTAAGTAGTTGGGGAAAATGTGCTTGTGTCATACTGGGCCTGACATAAGGCTCTGTCTGAAGCCAACGGCCTGATCAGGTTTTTTATGTAGGATGACTGCAGAAATCTTGTGGATGGTTTGTTCTGGCACAAGATTTGTGCCCTCGGTTGTCAGGTCAATTGTCTTCCCTGGCGGAGACGCTTTGCAGTCGGCTCTGTCTCCTTCCCTGCAGGGCAGAGCAGGCAGGGCTTGGACTGAAGCACGCTGCCATGCCAGGTAGTGATCGAATCCCTGGTAAATGCAGGATGCTAGGAGCCCTTCTGCTTTTCTGAGAGCTTTGCTCATGCCAGCTCTGCGGTGACCCGAGCACAGAACAAGCACAGGAACCTCTCTGTTTGTCCCCCCCCTTCACCTCCCACAGATCTTAGCCAGGCCCTGGTGCTTTCTGCAGAATGAAAACAGGAATCAATATGGGCTTTAAAAATGCTGTGTAGGGACAATCACTTTTTAATGCTTACTAATTCATTAGGATCTGGTTTGCCAAAGGAGTATTTTGTAAATGGCAGCAACATGTCCACTCACAGAGTAAGAGCCCTTCCTCCTTCCTGCAGGCTAGAACCATCTCCTGGTCACACTTCACACACAGTTCCACACTCTTAGTGCCTAAAACATCCTTGTACATCCTTGTACACCCTTGTACACCCTTATGCATCTTTATCCATCTTTATCCATCTTTATCCACTATCCAGTGCAGCTTAGGCCCTCCATGGATGGACCACCTGGGCCCTGAAGAAACAAGTTTCATTTTGGTTTCCTGGCCAGGGTATGGCCTTGCAGGCTGAGTCCTGTCTGTGAGTTTTGTCTGTCTTTGGCTGTGATTGTGCTCTCTGATAAACCACAGGAGATCTTCTGCCTCACTTTCTTTACCTGCTGGGAAGGCTCAGTGGCAATGAGCTGCTGTGGTCTTGCAGTGAAAGTTGTAATTAGAAATGAGGAAGGACTGGATNCTGCTGTGGTCTTGCAGTGAAAGTTGTAATTAGAAATAAAGGAAGAACTGGATGAAATTTTGGGAGGTTTTTTTTTGTTTGTTTGTGGGTTGTTTTTTTTTTTTTAAAGAATATCAAGCTTACAAGTTTATAATCTCTTATTGAAATCTAATTGTGTGAACCTGCATTTTGTCTAGAGAAGCCCTTGGTCTGCAATAGCACTTTTCAGTTAGAAAACTCTTTACTGAGTGCTTAAGAATGATGGTTTGCTATCATTCTGTCTGTTCTGCAGGTGAGAAATTTTCAATGTGCTTCAGGTTTATTTGCCAAGATCATTCAACAGGGTCAATGGAAATCCATGGGTATTGTTTGCAGAACCTGGTCTAACATTTATCCATTGTATTGCTTCTCTTAATTAAATGTTGTATAAGAAAGAAGGAGGGGAAAGTATTGATCTTCTAAAACCAGACTTTTTTTGTTTCATTTTAAATTAATTGGCCATGTGCTACTCATAGTAATGAGTCTGAAATTGTATTAATCTTTAAAAAAAATACTTCTATCATAAATCGGGGTGGCTACAGTCACTTTGTGTGCTGTAAGGGCTGCCTGTTCACCTGCTAGGTATACAGGAACTATAAATGTCTCTCTGGAAGGGTCTCTGTTCAAGAGTCTTAAATCTTCTGCGTTAATGTATTTACCATACGCTCCCTGAGATTTCAGTAACTCTGGTTTAGTTGAAGTTGAAGCACAGTTTGTGCTGCTGTGTCACCATCGTTGGTGCTCCTGCGTGAGCTGGACTCAGAACAAAGAGGCAGCTGCAAAGCAGTTTTATGGGGATTTTTGGTAGGGCAGGTGGGTACAGCTGGTGTTTTAGTGTTTATAAGGAAACTGCCATTAGGGCAGCTGCTCCTGCTAATCACGGGCAGGGATGGGCTCCTCAGGGCATGGAGCTCCTCAGCTCATGTGCTGCACAGTGACCAGGGACAGGAGAGCTGCCACCACGGCCAGGGCAGCCCGCACTCTTTGGGGTGCAAGGAGAGAGACCCACAGAGCAGACCTGCCCTTGCCCTGCCAGCTGTGACCCAGCTGTGCCCACCTGCACCCCTGGGCCCTCTGGCTGCTCCTGAGACTCCCCAGCAGGGCAGGAATGGATGGCAGCAGGGCTGTTACGAACATCAGTGTCCTGCACAGACACTGGGATAAGGCAGAGGCCAGCTGGGAGAGGGCTGGTCCTTGGTGTCACACCAGTGCCACAGCTCTGGTGGCCCAAGTGAACCTCAGCCTCCCTCTGGCAGAGGTGGGAGCTCCCAGTTTTTCCTCAGAGTTCCACAAGGTGACGTTTCTCGTGCAGCCAGGGTGAAGCAGCCCTGCTCAGTGACTCTGGGTATTGATCCCAGCTGTTCCATGCCAGTGAGAGTTTTGCCACCTTGGATATTGGTAGCTACTAAGTATCATAAACCCCAAACCTTGTGCTCAGCTTGCAACCTAACTTCCCTTTTGAAAAACGTTCGATTTCTGCAAATACTGTTACAAGGAAATGAAGTGTATAAAGCTTCAAGCTGCTGATATTTTTATAACATAATGATAAAAGTGTTGTGAATACGCAATTTTTTCTTGTCTTAAAATAAGACAGAACAATTCAGAGAGCAGAACAAGAGAGGAAGACAAGCTGTCCACGGTGATGAGGGCTGAAAGAGTGAAGCAGTGAATGAATGAGGCCAGTGAACTGCTGACCCCACTGGTGAGACCCCTGCAGTCCGTGGGGCTCTGGTGGTGCCATTGATTCTCTGTGGGAGAATTGCTCTGGGCAGAGAGCAGTGAGCAGCACTGAAAGCACAGTGTTTGTGTCCTGTCCCCAGACTAAATGCACGTTCCATTCACCCTAGCTGGCAGTGCTGGCACAACACGGGGGTGAGCCTGAGGGAGGCACTGGGCAGCTGCAGCCTTCCCTGGCGCTCTGCAGAGCTGAGCCCAGGGCGGGCACCGAGCACTGCCCGCCCAAAAGCCCCGCTGGGCACAGCAGAGGGACACAGAAACTGAGGGAGCACAGAGGAAATCCTTCTCCTTCCTCCTTGCCCCACGTCTGACCCCTCTCAGATGTGCTGCCTTCCCCCTCTCTCGCCCCATTGTGCTTTGTGCAACTAAAATTTAGTCTGGCATACAAAAAACTACCAGAACATTTAGTCAAAGCGTGTTGCTGATTTTTTAATATCCCTTTATTTAGTAGCATTCAAGGGCCCATGCTGCTGTTGAGAAGGATGTTTTCTCACTCTGATTTGCTGTAACTAAGTAACAGGAAATTCTCCCCAGTGCAGCTGGGTTATGCACTGTAATGTGTGGATGGAACTGGCTGTAGTGAATTGGAAATTATTGCTTGAAAGAAGGTCTTTTACACCAGGAAAGGTGTCTGGGCAAAGTATCCACTTGTCCTGGTGTTCTCTTTGGGGTTTTACCAGCCTAGTTTGCCCGCTTGAGCTCTGTGTGCTTCCCTAGAAGTTAGATCAGATCCTGTAGGATTTCCCAGGCCTCTGAAAGAGAAAGGAAGAAATAGAGAGGCTTAAAAAACACTCAGTGAGAAGGTGGAGTGGAAAACAAAGAATTAAAAGGTAGCATCTGTTTATTTTCCATGTGTGTTAAGGGATTCTACTGTTGTCTGTCTGGACTTGCTTCTTAAAGTCATTTGGTAAATGTGAGTTCAGAAGTACTCTTTGTTAAACACTGGTGAGTTTTACTAATTAGTTTTACTAATTCCTTGTATTTGGTACTGGCTTTGTCTTCAGCAATACATCACAATTTAGCTTTTCACAAGCTTGTCATTTGTGGACTATCCCCTTCCAAACTGAACTCACAAGTAAGCAAAAAGGGACTGTCCTTGGCACCACATTGCCTCGGGGTAAAAATGAGATTTTGTTTGTGGTGTGTAACAATTGCCAAGAGAACAGAGTTTTCATAGCAATCATGGCTGTTAGAAAAATGCAGATTTGAGGCATGTAGCACTATTTAATTTTTGTTCTCTGTAACATTAATTAAAAGTATAATTGCTGGCATTAAATAGGCAGAATAATGCATGCCTGTGAGCTGCAGTGCTTTTAAAGGTCCATGGCATTCCTATTATCAGAATTTCTAATTTATTGGAATAACTTCAGGGCTGAAATGGGTTTCTTTCATGATGGGTGGGTGCAGTGTATCTTATTCAGATCCGTGGTAAATCTCCTCATGTGCATGAGTCCCACTGCTGCAATCCCGTACGAGTGTGTGTGGGAAAATTGCATTTGGATTTTTATACTTCCATCAAACCTGCTTTAGGGATGAAGTCCCACAGGAATGTTCAGCTATCATTATCCATCATTGTTGGATTGATAATTGACCACTATTACATAAATAATAAAACCAGCAAGTAAATAGTTCAGGGGAAATATCACAATATCCCACTCGGTGTCTCTTGAAATTACCAGGCCCATTTGGAAGGGCAGGAGAGAGGTGTGAGAAACAAGCCCCATTATTTCCATCATCACTAATTAAAACCATTTACAAAGAGTGTGGAATTCTTAAAACACATCTTAAAGCTTTGGCTTTTTTTTGTCAGTGTAGGATTTGTGTTCAGGAAGGATGAGTTGGAACTGGAACAGGCCAGAAGAAAGGGCTGTATGAATAAACCAGGAATTTGGGGAGCTTATGTTATGAAACACAAAAAGAGCTTATTCTTTGTTGTCTAATGGTGACAAAATGACAAGGTAGGTCTGATTTCATCACTAATGCTGACTCAAGCACAGCCTTAGTGCTGAGTGCTCCAGTTCAAGCACCCAGAGATTGCCAAGATGATGGAAGTGTTCAGAAATGCCAAAAGCTGCTCATCTTTAGTGCAGCTTTCCCACAGCATCTGTCTGGCTGAGCTTTAACCCAGCTTTAGTTTTAACCTTGTCTAAGTGCTTCCTGGGCTTGTTCTCTGTCTGAATTCAGTAATTCTCAATGAACCCTTTCTCCAAGTGCTACATGAATGTTATTCACGTAGAAAAGCCCTTTTTACTTGTGCAGTCTTTACATGGTGCCTCTGGTACTTTTCTCAGTGTAGGTGACTGAATATTTTTCAGTTCAGAGATCCTAACTAAAAGCTCTGTCTGCTCTGGAAGCCCAAGGTTTCTCCTAATCTCTCACTGCCATAATATTTGAGAATAGTTCTGCTATTCATTTTTAGGTTTTTCCCAGAAGGGTTCTTGGGAAAAGCAGAATTTTATTTTGAATTGTTATTCCCATGGGGCCAAATACATTGGGTTATTACTTGTGCTGTCTCAGTCCCTCACACATGTGCTTCAGGTGGAATGTTAGTATCAGTTACTCCATTTTTCTCCACAAAGATGGAACAGGAAGTCATGCTAACAAATGGCTACATTTGGGGTAAGCTTCCCCATCGATGATCTGCATTTTGCCATTATTTTGTATTCTTTTAGCTTAGTGCTGGTTACCTGGCCTGGTGGTGGTGGGTTCCTGCTGCCCTGTCCAGTTTCAGTCTGTAGGATTGAGGTTTGCAGAGCAGTTCTGCTGCAGCCCCCTGAAGATCAGGCTGCAGATGATCAAGCACACACACCAAGCAGGCTTATTTGATTTCTTAGCCATGGAGCTGTTTTGTAGCCAGCCTGTGTGTTTGTCTGCTGGCAATGCTGTTTGATGCTGTGGTGTTCAGTGAATTCCTCCTCATGGAGGTGAAGGGAGCTTTGCAGGCACAGTCCATAGCTGCTGTTGGCCCCTGGCTCTCTCTGTGCAGGGCTGTTTCAAGTGCAGTGGCAGCAGTTTGCCTTTTGCAAGCACGGGATGAATGGTTAAGAAGTGTTAAATGCACTAAAGAAGTGGTAAAGGCATTATTCCATTCATGCATTATTTTATGTTCCATGGATTCATGTGATGCACTTTGCCTTTCATCTTGGGATTTCAAAGTCCTTACAGACATTAATTAACAGAGTCTTAGTGCACATCTCCTAGGTAAGAATGATTATTATCCCCATTTTGTTCAGCAGGGCACATGATTTCACCAAGTTTCTGCAATGAGTCAGTGGCAGAGCTGGGAATCCAACCTGGATGTGCTGCCCACAGCACAGCTCTGCTCCCTGAGGAAACTCACCAGGAGATGTGTAGGTTTCTGTACAAGGTACACCAAACAGTTTCGGTAACTTCCTGCTGCATAAATTAAAAACAAATGAACAACCAAAAAAAGAAAAAATCCAGCAGTTGTATGGAAAGTGAAAGGATGAAAGAACATTATGGGAAGAGGACACCAATGCTTTGATTGAGTGCTGTAAGAGTGGTGCAGCTCCCTGCAGGAAGGTGTGTCTGCTCACTTTGCACATCCTCCTTTTCTCTCTGTCTGGAGAGGGGGAGGCACAAGTCAAGGCTCAGGGCTGGCAGGGAGCTGCTCCTGCTGCAGAAAAGCAAAGTGCATTTGTTGCAGTGCTGCAGGAGGCATTCGCTGGGGCTGGCTCTGATTTATTGGGGAAACATCATGGCTGTGACACCTTGCTAAAAACTCTCCCTCTGTCCTGCCAGCAAACATTCTGCCTGTTATCCAAATGTGAAAATATTCTTATTTGTGTGTTACATAACAGGATTCACTCCCTCCCCATCCATACTTGATAATTTGTTTGTAAGACAGACTTGGGATTTTGTGAGGCCCAGTCTGAGCATTTGGGGTGGACCTGACCTGAAGATTTCTGGTCTCACCTATTCCTCTCTGATTATAAATCATTGCTGATGATTTATTCTCTGAGCCTGGATAGAATAGGTGAATGCTTTTGACCTTCAGGTCTTCCAACTGTAATTTCTGGGGATGTTTTGACTGGGATCTGAGTTTTGCAGATCTGTAATGGGTGATGGAGAGGAATGTTAGATCTGCTACAACCACCTTAAAAATAAAGAAAAAATTCTTTGTTCAGCTGAGAGGAAATTCTCCTGGTCCTAAAAACCCTGCTGAGAATCAAGAGGTTGCTGGAGGTTTCTAAGAAAGGGTTCTTTTGGAGAAAATCAGGCCAGGGTTTGCCTTTTTTTTTCCAAGGGTTTAGAAGAGCAAGTGTATTTAAAGACCTCCATTCTCTTCCTACATGAACAGTGGCTTGAATTTAGCATGCTGTCTGCTCTGGAAGTTTATTAATGCAATCACTCAGCTGCAGATAGTTAAAACATGGAAGGAATCAGGCTGGCAGGGAGCCTAATCACTGTGCAAAACCGAGCCACACCACAGCAATATTAACCTTTCCCGTCTGGAGCTCTCTTAGCTTCCCTCCAGTGTGCTTATCTAAGCTTGCCAGCAGAATATGCAAGGTAGAGACTTTCAGGAGATGTTGTGGTGTGGGGTTTTTTGGTTTATTTTCAGTTGGAAGCATGAATTCCAATATTTGTGCTAACAGCTTTCCTGCAGAACTGCTCTAGAATGTGCCCGGTTTGCTGGGTGGGAGGTGAGAGGTGGAGGGTCAGGGTGAAGGTGGGACTCTGGTCCATGGAGTCCTGGAATCAGAGGATCCTTTAGCCTGGAAATAGCTCCAGGGCAGCTGTGTGCAGCCTCTGACCCACCACCCCTCTGGGTGTGTTCTCCTTCTGCAGAGGGAGAGAGGCAGTGCCGGGTCTGGGAGCAGATCCCTGCGACAGGACAGCTCAGCACAATCTGCTCCAGCACAGCCTGCCCAGACTGGGCTCCAGCTTAGAACAATCTGCCCAGACTGGGCTCCAGCTCAGCAGAGCCTGCCCAGACTGGGCTCCAGCTCAGCAGAGCCTGCCCAAACTGGGCTCCAGCAGAGCCTGCCCAAACTGGGCTCCAGCTCAGCAGAGCCTGCCCAGACTGGGCTCCAGCTCAGAACAATCTGCCCAAACTGGGCTCCAGCTTAGAACAATCTGCCCAGACTGGGCTCCAGCTCAGCAGAGTCTGTCCATTACCTTGATGAAGACACCTTCTCATCCATTTTAGCATACTTGAAACCATCATTTAAATGCTACTCCAGTGATTCCACCAGCAGTTAGAAATACAAGATTCTTGTGTAAGGGAGGGAGAGAGAAAGCAAAAAACGTTTTCTAGAAAAGTTTTTATATCAATTGAAGACAGAATTTAAGTTTGTGGAGCTCAGTCAGTCCAGAATGCTTTGGACAGATGTGTATTAACAACTTACACTGGCAGTGATGAAGAAGTAAGATATCCAGGAGATACAGGATTTAGTTATAAGGAAAAATACTGTAAGCTTGAAGGAATCTTCAAAGTAACCACATTCCTTAAAAGATGGAAAGCAGGAAATTGCAATGAATCTCACTTTCATTAAGTGGATCAAAGAGGAAGATAGATGTGACTTGCATATCATCAATTCCACCCTTTTGCTGATAGAGGATGCAGATGGAGGCCAGAGAAAAAGAAAATCCTTTAACTAATCTTCATATAACTTAATAGGAAAGTCAAAGTAAATTGATTCTCACTTCCTGGGCTTAATTCTGGACCTGTGATAATACAGTTATTTAACTTGCCTTTATTCAAAGAGCTCCCCTGGAGAAGGGCAATGTGGCAGCAGCAATTCCAGGCACAGTTCCATGTGGAATGCAGGTGTGAGCACAGGTGTGTGGGGTCCAGGTGAGCTTTAAATGACTCAAGAGTAAAACAAGTGGGAAGTCAAGGTAAATTTGCTGTTAGTCTGGCCAGAAAGGGGCGGGTTTAGCACCATTACAGGGACCTTGAAGAATTATTACTGCCACAGCATTGATCACTTACAAAAATCAGATGGAGAAAGAAAGCTTTCTATTTTTAGTACCTGCCTTAGGGTGGATATAAATTACACCTTACAGTGCCCATTTCTTCACTGAGTGTCAGAGGGCCCAGACAACTCGAGTGTAGGTGTTTATACACCTCTAATGATAAACAAAATAATCCCATGAAGATTTATATTTTTGATTTTGTATAACAAATGGATTCATTTTTAATTATGAACATCTTTAATCTCAGTAACTGGAGTACATGCTGAAAAATGTTTGATGCTAATAAATGTTGATGCATCATTTATAATTTTCATGTAGATGATCCCAAATTCTTGCTGCCTGAAGAAAGTTGTGTTTTTTATACTGAGGGGTGGCTTGGGCCTGAAGAGTGGAGTGCAGTGTGGACACAACTGTGTCTGGTTTATCTCCACAGGCTGAGCCTGTGCTTTGATGAGCCCATTAGTGCCTGCCAGGCTGCCAGACTCCTCAGCTGGAGAGCCAAAGCTGTGACTGCAGAGTTCTGGAAGGCAGGGGAAGGCCTGCAGGGCTCAGGTGGCCGTGCTGCAGGGCTGCTCTGCCTGCTGATGGCTTTGGCTGCCTGTGCAGGCACAGATCCAGCAGGGCTTATGTCAGAGGCTTGCACTGGGAAAAAAAATGCTCTCTCTCTGCAGGTTCAATTTCTGTTTTGGCAGATCCATTTAAACTTGGTCGTGACATCATTTATAATGATCAGCAGAGCCCTGATGGCGGCTGCTGATGGAGTTGGAGGAACAGTTCTGCTGTTTGCACGGAATTGTTCCACGTGCTGCCCCCAGACAGGGGCAGAAATCCTGGGCTGTGCAAGAAAGGTTCAAAATGCTGTTTGCCTCGTGAGGGGAGGCTCTGTTTTTGCCAAAATGATGCTTTGGCTGCTGCCAAAACGGGGAAGTCAAAGCAGGATGGTTTGGCTATTGAGAGATAGCAGCTGCTATCAGATCAGTTCTGGCTTCACTTTGGGTTTCAGATTTCTTCACAGAGATGAATCTTCAGCTCTTGTCCTGTTGTTTATGTCAGAGGCAGTCAGACGTTTTCCTGACTGTCATTTTCTCATAAAAAGCCACCTCAAATCCTTTTTAAAGGATTTACATTTTATGTTGACAGTACTTAGAGCTTAAAGGCCTGATTCTCCTTAGACTTGTGGTAGTATCACTGTGGGATAATTCCAATAAGAAATATATTAGTTACATGTGTGAAATGAAAGAAAAACTGGTCTGGCTGATATATAATTCATTTACATAAAAATCAACAGCCCCATGGAAAAGACAGGTATTATATTTGCTGGTGTGGAGCTCCTGCAGAGTGATACAGTGGCTTGTTCATACATGTGGCTAAAAATTGAGGTATAAAAGCTTTGCTGAATGGGGCTGCAGCTGAGGCAGCTTTGTCACGTGGACATCCTGTGTACTTTATGGAACCTGGATGTGAAGTCTGTGTTAATATATGAGATGTTCTGAGCTTTGCTTTTAAAAAGAATATTCTAGAAGATTCAACATTAATGGATATCTGGTGTTCCATTTATATTAATTATCCATTTATATTAAGACTGCTTTCCTTAGCCAGGAGGTTTATCCAGGTTTGAGCTGAGAGTCAGTGCAATGCTTCCTTGCAGTCTGTGCAGAATGGCTCTGTACACACCGAGCACAGGAGGGATCTCTTATCCCACTTTTCCAGGACACAGAGGGTGTCAGTAGTTGCAGCACGAATAAAATGGAGATATCAGCCAGTCTTATGCTCAATAACCTTTTTCTAACTTGTAAATGAGGTAAATTATTGGATACTTATACTTTATGAAAGAAATACTCAGTAGTATGGACGTGTCTCGTCTCTTTGTTTTAGCTTATATTTGTAAGTTTTATATCAGAGTATTAAAGAGTAATGAATAAAGCAATTATTCCATCTAGATAGCCAGATTTGTATTTTTCCAAGAATTACATTTCTTGCTCTGGCCACAGGATTTATTGGCATGTTCTGTGATACTCTGCTTTTTGAGACTTGCAGCTAGAAGTGGTTTTTAGATTAACACAGCAACATGAGTCATTTGCATCAGAGCTTCCTGCCCAGAAGGTACCCAAGTTGCTTTGAATTTATCATAAAAACTTTGACAGCAGACTCTCACTTTGAATTTAGGATAGATTTCTGCAGATAGGTGTTTAACTAATTAAATTCAGAGCAATTTGGCACAGTAGCTAAAAATATGGGAACCCTCAAGACTGCAGTGCTTTGGAGAATTGGTGTCAGCTACAGCAAGAGCCATTATGAAAATCAGAGTGATTGAGAAGATTTTACACTGAAAGGGCAGCCAATGTGATATTGGCTGCATAAAGGAGGAGAACTAAGGGCAGGATATGAGAAGTGAGAAGAGGCTTTTGCAAGCAGGAGTTTGCTCAGTGGAGCTCCCACCAGAGCTCAGTTTTGTGAAGAGTTTCATTGATGGAGGAAGGGTTTGTGTGCCAAGGGGGTTACAGAGTGTCTGCTTCAAAGAGAGGGAGCACAGAGCCATGGTGGCCTTAAAGGGAAAAAAGTGTGGAAAAGTAGTTTAATAGTTTATAGCTAATACAATTTCTATTATATATATACATATATATATAAAGTTTAATAGTATGTAGTTACTATATAGTTAATATTGTTGCTGAAGATTTTATTGTTCCAATTAAAAAAGGAAAACAAAGAAAAGCCCAGTCCTTAGCTGATTTTTGAAGGAAATAGTTCACTTTGCCACATAGTTCACTTCTCAAATCAAAGTAAATAATACTTTTTCTGCAGTGTTTTCCATTGGTTGGTGTGAGCATTTTATTGCTTATCAAGGTTTTTTTTCTTGTCCACTGTCTGCATTCATTTTATTATTCTGGTGATGCAGGCTCTGGATGTTTCTGTTCCAGGGCTGGGATTGCATGCCTGGACAGCCTCCAGTGCTGCCTATTGTTCTTTCTTACTTTGAGCTGCAAGTGACAAGTGAGCTCTAATTTTTAAATTTATTTATTAAAAAATCAAATAAACAATCTTCCCATTCACAATCAAGATCACCATTCACCCAAAGCTAGATCTGTATAATTAGCCACAAGCTAAACTTTGCATTTTCAGTAGTGTTTCCTCTTTGTTGTTGTGGTGGGAATTGTTCAGTCTGGCTAATATTGGAAGGATGTTTGAACAGAGATACAAGGATTTTTTTGTCTGATGACAAACACATCTAACTCATTTATTCTTGATCCTATGAAAGAGCTGACAGCCACCAGGGTAGTTTCCCTGGCAGCCCAAACTACTGGGGGAAGCAAGATTATTAAAGGCAGCAACCTTCCACAGCCAGGCCAGGAAATGTGTCTGTGTCTGCCTTTCAGGCCAGAGATTTGTGTCCATCACCAGAGCTCGGGTTCAACAGGAAGAAGGGTTTTTATTTTAGCTGAAATCTGCAGGTTTGAGTTGCCAGCTGCTCAGAAGGTTCAGGTGACTTTTCTGCCCCCGGCTGTCCCTCAGCTCATTCGTGGTGGTGACTGTCCTGCCCATCTTTGTGTGATAAAATCCAGGAACACCACCTTGGACAGAACAGTGAGGAGTGTAGCTGGCAGGTTCCTGCTAACCCAGAGCCCCAGGGAGCACAGATGTCTGTCTGTCAGTCTGTCTGTCTGTCTGTCTGTCTGTCTGTCTGTCTGTCTGTCTGTCCTGTCCATCTCACCCAGGACCTCTCATTCCATGGGCTCTGCCCTGCTGAAGGGAGCCCTCATGGCTTGTTGGGCAGAGCCCATGGAATGAGAGGTCCTGGGTGACCTGAGTCGTGTGAGTCTGGAACCCTGAGTTGTGTGAGTCTGGAACCCGGAGTTTTGTGAGTCTGGAACCCTGAGATTTATGAGTCTGGAACACTGAGTTCTGTGAGTCTGGAACCCTGAGTTTTGTGAGTCTGGAACCCTGAGATTTATGAGTCTGGATCACCAAATTCTGTGAGTCTGGAACCCTGAGATTTAGGAGTCTGGAACACCAAATTCTGTGAGTTTGAAACCCTGAGTTCTGTGAGTTTGAAACCCTGAGTTCTGTGAGTCTGGAACACTGCGTTCTGTGAGTCTGGAACACTGAGTTTTGTGAGTCTGAAACCCTGAGTTTTGTGAGTCTGGAACCCTGAGTTTTGGGATGCACTTTGCAGCTGAAGGTTCAGTGTGGACATGCTCTGAATGGATGCTCCAGCCAGGAACCTGACAGGGCAATCTTTAAATGCCCCACAGCCCCCAGCCTGAAACTCTGAGCAGGATAATGGGTGTTCAAATCAGCCTGGGGTTTACAGCTGACCAATGGTACAGCTGGCAGCGATGGGTGTTGGAATGTGAGGAACATGATATAATTTTAAATACATCAAATTAATTCAGGGTAAAAGTCCACTCACATGACCCACTGTCCTACAGGTTGATACCCTGGTTGCCTGCAGTCTGAAATGCATTCAGAGAGCTGACAGAAAACCCTGTGCAACTCCACCAGGTGTCATCAGTGGAGTATTTTGGGATGTTGCCTTGTCTAACCAATGAGCATCTTTTGTTATATGCTTCCAAAAATTATTTCACAAGAAGTTGTGAATCTTTCTTTTGGAGCCCACTTTCCATTTTCCAATACAGCTTGCTTTCAAAACCCCCAGTAACATGGGATCATTAGGCAGGGACCCTGCAGATAGTCACCCTTTCTGGAAAGCCAAATACTCTTTCTCTTCAGATGGTTCAGAAGAATTCCTATCAAGCTCACTGTGTGTGTTTTTGATAGAGTTGAGAGTTTATTTATCTTGTAATTGCTTCCCTTTCAAGCATCCAGCCTGTTGCAAGGCAGTTCTTTAAGCGTTTTTCCCTCAAAATATGATCTCACCTGTGTGCATTTGCTGTGCTCTACAGAGCCTCATTTTGAGAAGTTCTGGGCTGGGGCTTCCTGTGACTGGAGGGAATTTCCTCAGTGGCCAAAAGGGGAACATTCCCCGTGGTGAAAAGCACATTTGGGCTTGAAGGGAGCACAAGTGAAAGATGCAGAGTGCACCATTGGTATTACCTGGGGTTTGTGTAGGAACCGTTGGCTGGGAAACCTCTGAGCCTTCCTGTGGTGCCAAACAGAATAACTTGAACAGAAACGTCAATAAAATGGGTATCAAACTACAGGGAGAAGTATAAATTTAGTTTAATTAAAGGCACTAAAATCAGGCAGGAAGATTATGTAGCAGGAACCCTTAATCTGCTGGGAGGGGGCTCTGTTGCTGGTGGCAAGCCTAGTTCACAGATGCAGCAGGGGCTGAACATCTTTGTTTGCTCTCTCCACTTGGATGTCTCTGCAGCTGCTTCTCCTCCTTTGTTTATTTCATAAAAATATTCATAAAAAAGAAACATGGTCCCATGTACTGCCTGTGGTCCTACCATCATTTGGAACCACTTTTTTCCTCAGTTTCCAGTGGCTGGTGAAGGCTGAATTTCTCTCCTGTCTGTGTCCCGTAACAGACCCCAAAAGTAAAAGGCTTTAGGACACTTCCTTATGTGTCTGGATTAATAAATTACTAAAATTCCAGGTTAGTG
Source organism: Urocynchramus pylzowi (assembly GCA_013397555.1). Taxonomy (NCBI): domain Eukaryota; kingdom Metazoa; phylum Chordata; class Aves; order Passeriformes; family Fringillidae; genus Urocynchramus; species Urocynchramus pylzowi. Next base: position 1,566,274 of record VZRH01007245.1, on the reverse strand, counting down.
CTCCTTTCCTTCACCCGAATTTTCCTTTGGTGGAATATCTCCCATGTCATGAATATTTTCAGTTTCCTCTTTGTGCATACAGAGCTCTCGCAGCTCTCAGCCTGCAATTACAGCTCTCCCTTATAAATATTTAAATGGCAGTTCAGCTTTCAGACAGAGTACACCAGTGACAAAGATCAAGCTTTCTGACCTTTTGTTAATTTGCTTAGTGAAATAGGATTCCCATGGTCTCGTTTTTTGTATTTAAGAGAAGAAATTTGCATACAGAGAGGGTATTGGCTTTTCTCATTTTTGTTGCTAATTTCCTTTTGGTACATTTGCTCTAGTAGATCTTAAAGAAAAAAGTCACTGGATAGTTTTATCAGTTATGCATGAGAATATGAAAGATAGAATTGAAGGAAAAAAACCACTTGGACTCTTTATCAGGAAATGATAAGAAATGCTTTTACCATCATGGAAAAAAGAATCAGCAAAAAAAGCAAAAGTAGAAATGTGTCTAGACCAATGGAGAAACTTGTTACTCCCACACTGCATTGGAAGGAAATGCAAAATGTTTATGACAACAGTGGAGAGCGAAGCTGGAAAATCTCAGTTATTGCTTTAGAAATGAAAGTATCTGTTCTGGAAAATGCAGCACCTGCAGACCCCTAGAAACTGAACTGACAGAAGACTAAACAATGAAGTGTGTCAATGTAATCACAAATCCACTGGATTTTCAGGAACTGCAAAATGAAAATTGCATCGTGGTTTTGTAAACCTGAGCTAAAAAATGTGGATTTCTTTGTATTTGTTCTGAGCTTATTGTGGATATTTCAAAGGAAGGAAAGCTTGCTGTTCCTGGAGCAGAGGTTGGGGCCAGCCAAATCCTGGGAAAGCTCTGGTGTTGGCCCTATAGCTTTGTTAGTCACTCCTTGTTTCTTATTTTATATGCAGCCATACATGAATGGACATAGCTATAAAGTTGATTAAAGAAGGGACTTAATTAAGGGTTGTAATTAAACTAGTGGAGGAAATTAAAACGGAATTGAAAATTCAGAATGAGTCTGTGTGATGTAAAGGCTGGTGGTGTTGAGGCAGTAATCTGTATGAAATAATTGATTCTGTAGCCATTAGTCTTTTCTAATGAGATTAAGGACGAGGTGGCATGATCTCGCTAATTAATTTGTTTTGTGACTTTGAAATGTGATGTAAAGGGACAAAACTGGTGATTGTTTAACACACCAAGAAGCTCTCAAATTGGAAGACAAATATCATCACAGTGATTCCATGTTCTCAGCTCTAACAGGGCTGGGGATAACATTTGACTTAACTCTGAGCCATCAAACCCACATCCTGCACGGTACAGCCTCAGCATGGAGGCATTCCAGGAGAGGGCTCCTCCAACTGCTTTTTGTCTTTTCATGGAGGCTCCATGGGAGCTGCTGTGGGCAGATCCTCCCTGGGAGCTGCTGTGGGCAGATCCTCCCTGGGAGCCTGTGGGGATCTGAGATCTGCAGTCTTTTCTGCACTCTGGGTACTGCATGGTGTCATTTCCCTTCTCTGAATATCTGCCACGTTGTCCTGCATTACCACAGTGCAGGTGATGAGTTTGTAGGATCCTTAACCTAAAATATTAACAGTGCTCCTAATCCAAGGCTTATCTTATTGCTACCTACTTACACTTACTAGGACAGTAATAAATTGTAATAAATTAATTATAGACAGTAAATAAAATGTATCAGCTTGGTTAGTATCTGTATTGAATAAGTCTCTGCACACACCCACACAGTGCAGAGCTGCACAAGTACTACACATTGGAATATTGCTGATTATTTCACTAATACTGAATATTTATACTCTGACAGAGGCAAAAGGAAAAAGACATGTTAAAAGCAGAGGCGGGTCAGGAAAATCCTTTCAATTTAAGAGGAAAGATTGAAATATGTTTTGTGCAGGATTTATTGAAGTATCTTACATTACAAGCTCAATGTTTAAGCATTGCTTCAGTAGTGATAACTTACAGTTGTTGGCATTTTGCCTTCCACGTTGAATATTATTTTCCTCTGTAACCTGGCTGCTGACTCTGTGATCACCAGGCATTCCACATTTGCAACCTAGGGCCAAAGTAAATTGCTGAGTTATTTCTAATTATAGTTAGAGATCATAAAAGATAAGACAGTAGCAGCATCTTTCAAATTACTGCATGTTAAAAACAAACTCTGAGTGTGACCCATCAGGGAGTTGGCTCCTCCAGGCTTGGCTGGGCAGTTCATCTCACACAGAGCTGAGCCCAGAGCCCAGCAGGGACAGAGCCTGGCTCTCCAGCTCCTGGCAGGGATTTTCCTAGAAAGACTTTTCAGTTCTTCAGCAAACTCTGCTGGCCTGTGTGTGCTGCAGCAGCGATCTCTGGGCAAGGTCAGCTCCTCCTGCTGCTCCTGTCACCTGAGACCTTCCCCAGTGAGAGCTCTGTAAGGGTTATAATCATAAGGTTATGGCTCTGACAAGACTTGTACCTGCATTTCTAGAGACACTGCAGACACCAGAGCTGTACCTTTGTGAAACTGCAGGGAGCTCTTTATCTTTTATTCTCAGAGAGCCCTAAGGGAAGGCTGGAATTCCACAGGAATGGTAATAACTCTCTGCAAAACAACCCTTGGATTGCAGATCCTGTGCTTGAATGCAGGCTGCAGCTGTGAACTTGCATGTTGAAGGCCCGTGCCCATCGAGCATGGCAGTGCCCAGTGACACAATCCTCGCAGCAAAACACCTCCGTGGTGTGACTGCTGCATTTGTTTGTGTCTTTAAGAAATGATGCCACATCTCCCAACAAAATGTGGGTGACTTGCACTGCATGAAGTGACTTCTCAAAATAGATCTTTCCCCAGCAAAAGGCTCTGTCACAGAGCTCTTTAGCAGTCAGCTTGCACCTTAATGAGTCACCAGACAGGTTCCAGGAGGATTGAATTACGATCCTGTGCAGCTGGCACAAGGCAGCCCTGGTTCTGCTCAGGAAAGTCATGAATAATAAAAGATGTGAGCTGCAGGCCCCAGCCCAGCAGATCTGGGAGGATGCATCCCTTCCTGAGTGATTTCCCATGTCCCACGAGCACAGCCTTGATGCTGGCATCGGAATTAGATTTGTGCTGATGAAGACACCAAACATTATGTAAGTAAAGGCATTTAAAAATAGCTGGCAACGTGTGGGTATGGGTGGAAGTATCTATCATTAACTCTGTGCAATCTGTTAGACTGCAACCTCTGATATTTAGCTCGTGCATATAGGATGCAATTCATATGCCTTGCCATTCTATGTGTGGAGGGACACCATCCAAAGGTATTTTTAGAATTCCATTCCGGGGAAAAAAATAAAGTCTTTGGAAGAACTGATTCATGCTTCTCATCCTCTCCCCTCCTCTGTTCCATTTTGGGTTTTAGCACAAATCAGGGCTGCAGAGGGTTGTGCTGCACTTGTGTAACAGCCAGGGTGATCAGTCTGCACTTCAGCAGGTGATTGGGATTAATGAGAGGGTGGGAGGAAGGTCTGTGCCCCTGCATAGTCCTGAGCTTCCCCAGGCACCAGAGCAGGGGGAGCTCTGAGTCGGGCACTGGGACACCTCTGGCACAGCCCGTGGGGAATTTCCTTGGCACAGGGAGTATCACCAGAGGGGTGTCAGGGACAGACAAAGGTGATACAGCATCTCCATCATCAGAAGGCATGAAAAGCACTTTATTATTAGAAATCCACAGTTCTTACAGAAACAATGGTAGACCTAAGACCTGATTCCTTTAGGAATTTAAAATTCCTTTAGGAATTTTCTCTCACCTGTTGGTGAACTATGAATAGCCCACTCTGGAGACTCATATCTATAAACAACAGTTACAGAAAGAGAGATAATAATTGTTTTAATTTTTTCTCTGAGCTTTCTCACAGCTTCCCAGGAAAATCCTGGGGCAGCTATGTCTCTCTCTGTTCAGAGGATATGTGATTACCAGAAGGGAGAGGCACAGAGATGTTTGTATGCAGATGAGGAGAGGTGGGAGCTGCTGCCCCGATGGTTTCAGTGGTTTGCAGAAGGAACAGGTTCCAGGTGTTGAGTGCTGCTGGAAGGGAGTTATTGCTGTGTCTGAATCCCCTCCTACCCCTCAGTGCAGCTGAAATGAAAACATCTCTGCAAAGGTGGGGGCTCACCAGAATTTTATTTGCTGAGCTTAATCAGCAGATCTTTCTATTCAGTTTTTTATTTTCTAGTTAGTGACCTGCAGCCCAACTCAAACATTATGGAAGGATGTCTAACTGCTTCAGGGCCCTAGCTGCAACACAATTTATTTCTAAAACTGCTCTTCCAATAGCTCTAACAACTTTGCACTTGGTTATTTTGACCTGAATCTTGCAAAAGGAGGGATGTGAGGATGGAGCATATGGTTCGGAGTTGTGAAGACTCAGTGGAAAAGTGAGGACACAGCAAAAGTTCTCACAGAAATTAACTGCAAAGATCCCTCTGTTGTTGAGAAACTTTTCCACTGGTTTTTGTGTTTCCTGAAGAAGCAGCTTACAACGCTGCAGGTGGCATTGGAATGGATTGGCCTGGTGTGAGGAAGGGAAGCTGGCTGTGCCCGAGGGCAGAAGGGCATTGCTGGATCCTCTCTGGGGCAATGGAGCTGAGCTGTCACTAGCTGGGAGCTGACCCAGAGACCTGGGGAGTTTTCCCCACTGGTTTGCATTTCCTCTGGGTTTTCCAGTGATCCATGGTCTTCACTGAGTCATTTTGGAAATGGTGTTTGATTGCTGGCCAGAACAAAAAATGCTTAGCAGAGAATTAAGTGGATTTGAACTATCCCAAGGTGAAGATCCCTCCACTTTTCTCAGAAACATGTAGACTTCAAAGGAAATTAGCATGAAAATGTAGTGGATTTTGAGGGGGTTGTTCCCAAACCTTTCTGAAAAGGAATTTGAGAATGTTGTCTTCACTGATTCCATCCAAAAAGATTTGAAATATCAAATTTAAAGATGCCTATTAAGCTAAGGAGTACTGTCAGTTGAGTGGGTGAGACAGCAAAAACTCTCCAGGATTTCTAATGGTGCCTTGTATTAAGCTTTGCTGGAAATTTGTTGTTAATATAAAGAGAGATTCTGGCAAACTTGCAGACTGCAATGATAAATGTTGGACAGAATTTTTTTTCTGCTTCATTCTATGTCCCTACAGTTCTTAGAGAAGATATTGAGACTTTTTTTCGTTTGCCCTCTGAAATTATTTTACCAGTGATGACACCATTTAAGGCTTATTTTGGAGCTTTTTTGTTGGACATCAGCCTTGTTGCTTGCCATGACAAAAATGTTTATTCAGCAAGGCTGAATTTATTAATTTAGATTGGCTTTTATTGTATGTGATGATAATGAACCATCCCTTTCCTGCAGCTTTGGGGGACACATGCAGTGAAACACTCTGTGTAGTGGGAAGAGCAAGTGCAAATGCAGCTGTAACAAACTGGCCACTGACTTGTTTTCTTTTATCCTGCACAGTTTGGAAATGATCCATCATGCCTGCAGCCTGCAACTTCACAGAAAATATTTGATCAGACCCGGTTTATAGAAGAGACACAGATTTCCAAGTCTCATGTCACCACCTTAAATCCAAAGCCTCATCCCTGGCAGCCCTCAGTAAGTCCTGGCTTTGTGTTCACAGTTTTGTGGCAGCTGCTGCATTTGAAGTTTTGTTCTGCAATCCCTGCTGCTGCTTTGGGTTTGTTGTGGATTTTGTTTGCATGTGCACAACTTCAGGGGATGGGGATTTCTGAGGGGGAGGTTTTGGGAGGGTTCAGCTGCACCCTCCTCAAATGTAGTCTCTGCACTGATTTCCTAAACTCCTGCACAACGATGGCAGCACTTGCACTGAACACACAGCTGTGCTTGTGGGGCAGCCCAAGCCTGAAATGAGGGTTCAAAAGCCAAAAACGTGACATAAATAATTCCAATGCTAAGCTCTGGATGCATGAATGACAAGTGCAGGATCCTGGGTACAGTCTGTGGTTCTGACCAGCACATCCCAATCTAGTTTGGGGCATCCACCCTGACACTTGACTCTGAATAGCAGCAGATGTTTTCTGGTTGCATTTCTGTGTGTTTGCACATGCTCTGATTTTCAGGCACTTCTTGAATTTAGAGAAGAAACTTCCAGAAGGCTTGGTCAGTCAGCTGGTTCCCATCTCCTGGTGTTGAGTTATGACATGTAGTTTATATATCACTTTTGATCTTCAAAGCACTTTGCCACCAGTAACTAACAGAACAATTTAAAGAAATTTCATTTTAAAATACCATTTTTAAACCTTATGTTCTCACTACTCTTCTTTGTACCTCACTGAACTGAAAGTAAAGGTTTAAAGCTTTGCTTTAAGAGCCTGATGTTTGAAGCTTGAGGTTCTAAATTTGGTGCTGGATTTATCCATTTGAAGGATATGAGTTTGATTGCATCAGAAGTAATTATATTTAATATGACAAGAGAAAAGTGCATAAATGTGATATTTTGAACAGCTGTTAATGCCTTCTTTGCATCTCTGCTTCTGAAAAGAATAATTACACAGCAGTGATGTGAACTGAATGTTAAGGTCTGGTGAAAGACTTTTCTGGTGAAAAAAGCGGAGTCAAGCTTTTCCTGTAGTGTCAGATTTCCCTCAGCAGAGGCCTTTGGGAAGGGAGGGGGCTGTTTGCAGACCCAGACCCAGCTCCCTTACAGAAAACCAACCTGGGGCACCCCTGGAGTCACTGGGGATTCCCCTGGTTGTTTCCTTCACACAAAGAGTTTGTGCCTGCAAGAAGCAAAAAGTATTGCAAACCAAAAAGCTCTGGTTTGGATTTGAGTCCTGAGAATAGAAGAGAGAAATGGTTGTTTGCAGCAGCCAGGCTTTGAGTCCATCTCTCTGCTCCCTGTGCCAGGATTTGAGGGAACACATGACATCTAGATGACTGCTGAGCAGCAGCAGCCTTCTGGATAAAGGGTGAACTTTGGGCACCCAAACCAGCCTCTGTTAAAACACTGCTGTTTCCAGAGTTTTGGAGCTTGGATAGTGAGAGAGCCAGAAAGTCTGATGCCAGAACTAAAATTTCCCAACAAAATATCAAATAATGTTTCTTTCATACTGTACTTACAGTACATTGGGGCTAAACTTGAACCTACTGTTCTCTCCTATTTAATTTGTAGTGAGTTGCTGCAGCTGTATCACTAACAGCTACTTTTATCCATTTCCACTGGAGGTCAGAAAAATGAGGTGCAGTTTTTCCTTCTGGCTCTGTGTGTCTCAGCAGGGGTTTTGCTGTAAGATGAGGAGCCTGTGTGTCAGTAAACCCAATTTTACCTGTGTGTAAACCTGATCTGCTCCTTCCAGAGCAAGGTTCCCTCGGCCTGCTGTGGTTCCTTTCAGCAAACCAAACTTTACCTGTGTAATAACAGATCTGCTCCCTCCAGGGCAGGGCTCCTGCTCCCTCTCCATGCTCAGCAGGAGCAGCTCCCAGCCCTGCTGAGCTCCAGCCCTCTGTGGGCACCTGGAGCTGCTTCAGGCTCCTGTGAGGACAGGTTTTCTCTGAAATCCCAGGTTTGCTCTGAAATCCCCCTGTGCTCCCTCTGAGCCTCTGTGCAGAGCAGGAACCTCTGGGGTTTCCCCCAGGTGCTGCTTTGCTTGCCCAGGTCAGAGCACAAGGTGTTTAAATAACAGACAAAAACTGCTGTGAGAAAGAGAACTTGTTCATTCCTTGCTACTGAGAGATGGTTTTCAGTCTCCCAGTGATGGCAGCATGGTGAGTCTGGATACTAGCATAAAGATAAAAAATATGAATTCTTCTGGCTGGAATGATTGTGTTTATCCCAGACAGCTGGCTCCAGGAAGGGAACTTTCTCTGGTTGCCTGTCTTTGTGTGCTCTGTGCAGTTGGGAGATTTTTAGCAATGTAATCAACAATATCCATGGCCAAAGCCAGTATCTGGGTTTTGGAAAATGCTGATGTTGATTATAATGTATTTGAATTTTTCTAATTTGGCATCTCTTTTAAGCATTTTTAAACATTGGGTCCTAGTGAGCTTTACTATTCCATCACCAGTTTTCCCTCTATATCATTGCAGTGACTTGTACAACTTTCCATTTCTAATAGTATTTTCTAGATAAGCTATTACCTGTGCAAATGCAGAATTCTGTTTGGAGTTTACTGATACAGTGCCAGCATAATAAAAGCTTTTCTTAGCTGCAGGCTATGGAGGAAACTTCCATCAAAAATAGATCTTAATGGGGTTTTAAAAAGCATTTTTTTCTAATCATATTTCAAGCAGGTCATTACATTCCTGAATGAGTAGAAGCAGGAAAGGATATTTAAAGGCCCAAACAATGAGACATGTCTAGTGTAAGATTGGATTAAATTAGCAGCCATGAAAGCAGGCTGACCTTTCTTCTTTCTCCCCTAGAACACAATATTCTTACTCCCACTGTTTAAAAAGGTTGTTGACTCGAAATTGACCTTTTAATAAAGACACTTCTAGTCCCATATCCCACTGGTTTGGCTGTGGTGAGCAGGGCAGAGGCAGGGTGAGGACAGGGCAGGAGGGGCAGCAGCTCTGGGGCTCTGCTGTGCCTGGACCGTGGGGGTGACACCTGGCCTGGAGAGGGGACATCCTGGGGGTGACACCCACAGTGGGACATCCTGGGGGTGACAGCCAGCCTAGGAAACCCCCGGGGCCCAGGGCAGCCCCAGGAGATGGGCTGGGGCAGGGGTTGGGGTTGGGGTTGGGGCAGAGCAGCCTGGCTTGCCCCACACACTCCTGCCCTGCCATGGCTCTGGAACAAACAGGCTCTGCCCTGCTCAGGTGCTGCAGGTGTGCCGAGGTGGTGTCTCCTGCTCATCCTGCTGCAGAAGGAAATTCAGCTGTTGGCTGCTGCTGGCCTTTCTGGCACCTGACACATTCAAACTGGGCAGATCTCACGTTGCAAACTCGGCTTTGGGGTTTGTGGCTCCGGGTTTGAGACATCCCAAAATGATTCAGGGTAGCTGAGCAGTGAGTCTGATCCATCTGACAGCACCAGTGGCATGCTGTTAGCTCTGCTCCTTGAGAGGGAACAGACCAAAGGAGCTAATTCATGTCTGAAGGGAGTCAAGGACAGGCTCAGGAATGGAACACAGATTTTCTGAGGCCCAGGCAGTGCTTTCAGCTCGTGAGTTTTGTTCTCTGCCATTTGGATACATCTGACCAACAGGAGCCAGTGACACGTTCAGGGGTTCTGCTCCCTTCAACCAAGCATTTCTGCATGTGGAACATGAACTGGGATCCTCTCTCAGAGACATTTCTGTGTTTTTTCACATTCTGGCTGTGTGTTGGTGGGTGCAGTCTGTATTTTCGTGGCCCTCACCCCCAGGTGTTGTGCTGATTGCTCTCTGGAAGGGCTCCATCTGCACAAGCCAGGCTTGGATGTTCTCTCTCTCCTAAAGGGAATGTCTGTTGCCACAGCCCCAGTTTCCCTCCCAGCTGCCTCATCAAGTGTGATGCTCGTATGAGACAGGAAGGCTGAGGGCTCTCAGTGTGTTATCAGTTACTGCAAAACAAAAGGCAAGGTGATTTATGACTCCATTTTTCTAAAACACATGATAAGATTAACGTTTTGGCTTATACTTTTTCCTGTCCTAATTACATTTGTCTCTTGTTTAATCATCTTTAAGACAAAATAGTATGTCTGAGGAGAGAACGTGATTTAATTAACTTTTGTCCTAATGATTCAGACTGCAGAATCTTTCAAGGCTTCTTGTCCAGTACAGTGGTTGGAGGCGAGGTGTTCAGATGATCCTGAAAAATGGAAATCTTAAACCCCATACAAAAACCTTTAGGCCCGGTGGTGTTGCTGCTGAATTCAGAGGTGTGTTATGTGACAGGTTTCTATTTTGGCTTGAGACTTAATTTACAAATTATTTAGGGGACTGCTTGACTCCTTTTTACAGGATGCATGGGGATTTAGATTTTACTTTCAAACAGTCATTACACCAAACCCAGGTGAGGAAAATGCTGGGGAATATCAAAGCTCTCTGCAGTGGGAACAGCTGTAACACCTCTGTTCTTCACTGGTTCCTGCTCAGGTCCAGAACTGTCTTTGGCTGTGCTGAGGCTTTCAAAAAATAAGTACTGATTTTGTAAAGCTGGGCTTTATATTATGAGACAACTGATTCTTCAGCTTCTGGTTGTTTTCCCATTCCTGAACTGGAGTGAGTCCCTTTGTGCATTTCTAAGGGGTTTTAAGCAGCCTTCATAAGGCTGGAGACTGCATTCACTGCTCTGAAATGGAGAGGCAGAGGAGTCTCTGTTCTGTTAGAATTGGTGATCTGGAACCAGGAGGGTCTGCATTCCACTTCTGAACACCTGCAAGTCCCTTTGACAGTGCTAGAGTTCATTTTTCTTCCCGTGGGCTGAGTTCTGGTTACCAGCACTGCAGGCAGCAGGGCTGAGTGGTGCAAGCACAAACCAGCCTTGTCTGGGTGAATAATCAGAATATTCTCTGACAGCAGGGGAATGCACTGATCGTTGTTTGGGCAAGCTCTTCTCTCTGAGTCCTGGAGAAGTTCTGATGATTAGATCTGTAGCAAGAACACTGCTCAAAGATACCAGACTTGCTTTGCACTGGCTAAAAACCACCTGAAGTGTTGGATCAGAACTCCAGTTTATATAAATGGAGTTTATACACTCTGTACAGCACTTTGTAAAGTCAGCCCAGCTGGGAGAAGGATATTTTAAATGAAATCCCTCTCTGAATATGGACATTAGGGGCTGGGAAGAGCCCATGGCTTGGTGATGTACATCAGAAATAAACGGTGTGCTGGGGAAAAGCATATTGGTTGTCAAAAAGATGTTTAAAACTGTATTTGTGAGCTGTCCCTTTTCATCAAATACAACCTGCAAAACTGAGATGTGTGAACAGGAACATTAGTGTGTGTTGATGTTCACAAATTGCTGTCCCATCCTGTGCTTAGTACTCATGCATGTTTTATATTTGCATCTCTGTCTGGGGATCTCAGCACAGATTCCAAATGCAGGAGGTGCTTCACTGACAAATGCTGGGCTAAAAAAAAATTAAAAAGTCCTTTTGTGAAGAGTTTTAAGCTGACAAGGTAAGTCATGCAGAATGCTGGTGTTTAGATCAGACGTAACTACACAGCTACAAACTCCTGCCCCAGAATTTTTAATTCTTGTGGTAAATTAAGTTGACATTGAAAGGGAAAGTACCATATTTCTCAGCGTTGTCCTTCAGCAACTCCCTTGCAGCTCAGAGCACTTGCTGTGCATCAGGAAATGGAACTTGGCAGTGAGGAAGTTCCTGGCACTGTGGTGAGGGTGCAGTGAAGCTGGGGGTCAGACATGGCCAGGTGCTAAAGGCAGAGGAACTCCTGCTGCTCTGTTTAAATAGCCTGGAGGCTGTCTTCTGGTTTGGAGAGGCAGTGGTCATTCTGCCCTCTAAAAAATGCATTTTTTAATTGGTCAAAATGGAGTGTGTGAAGCTGTGAGTGCCTTCAGACACCTGGAGATGCTCGGTGCTCCCCCAGCAGCGTGCTGTGCAGTGTGGGTGGCAGTGTGAGCAGAATTCCAGTTATTTCCCCCTGGGAAGAGCTGGGAGCAGCCTTTCCCCGGGGCTGTGCTGCCGGTGCTTTGATCAGCTCAGATGAACTCAGCTCTGCACTGATCAGCACTGGGGATGTTCTCTCTTGCTCCCTCCTTGTGCTCCCAGCTGTCTGTGAGGGCCCTGCATTGCTTGTGCAGAAATCTTGATTTTTTTTTGTGTTTGAAGGAAATTGTCTCCATAATCTAACAGCAGTGAGATCTCATTGCTGGATCTCACTGAAGCTTCCTCCAAAGGGGCTGCCCTGGTTAATTTTTTCCTTTTCACAGAGGTAATAGTTTCAGACCCTTTCAAACCTTTTACCTGAGAGGCAGTGGGTGGAGCAGGGGAAGGAGTCGTGCTCAGCACAGCAAGGAGATAATGAGCTATATAAATAATTAGCAACACATTTTAAAGATATGCTTATATAGAGCCAAAAGTACCTTGGCTTGGTTCTTGAAGATGTATCTGAGACTATTCACTTCAGTGAGGCAAACAGAATTTAGCTCTTGCTCTGTGTGGCCTTCAGAATTCAGAAAATGTGAGATGCAGTCCTAGAGGAGCAGGACGTGACACACATTGAGGCCACTCATGAACATATTTGGAAACTCCCTGGTTCCTTCCTCAGCAGCAGATGACATGTTTTGTGTAGCTGCCATAGAGATTTGCTGATCATTTCTAAGAGGTAAAATTCCAGACTCAAAGGGGCACAGGCACTTTCCCCTGGAGAGAAGATGAGTGCAAACACTTCAAATATTCTGCTGTAACATTTCAGTTAACAGAAGATAAAATGCAATTCTAGACCTAACCAATATTTGCACAGATAACTGGAAGATGCATTTTAATGGGATTTGATCTTTTGCAAAAATCCCAGGATAATATTATTGATGAAATGTTATGAGGTAAGAAAAGAGGCCTGTAGCTGGATATCTGCTGGGATGGGATGAGCCATTATCCATTTATGAACTGGCTCCTGAGGCAGGCAGGAAGGTGTCTGAGGAGGGTGCTGTGCTCCCAGCTGGCACTGCACAGTAGAACCCTTCCAGTTTTTGGTTGTGCTGTGCTTTTGTGCCACATGACTGAGCCTTGTGTCTCTCTTTGAAGTATGCTGCCTGAATTACTTTTGTCACTTTAAAATCCTGTGCTCTTACTTGTTTATTTATATCCATGCTAGCACATTCTCCTCTATTTGCTGACTTATTTGTGTGTCATTTAAAAATGGTCTTCATTCCTTAAATTTTAGTTTAGTTTTGCAGGTGAGGTGTTAACAGTGCTTTGAGCAGCTCTCCAGGCCTTGTCTCTCAGAGGTGACACTGTCTCCTGTACACTCTGGGGTACATAAGCAAAGCTCACAACAAGATTTTCTGCTATTTTGATCATGCTGCCAATTAAAAATACTGATTTTCAGTATTGATAGAAAGGGAGAGCTATGTACCTCTGTCCTGGGTATTTTGTCCTTCTCACTGCACATGCTGCAGAGAGCAACTCATTCCTGGTGGGGCTCCCTGGAGATGGGAGACATTTTGGAGAGAGGCAGCACCTCCACCTGAGTGCTGCATCAGATGAAGCTCCTGAGGTGCTTCAGGCACACCCAGGGGTGTGTGCTGCTGGGTGAGCTGTCCAGGGCTGCTGGGTGTGTGCTGCTGGGTGTGTGCTGCTGGGTGAGCTGTCCAGAGCAGCTCCTGGGCACAGCCCAGCCCCACCAGGGCATTGCTTTCTCTCACTGCTTCCCCTGCTACTGAAAATAGGAAGCAAGGCCAAGGAACTGAGCAGGCAGAGTCAGATTGTGGCTTAGAGATGTGAGATGTGTGTGTTGTTGTTTTTTGTTTTCCTCTCAGGGATTTAAGGGGAGATGCACTGGAGGGAGACTGGCTGAGCTACTGCCCTGCCAGTGCCTTGTTTTCCTTGTGGATTATCAGGGAACTCCAATCTGGTCCCTTTCATCAGCACTGAACCACTTTCCAAAGAAAGCCAGTGCATGTGATCATCAAAAGCATTTCCATTTTTAAAACACTGTGGCAATTCGGCTCAGACAGCTGAAAGTAAGACCAGTATGTATTAAAAGGTTGTTGAGTGTGGAAATCAGTGAAATATATAAAAATGGCAATAAAATCTCCATATGGCTGTCACTGTATGGAGCTGTGCATACCTGTTGGCACTGTAAATTGGTGTTCCCTTCCCTTGGCCGCATATTTGAAAGTTTCCTGCACTGGCTGCTTAAATACATTTGCATTAATAGAAGGATGAGACCTACTTCATGATGTTCTGTGCATGACAAAAGCTAAAAATAGTTCTATTAGAACTTCGGCTGCAGCTCTGCTAAATTTTAGCAGTTTGGGGGGAAGGAAAACACTTTTGAAAGGTTATAATTAATGAGTTACGTGTTGTTGGGTTTTTTCCTAAAGTATACCAAAATAACATGAAGAAACTGGGACAAGCATGCTTTTTTTGTGCCTTGGCATTTCGAGGGTTGCAGCCTGGCTTCCCACTTGAGATGGGGGTGGCTTTGCTGATGCCTGCTCCCAACAGCTCACCCTGGGCAGGAATCCAGGGTGGAAGTGGAGGGATGATTGCACAGGAGGAAAACTGTGTTCTGAATGCACTAAGTGAAGAACTAACTCTGCATCACTGCCTGATGCTGAAAGGAATCCAGCACAGAATAACTTCATGTGAGAGCGTGGAGCGTGTAAGATGTGTTTAAATAGTTGGCAGTTAAAAAATTTAGATGAATGTCCATAAAAAGCTGAGGTTTGAAAACATCCAGTTTCCTGTTGCAATGGGATCCAAAAAAAAAAAAAAAAAATTTCCCCGTGGCAATAGAGCAGCCATGGAGCCATGGAACCCTGGGCATGCTGAGGAGGAGGAGGAGCCCAGGCTGCTGTGTAAGGGAACACTTCACTCCTGCTGGAGCTGGGATGTGCAGAGTGGCTTTTTAGAGTGCTGGCTGCATTGAGAGCTGTCTGGTGAGAGAAAGAGGAGTTTGAAAAGCAGTTTTCAACCTGCTGTTTGAAATGGGCTGCTGTGACTCTGAAGGTGTCAGAGGGACAGGGAGGTGATCACCAGGAGCAGCTGGACCCAGCAGGGCTGTCCCTGCCACACAGCTGGGCACTGGCAGGTTCTGGGTAAGCCCAGCCCTGCACTGGGGTGACACAGGGAAGGTGTCACCCTATGAAAGAGATCTTCAGAACACTTTTGTGAGTGACCATTCTGCTTGTCTCACAAAACACCCACTAATTTGTTTAGATGCTGAAGAGTTAACAATTATCTTCTCAGCCAGCTTCAGAGGGGAAGGAAAGGAAGCAGCCCTCAGTGTTGAAAAAGAGGGTTTGGAGGTACTGGTGGTATTGTGCCAGATGTGATTTAAATATCCCTGGGTGACAGAATGGAGGCATCAGGATCATTCATGGTTTTAGCAGGGAAAGAGGAGTAGAATATAAAGGTAAGCTGCTGTGATGGTGTGGTCTTCAAAGCACTTCTAGGAGTTCTCACCAGGATATTTTGACAACCAATGATAATTTGCAGAGACTTTGTTTGGAGTATTTCAGCCCAGCTAAATACCCCATATGAGAAGCTTATACATATTTTTGAAAGGCTGGAGCCTCTGAGACCATTAAAATCTGGCTTTGAAAGCTCAAGAGAACAGTTTTGATACCCTTATTTCTGGCACAACATTTTTGATTTCAGTACTTAGGCTGTTACTATTCTATCAGCTGGATTCTAGTAGAAAACATGGATTGATTTGATTTTTAAAGGTAATCAAGATCTTTTAAATGTCAAAACTTTACCAATCAGAAGGCTCAGTTCATAGCTGATTTTATCTCATCTGTGATGTCAAAGTTTTCCTCTCTATTTCCCTCCCCAGCTGCTGTAGAAGGAGCTGTGTGTACTGCCCACGGTGGGGACAGTTCTGAATACAGCCAAAAGAAGCATTTCTGTGTTAAACCCCTTTGTCCTCTTTTATGAGCAGTTTTCTCTATTTGCACAGTGATTTATAAGACAGGGGAGGTGTCTGACACCCTCTGGCCAGTGTTTCCCTGCTAACCTTGGCATTTCTGCTGCCCTGGGTCTCTGGGGCTCATCTGGAGGAGGAGGAAGGAGCACAAAGCCTGCCCTGGTCTGCAGCCCTGGGCTGCAGCTCTGCTGGGAGCCTGAGCAGGCAGCTCCTGGTCATGGAGGGGCTCTGGTTTGCTGGGAGTGCCTGGATGCTGAGCCAGGCTCTGGTTTGCTGGGAGTGCTGTGGATCCTGAGCCAGGCTCTGGTTTGCTGGGAGTGCTGTGGATCCTGAGCCAGGCTCTGGTTTGCTGGGAGTGCCTGGATCCTGAGCCAGGCTCTGGTTTGCTGGGAGTGCTGTGGATCCTGAGCCAGGCTCTGGTTTGCTGGGAGTGCCTGGATCCTGAGCCAGGCTCTGGTTTGCTGGGAGTGCTCTGGATGCTGAGCCAGGCTCTGGTTTGCTGAGAGTGCTCTGGATGCTGAGCCAGGCTCTGGTTTGCTGAGCTGTGGATCCTGAGCCAGGCTCTGGTTTGCTGGGAGTGCTGTGGATCCTGACCCAGGCTCTGGTTTGCTGGGAGTGCTGTGGATCCTGACCCTGCCTGGCTGCAGCAGCTCTGGGGCAGCTCAGGCTCCAGAGCTCCCAAGCAATTTCACAGCAAACTCGATTAAGCTGTTAAATTGCAGATCACTCCTGACAGTAAATTAATTCTTAATCCAAGTCCTATTCTGCACTACATCGGGAGGCTTTTGCCAGGAGGCCAGTGGCTTGAAAATGGGTAATTAAATTCTGCTGTAAATACATTTTTATCCACCCTTCTGCTTGCAGGAGCTGGCAAACAACCATGAGCCATTAATTAATACCTGTAATTTGGTTTAGTTGGAATAAGCCCTGCTCCTGTCAGATTCTGAAATGTAAACCAAGGTTGTGAAGTTGGGAGTAAATAAAAGATAAAGACTGACCAGAATGTATTCATAAGAGAATCAGTTCCTATTTTTCTTCATGAAAATGTTTTGTAGTTTGCAAATTTGGAAATAGTTTGATCTGAAGTCAATGTAAAAAAAAAATTTAAAAGCCCTAAATATAAGAAAAGTGACAGTGATGAGAAGATGTATTCTGGGCATTTTTCATTCATGTAATTAATCTCTTATGACCCAACTTTACAACTTCAGCAGTTAAATTTTTGCAGATTGATCATGTCCTGTGCATTTGTTGTCACCTGAGGTTTTCATTGTTTGCATTTAGAGCAGGAAGTGTTGGGTGCAGGTTTGCTTCCAAAGGGTCAGAAGGAAACTACAACCTGTTTTGCTTATTTTCCAGCCATAGTTCTGAACCAAATTCAGTTTTCTCATCTTTCTTCTGTATTTTTTCCATTTCCTTGAAGACCAGAGCATTTGACAGTTGTGAGTCTGGCTCCTTTTTAAGGCTAAATGCTGCTAATTCTCATTAAATACAGAAGCAAGTGTCCCTGTGTTATTTGCCTGTGCACAATGGTTCCTAGTGCCTTCAGCACTCAGGGATATTTCCAGCTCTGCAAACTGCTCTGAGCCTTCCCCAGGGAGCCTGACCTTCCTTTCACATGCTCTAAATACACCACAGGTAATATTGGGTAGGTTTGAAGTCCACACTCTGAGATTTGTTGCTTTGCTTTCCAACGTTATTAAAAATGTATCCATGACTCCAGCTGAGACACTTTGTCATTTCGAGGGCAATGTAAATGTTTATAATTGAAAGCAATTAAAAAGTGTGTTAAAAGTAATGTAATTTTTATAGGCTGACTGACTGCTGTATCAGCAGGAGGGTTTGGGAGGCTTTTTGGGCTTTTTGACTTCAATTTTGGATTTTAATTTCAGTTCTTTTTCTCAGATTCTAGCCCTGTGAGAGCATTTTCTTGCCACATAAGCCAATTTAGATTGACAGATGAGCTGGGCCATACCCTGTGCAAGATCTCAACTATTCAGATTCTGGAAATAATTTCCCTGAAATAGGACTGTGTCCTTACCTATAAAACAAAGAAGGCTGCACTTCTCCTATGTAGCAGTATTTTTAGCACATTACCATATAATTAATTTTAAAACCAAGACAGCCCCTGGAGTGTGAGTGGGAAATCTCTACCTTTGGGGGAAGGTAACACCATATTTAGTAACCTGGAAAGAACAGTCAGGGAGGCACTGTAAAATCTGTGTTAGAGCATGTTTGAGTAGCTGAGCACCGTGGGCTTTCTGCTAGATGTGCTAATTTAGAAATTTTACCTAAAGTTAGAGGGAGTGAAGCCCTTTTCCTGTTGTATTTGTGGGTGCCCTCAGGTCAGGGAGGAATGATGAGTCTGACTCCTTGTTCTCAGAAGGCTAATTTATTATTTGATAAATATTATATTATATTATAGAATACTATATTAAATGATACTAAACTAAAGAATACAGAAAGGATACTTACTGAATGCTAAAAAGATACCAATGGAAACTCTGACTCTTTCCAGAGTCCTGACACAGCCTGGCCCCAATTGGCCAATGAGTCCAAACAACTCACACCAGAATCCAGTCAGGCAATCACCTCCAGGTAAACAATCTCCCATGATACATTCCACTTGTGCACAAACACAGGAGAAGCAAATGAGATAAGAATTGTTTTCCTTTTTTCTCTGGGGCCTCTTGCTGTCTTTTCTGCTTCCCAGGAGAAAATCCTGGGTAAAGAATCATGCCCAGAGAATGTGGATGCCACATTTTCCCTCAGGCCAATCATAACCATTTGAAGCCACTCGAGGATGGTGCACAGCAAAGTCACCCATGCTTCAGCCCATGAAGTGGCTTTGGACTGAAGTTCCTCTCACAGAAAGCACAGATTTGGTAATGTCACGTTTTTCTGTGAATTCTTGTCAGAAGGAGGAGTTAGAGTGAAAAAGGAAACAAAAAATAAAATAAAAAAAAAGTGTTTAGTCACTGAAATTGGCAATGTATTTAGTGAAATTTCCTGATGTTTGAGTCCAGTGCCAGATTGGGTTTGCAGATTCAGATTTAGACACTTGTAATTTATTTAAAGTAAGAGATGCACAGCGGTCAATACTGAAGTATGAGGATGGATTTGAAGAAAATCAGAAGTATTTTCAAATTTCTATTTTGGGAAAATTAAAAATAACTGCTTCAGCTTGAATAATAATTGAAAGAATATTCTGAGTTGTCTGAAAATGTATTTAAGGGGCTTAATTTTTCTTGTGTATTGCAAAAAGTGAACATGCTTTTTGGGAACCCTCTGTTCATGGATATGTGGTACAAAAAGCAAATCTATGGAAAAAGAGAAAGCTCCACAGTTCCAAAGTGCTGGTGAATTAAGAAGCTCCAGAAGCCCTGTAATCATGTGTTCATGATAATTTTCCAAGGCCAAGTTGCCAGCTGTGATCTGTGACTCATGAGGAGTCCTCTGGGCTTGCTGCTGATTTCTCCATCTGGTTTCCATCAGTCATGTCCTTCTCCAAACTTGGTGGTTCCCAGAGCACCTGTGGGGGCAGGGGGAGGGCAGGTGTGCAGGCAGCAGCTGCAGGTTCTGGTGCAGGTTCTGGTGCAGCTGTGCAGGGCTGGGTGTCCCAGCAGCAGCTTCAGGTTCTGGTGCAGGTTCTGGTGCAGCTCTGCAGGGCTGGGTGTCCCCCAGCAGCAGCTGCAGGTTCTGGTGCAGGTTCTGGTGCAGCTGTGCAGGGCTGGGTGTCCCCCAGCAGCAGCTGCAGGTTCTGGTGCAGGTTCTGGTGCAGCTGTGCAGCAGCAGCAGGGCAGCAGAGCCTGGCCAGGGAAGCAGCTGGCTGCACTGTGAGGGGTGCCTGGGAACAAACAGGGTTCAGGTTCTCTCCAGTTGCAAACATCAAGAATAAGAGCAGGATGGTTATTTCTGCCAGTGAACAACCGCTTTGATATTCTTCTTTTCCATTTTCTTCCCCCACAATTCCTGTTTTGAATCTTTTCTTTAGAATATGGCAATAGAAGTGTCTCCAGTAGGTTTGATTCAAGTGGCATTAATGTCTCCCACCCTGTAAAAGCCTCTTCTGGTTCCTAAGCAGGCTGAAAAATCAGAGCCTGGGTCGAGCTGTTAGCACACATGCAGAGATCTGTGAAGAAGAATTAGCCTTCCTCCCAGACTGCAACACCACAGAGAGGAATAATGACAAAGCTATTGCTGAACAAAACAGATGATTTTTAGCAGGCTGTTCTCTTAGCTCACCGAGTTGCAAGGAGAAGCTGCTGTGTGCCCGTGGATCTGCCTGTCCCTGTGTGCTGTAACCCAGGGTGGGGAATGAAGCTTTTCCAGAGCAACAGGAAAATCCCCCTTTATTCCTATACTGTCTGTTCTTTTGAAGAGTTGCTGATTAAAACCCAGTGAAATTTAGGTCACATTAATGTACCTTTCTTCACAGCTTTGGAAACAGTCACTGCTGTGCTACACCAGTGTACCAGCACTGGCTTCTTTGCTCATGGTTTTGAAAATGTGAGAGATTTTGTAGCATACTGAGTTTGGGAGTTCGGGCCCCATTTGAAATGCAACCTCTCTTTTGCTTAGTCTTCAAAAGCCCATCAGCATCCTCTAGAAGTTTAGAATACAGGAGGTTTTGAAGATGGTTGAGATTCTCGTTTCTGGGGATGCAGGTGAAGTTCCATGTTAAAAATGCCAAGAACAAGGATGGATGTTTCCCTCTTTCCCGCAGGACTGAGCTCCTGTGTGGTGCCACTTGTGGACTCCCCTGCAGTGCCACAATTCTGCAGCAGAAAGCAGAAAAGCAGAGTTCTAATGCCCCAGAAATTGGTTATCAGATCCCAGGCTAGCAGGGATGATTGAGAGCAATGGTGAGCCTTCAAGCTGTGCATCAAAACCTCCCAGGAGCTGCATGAAGTACCTTGTCCTGCTGGCAGGACAGGAATTTATCCTGAATTTGGCTGAGAATCTGTCTCAGTGCCAGGTTTGTCCACAGGAAGGATGTGCTTTGAGCCAGAGAAAGGTTCTGATGGATGGCAGGCACGCAGGGGGTTTGGGGCAGAGTTTGCTGCCCCTGCTCTCAGAACCACTCTGCAGATCCTGGCATCTCCATCCCCTGTGCTGCCCCTCAAACACCTTGTGTGGGTAACAGCTTCCTGATTCTCCTGCTTTTGTGGTGATTTATCCTGACCAATGATTGTTGCTCTGTTATTCTTCCCCTCTCTCCCTTTGTTTTAGGATGAATTTCAGTCAGATGAGATTACAGTCATCCCCCAAAACTGAGGGAGAAAAGAAGTGATTGGGTTAATCTGGTAGGAAGTTTTAGGTGCATACTAATGACCCAATTAAAGTTCTTAACTTTTCAGGATTTACTATTTGTAGGGGACTGGGGTTATTCCAGATGAATGGTGCTCAAATGGTCCTTAGGTAGATCCCAATATCCAAACTTTTCAGTACAGTTAAAGAAACTCAGATGCTCAAAATTTAAGAAAAAACCAACCCAAAACTCCCAAGCTCCAGAAGTCTAGCAGAGCCCAAGCTAAAATGGTCTAGTACAGTTCTAATAACTTCATTTATCACAGAATATTCCTATCTGCAGATAGCCTCTTATCCATCCCAGCAGTGGCAGGAATTGGAAGGTTCATGGCTTTGCAGGCCCTTGTGTTTCCATGGGCTTTGGGCTGTTGGCACACGCTGCTCCTCTGTCAGGAGGCAATGCTGGTGAATTTTGGAGGCAATGCTGGTGAATTTTGGAAACACTGAGCACTAAAGCAAAGTGTTCACTTTTAGTTATACAGAAATAATCTGTTTTTCAAACTGAGAAAAAGAGAATGATTCAGTGGAAGGGATTTGGGGGAATCTGCCAAGTTGATGGCCAGAAGTTTGAGTGTGCTAAGTGAGTTCTACTTTCTGTTCTCTACCACAACCTGTGCAAAAAGTGAATTGTTTGGCAAATGAGATCAAAAAATGCATGTGTTTTCTGGGGTGCTAACCCAGAGACACTGAGTTTAAGCAGGGGTGTAATCATATCTTGTATTTATCTGTGCCATCTATGAACTCCCTAACACACAATTACTGTACATTGTGGGTCCTGTTTTCAAGTGTTCTATGATTGTTTGGTAATGCTCAGATTGCCTTTGGCCATGACCTGAAATCAATTCAGTTCAAAAAAAAATACAAAAAAAAACCCCCAAAACCAAGTAGATTTCTACAAAGCCATGATTCTTGGTATTTCATAGTTCTGTAGTAATCTTATTTAAATGAATGTGGTTTCATGACAAACAGAAGACATCAAAGAGATTTTTGATAGCTACTTTTCATGCCCTTGATGCTTTTGTGAGCCCACACTAGGACTAAAAGTCTTCTCCTTCCCACAGCCAGGCAGGATTCCAAGGTGATGAGGCACTTTGGGAGTTGGGGGACAGGCTTTGGGCTCTCTTTATTTTTGTCTGTGATTCCCATTCACAGACTGGTCTGTGCAACTTCACCCTGGTTTCCCCTTGATTCTTTTTGAGCACTGACAAAAATTTATGGCAAGTTTGGTCTCTGGGCTTTTGGTTTGCCCTTTTCTCCCCCAGCAGGATTGGTGCCAAGTCAGAACTGTGAAATCATAACTCAAATGTGTCTAGCGCTGAATTTTTAATTCAGTAGTAATTCATGGAATATCAGACATATGTGAGGCTCAGCCCTGAACGTGGTGAGTGCCTGCAGAGCATGGCTAGTGCTTGCTCACAGCAGGGATGGTGCCAATTATCAGCCTGGGGATTTGGCAGGGGGTTTCAAACCCACATTGTGGGGCTGTCAAAAAAGTCATTTCAGCCAGCAGCAAACTGTTCTGTTGCCGGCTTCTTTGCTTGGCTGTTCACTCCAGCCTCTTTTGGGTTTTAGAAGCTGGGAATTCAGTCCTCTGAAATTCCTGGAATCAAAGTCTTGGTGCTCCCAAGATCCAGGCTGGCAAGGAACTGCTCTAGGGCAGCAGTGCCAGGCAGACTGTATCTGAAACTAGAACCTTTCCTTCCTTTCATTTACACAAAGGAGTTCAAAATGTCAGCTTTTTGTTCAGAATTCTAATAAAAACACAACTGGGAGAGTCAGAATCCTCCACAAAAAGAAATATTACCCAGGAGAAGGGAGTGGTTTTATTTGCCAAGCACTTTGTAAGTATTTATTGGATGACATCTGAGCACTGCTGTTGTTATTTGGATTGTGTTGTGAAACAGCAAGGAAACAGAAAACAGCAACAATGGAATTGCACAGCTTCATTTTTCCAAAGGTTTAGTGCTTGTGTCACTGAAGTCTGAGTTGGTGTTTAAAATGAGGACTTGCCTAGAGGAAATTTTTTTTTTAGTGTACGTTTCACTGGACAGCAAAGCAATTGCTTCCTAAATTTAGAAATTATTCTCTACTACGTTGTAGCAGGATTAGACAACTTTTGGCATTTGAGCAACTTCCAACACACAATTTGCACATAAGAAGAAATAATGCCATTTGACAATCTGGCAGAGAGAAAATGTTCAGAACTTGGATTTCTTTCCAGGCTGTCTGGGGAGCAGGACAGGGGTTTCCGTGGCAGAGCTGAGGGTTGCCACACTCAGTGTCCATCCCTGCCCTGCACAGGCAGATCCCTTCCCTGGGGCAGTTTGGGAGCCTCAGGGACAGCTGCTCTGCATTTCTCTGCACTCCCCCGTGGGGCTCAGCCAGCAAGAGGAGACTGAGCTGAGGGGACAAATAACTCCAGTCCAGTCATCCAAAGAAAGAATAAAGGCAAGTAACTAATTTGGTTAATTATGTGCTTAAAGCCCATTTAGGGCAGCACCAAGACTGAGTCATGCTGGATGGTGCTGAAAGCAGTGAAGAAAAGGCTCAGATTCTGAACTTCTGAACCAGGCACAAGCTCAGAAGGTGCTGGCAGGGAGTTCCCTTTCTCTGGGCTAGGGCAGCATCCTCCGAGTGCTGAGGGTGCAGTGTCTGAGGCTCCTCAGCCAGCGGCAGCTCCCAGCCGGACGAGGACTGGAGCGGAGCCCGAGCTGCAAGAAGTGCAGTCAGCAAGCTTCCCTCAGCTGCTGCCTTCCCAGCAGAAAATAAAGGAGGGAGGGAACACGGATTCTCCAGCCTTACAGCAGCAGTGAGAGCTGTAACTCAGGATTTCTCCCTTGCAGTTCCATTTCCCTACACTTTCCCTTTTTAAAACCACCCCTGAGGCTGTATATTTTTTTTCTCCTGACTCCTTTTCTACTTTGTGAGGAGCTTCACAGGTCTGTTAAGCAGAACTAACTTTGCATAGCTGCATGAAATCTGAAATGCCCAAGTGAAATAAATGGATTAAGCAGATAATCTCCTATCACACTTCAAACAATTTGAAGCAGAGGGCTTTAAAAAGAGATAATTTCACATGGAGAATATTTTTTTTAAAACAGAAGGTTATATTTATGACATAGCACCAATAAATAATGATTTTATTTTCTTAAAAGAATTTCAGAGCACATGAAAACTGTAGAAGAATGTCTTTACAAGTAGGTTTGTCCATAAAGAAAAGAATTTATTATACATCTAATTCAAATGAATAATACTGTTTTGTTTCTAATTCTTCTGTCCATTCTCCCCCATTTGCTGGCATAATTTGTGAGAGGAGGAAATGTGTCTCCTGCCACAGGCTAGGTGTAGTGCTGTAAAGGGGAAGCAGAAGGGAAAAAGAAATTATCTTTTGTTTGAATATCACTTTTGGCCTTCACAAGTTGTTCCAGATCGAATCTTTTCTTTGAGAATTGGCTAAAAATAGACAGGAAGAATAATCCTCTGAACTGTGATAAGTATTATCATCAGAAATCAATCTTAGAAGTAATTTCCACGATTAAATGTAGCGTAAATTGAAGGAGAAGAAAATGCGATTAAATCAGGCGTGGGGGAGAAAGCCTGTAACAACTTTTCTATAGAATTCAATTTAGTGTTAATTTGCTGGAAGCTTAGAAAATAGAACAACAGCAAGCCACTAATGGAGGCAAAGGATGGCTAATGAGGGATATGCAGATTTAGGAGAGAATCAAAACCCTCTCGTGGTAAAGGAGAAATTCAGTGCTGGATCCTGCACTCACACCCTGCACTGGGAGTTCTCAGAGTGTCCCATGGAGGGAGAGGGAAAATATCTGAGGTCCATCTTGCAGGCAGAGACAGGTGTTTGAGTTTTGCCTGTGACCTGTTTTACAACATGATTGTTGCTGGTTTTGCTCAGGATGGCTCTAAGGGCAGGTTCCAGCTGGTGTTGTAGCTCCTGGAGCTGATTTCTGTTCTCTGAGCAGGGCCCACGGGGTGTGGACAGAGTCTGGCACGTGCTGGGGAATGGGCATGTTGCTGTCTCCATAATTCCCTTTTCTGGGAGGCACAGAGGGCTGTGCTCAGGCTGAAATGGAGCATCCTGCTGCCACACCTGAGCTGTGCTGTGCTGGGACAGCCTGGAGTAAGGGAGGGTTGTGTGGAAGGGCAAAGCAGGGCAAACCTGGGCTTGGTGTGTTGGAGCTGCTTTCTGTCTTGGATTAAGGAAATCACATCAACATTGTGGAGGAACTTAACTTTTTAGCAGCTGAGAAGTTTTCTTACGTGCATGTAAACAGAAAAGATGGGACTCCCCTTCCTGTTGGCTTGTTTTTGTGGTAGTTCAGGTTCATCAATTCTGAAGGTCCGTGCAGGGAAATAAAAGATTTGTGAGAGTCTCTGTTCAAGGGAGAGGAGCTGGGATCAGTGGTTTCCCTGGGAGGGGCTGGAGTGTTAAATCAATCCTGAATAAATATCCTGACATGGGGCACACTGAATCCTTAGCAGCATGCCCAGCCACTGCTTTTTCCCTCAGCAGGTTCTGAGCACAAGCCTGTGGGTTTTGCATATTTACAGCAGATTCTGCATATTTACAGCAGGTTTGGCACAGGCAGGTAGAAGTGTCCATGGGTGCAGGGATGCAGGACATCCTCCCCCAGCTGCAGGGTTCTGTGCTCTGTGCTGGGAAATGCTTTCAGAGCTGGCTGCTCCTGGCAGAGTGATTTTGGAACACAGAGCTGGGTTTGGTGCGACAGGCAGTGGGAATGCTTTGAGTAGCAGTCCTGGCACTAAATGTTCTGCACTGGGATATTTAGGAGAAATGCCAATCTTTTATGTGCTGTTTTGCCTATTTCATGACAGACATTTTGTCCCTGGAACAGGGGGTCTGATCCCTGCTGCCTCAGTGTGCCTGGGAATCTCTTCTTCTGCAGGCAGGTGTCATTCTTCAGCAGATAGCTGGAAAAAAGAATCAATGAGATGAAATTTATGTTCTAGAAAACTTCATAAATGTGCAGCCATCTGGGGCTATCTTTAATTTCCCCTTTCATCCTTCCTTTTGCTGATAGCTGCATCGGGGAGATTTGGGGATGCTCAGTTTCATTTCAGTGTCAGACTGGGGAGATTTCATCTCCATCTCCAGAGGAGAAGAGTTTGGAATAATTTCTTTGCCATCCCTCCACTCCCAGACCTTTCAGATGCACACAGACCTATTGTCAGATTATTTTTCCTCAGGTTCTCTGATAGCC
Source organism: Urocynchramus pylzowi (assembly GCA_013397555.1). NCBI lineage: Eukaryota > Metazoa > Chordata > Aves > Passeriformes > Fringillidae > Urocynchramus > Urocynchramus pylzowi. The sequence goes on along the minus strand of VZRH01007245.1, from coordinate 1,540,181 downwards.
ATCATATGAACACATAATTCAGTGATTTCTTCATGTACCTAGAAATGTTGCCTAATTGCAAAATCTTTATTCACAATGGGAGATAAACTGATACTCCCCTTTGATTAACCTTCTGTCTCAGCTCACTGCGAACCAGAAGAATCACTTAAATTTGTTATCTGTTAATTTTTAACCCAAACTAATTTCTTCTGGCTTTATTAAAACTAATTAGTTTGCTTGAGGACCGAAGATCTCTCAGCATTCCTTGGAACAAATAAATATATCATGAGAAAACATAAGCAACAATTGAAAATTAGTTCAAGAGGAATAGAAAATATATGTTAATAAAATTCATAATTGGTAGAAATACAGTTGACAATATCTGGACTCAGGTGTCTGAAGTGCTGGAAATTTTTTGTGTAGTTTAAAAACCTTCTCCAAGGTTTTGTTTTGCACAGAGAATTACAATTACCTTGTGAGAGATCCACTTCTTTCTTCATGAATAGATTTTCCACTGTAGGTTTGGTTTTAACTGATGAGTTGGGAGAGTTTGGAAATGGTTCTGATATTGTCTGTGGATGGCTCAGGAGGCTGCTGTACAAAGATGGCACATGAGGCTTATTTTAATCAAGTACAGTCTTTTTTGTTCAGTTCTGATAAGCAGCAATTTGAAATAGAGAATAGAAGAGATTCTTTATGCTTGGTGTTTTCCAATATTCCTTTCTTTTTCTTTTTTTCTCTCCCCACAACCTTTTCTGAGAACTTCCAGAGCTTTACATTTGCAGCGGCCTCAACAATTGATTTTCATGAAATGAAAAAAATTTAAAATGATGAGGCCTAAAGCTAAATATTATTAGCATTGGGATGATTTTTTGTAACCTTAATTCAGCAGGAGAAATGTTCAGCATTTAACTTTGTGGAGTCCTGTATTCCAGTAGCAGTTATAATCCTTTCCCCTGCCCCAGAGTTTTCAGACATCTCCCTGCGTGGGGTTATTGTCACTGTCCAGAGCTGTTGGTCAGCTTTGGGGGTTATTTCTCCTTTATTTATTTTTCAGTCAGTTCACAGATCAAGAGTGTTTTGCACCATTGTTCCTCCCCTCTCCATTTCTCTCCTTAAGCAGAGTTGCCTGCTGCCCATCTGGTATTTTGTACAGAAATGGGTTCTGTGCTCCCAGCAGACCCTTCCTGCTTGCTTGCCCTAATGAGTTCAGACTCAGGAGCTGGTCTTGGGTTGTTTGTATTTGAAATAGAAAACTTTGGTTAAATAACAGGAAATGTAAGGTTCTGTACATCTTTCCTTAAAAAAAACATGCAGGGAAAACATTGGTCCAGAATACTTTGCTTTACTCATAAATTTGTTCAGTGTTTCTGTGTACCACCTTAGCTTAGCAGATGAAAAATGGATTGTGCAGTCTTACTTGAAGGCTGTAATATTATCTGTTCTGAAAACAGAGTTTTTGGAGCATGAAGAGCTGTTTTTGAATGATGCTTCTGGCACCTAATCCTTAAAATTATTCAGCATATTTTTCTTGTGTCTGTCTTGAAATGAAAAATTATCTTCTGTTTTCAAGTCACTTATAACTTCTAAAAATTGGGCTTAACTTTTCATAGAGATTTCCAAACTTATGCAATATATTAATATAAGTTTCTGCCTAATAAAATCACTCTGAGACAGCTGAATAATTACTGATGTCATCAGAGTTCACACGGGTTTTTAACATTTGCATCTCTACATTTCTTGCTAAAGTATCTGCCAATCTTTGGAAAAAACACGAAGCTTTTTGAGCTGTGGTTGATGTTATGCTTAGGTTCAGTGCATTTCATCCTTTTTTAGTGCCACAAGGCTGAATTTTTCACCTGCTGGGGCATGCTGTTACCATGACAACAGCTGATCTTGTTTGCTGCTCTCTGCTCTTTGTGCATGACAAGAAGGAAAAGCTTTTTGAGAGACGTTTGCGAAAGCCAATCTGACTAATTGCACTGAAAGGATCAGTAAAACAGAGCAAGGAATGGCTCCCTCCTTTTCCAGAGGGGGATAAATGTCTGCTGTGGGGAGCAGCACGAGCGTGCTGGCTGATTAATGGGAGCTGGAGAGGCTGGGCTGGGGAGCAGAGGGGGACCCGGGCTCAGGGGGACCTTTGGGGACACCCCCCAGCTGCCAGGGCTGCTCTCCCGGCTCTAGGGGAGCGGAGAGGGACCCAGGGTTAGGGGGGACCTTTGGGGACATCCCCAGCTGCCAGGGCTGCTCTCCCTGCTCTAGGGGAGCAGAGAGGGACCCGGGCTCAGGGGGACTTTGGGGACATCCCCAGCTGCCAGGGCTGCTCATCCATCCCCTGGCCCTGCCTGCTGACCAGCAGATGGAAACCCAGAGCTCTGTAGGTAACTGGTCACAGGATGCTGCTGCTGCAGCCTGTCCCTGACGAGCTCTGCAGTTGTTCAGAACAATTTTGTTGGTGTTTTTCATCTGGTGATTTTTGTTTGTCCTGCCACTAGAGAGACTGAATGTGAGTGAGAAGTTTCTAATGAGTTATCACCAGGTCTGAGGAGAAATTCCTGCATGTGCAGGAACCATTAAAACCACACTCTCCATTTAAATTATATCAAAATACTTGGTGTAATATTTGGTTTCACCTACAGAACTGAAATAGATCTTTAGCTCATCCTTTGGGGTCAAGGTAAAAAAACATTTCCTACCAATTGGAGCTGTGAAATAAAAGATATGTAGGGTGATGGTAAGATGAAAAGAAAATACTTGTTCAGGGGACATTCGGGAATATCCCCTTCAGACCGTGCCAGCTTCACACCAGCTTGCAAAAGTAGTTAATGTTTAAACCCCACTGTGTTGCCTCTGTGTCTTTCCAGAAAAGCAGGGACATTGTTCATTCCTTTCTCCCTTAGCAGTGGATAATTTTTCTTTCCCTTGGGTATAATTTGTCTCTGAAGGAAGTAGGACTGTGCCATGGTAAAGGCGAATTAGACCCTCTGTATTTCAGATACACTGATTATTTTAATGTGCTGAGAAGTGAGTGTAAAAACAATTGAAACAAAAGCCCCTGAAGAAATGCTGATTTTGCTTCAGCCCACAAATCCAATTTATTAACTTTCTGAAACGACCCCTCCTTCAGCCATGGTAGGTGTAGAGTCCAAAGGTAATGTCGTGAGGAGAACTTGCATATTTGGTGCTTCATGGCAAAGAGCTGCAGCTGGAATGGCTGCTGGTATTTATTCCTGTGTGGATTCTGCCATAAAACCACTGTACTTGGATATAGCTAAAGTTATCTCTTCACCCATTTTCATTTTTAAACGAGTTGAGAGGGTCTTGTCATATTTATATTGTGTGCCAGAGATGAAGCAAAATTAGATGGAGAAGTGAAGAAACCGAAAAGTAAGATAGAGAAGTGAAAAATAGGTGAAGAGAAAAAAGTGAAGTGAAAAAAGGTGAAGAGATTGAGGTAGAGACTGTGATGAGCAGCTCTGAGTGCTGGCTGTGGTCTGAGCAGCAGCAAATCAAACATGGTTCCATGTGATCCTGAAAGAGGGGAACCTCCCAGAAGTTCAGGTGGCTCTGGTGCTTCACCTGGCCTGTGATGGAGAAAATGCTTCAGAGGAATGGGCAGAAGGAGTGTCAATGAAAGGAGCTGGTTGTGCAAGGCTTGTTATCTTCAGAGTTTTGTTGAAGTGAAAAACAGCAGCAAGAAGGAATTGTTGTGTTTCCTCCCTGAGATCTGCTCCCAGCTGCTGTGGTGCCAGGACACTGGTGCTTTCCAAGGCCAAGAAACTGCTGCAGTTCCTTTTTTAAAGTGTCCCTTTTTTAGCAGTGCTTTTTAAGAAGTGCTATTTTTATATGGTGTTTCTTATGCTAAATTCAGCCTACTGATTAGAGGGGTAAAGCTGCATTTGTTTTCCTTTGTTAGAACAGAGTATAATTTGTACGGAAAAGTTCCTATTTTTAAAACGAAGCAAATCCAATTGTGAAGTGATTTTATTTAAAATGCAAGCGTTTCTGAGTAGCTCTTCCTTTACCTTAAGAGTGGTAGTGGAAAACATTCATGTCTGTTAGTTTCTCTGTAGGAATTCATTAGTTTTAAGTGTTAACATCAGGAAATGTCCAACTACTTTCCTGTGCTACTTGCTAACATGTGCTTCACCATGGCAATTGAGAGGAAGGATCACATGGAAATAGTAAAACACCTAAAAAAAGTAAGACTATCTTGTTTGTTTATTTTTCATTGTATGTAATAGTTTTCCATAAAATGTAATTTATTGTAAGTGCAGCTTTCTGGCTGTGGGAGTTGGTAACTGTGGCAGGCAGTGCTGCACAGGTCTGTCCCTTTCCTGGGATGGGGAGGGGACACTCAGCACTCTTTGTGCCCCCTTTGTGGAGCTGATGTGCATGCAGCAGTGTCAGGCAGAGGAGGCTGGCACAGCCTGGGCAGCAGCAGCAGCAGCAGCTCTCCTGGAATCATTTCTTCCTGCCTGCCTCAGTTCCTCCCTGCCCAGTGCTCTGTTGTTATGGGCACAGTTGTGCAGGGCAGGCTGGATGTTCCTTGCCCTGTGCAGAGCCTGATGCAGAGCTGGGCTCAGCAGGGTTTACATAAAGGCAGTTTGTTGAGCAGGCTGAGCCCCAGCCCGGCTCCGTGGCCATGGGAGGTTCTGCGTTTGTGCCACTGAGGGTGAGTCAGCTTTGCCTTTCAAATCCAGCTCTTGGAAGAAATAAAAAATGAACTGGAGGTGCTGAACCTGACCTTTGAAGTGAGTCATTTACAGGGCCAAAATACATGGGAAAAGATCAGAAGATTCTTAATTTTCTTTTTACGTACCTGCAGCCTGCAGGTTTTCCCTTTGCTCCTGGATGGATTCTATCCGTGTATCATCCAAACTCAGAGCCATCACAGGGGATTAGAATCACAATGTTCCAGTGCAGCCCTTCCAGGTTACTGGCAGCAATAATTCTCGAAGAAAAAGAGCTGCAAATAAATGAATAGTGTACAAGATTTTTTTTTTAAACAAAAATAATTGATGGATGAGCAAACTAGCACACAGGGCAACAGATGCCTTTCTCCAGGCAATGTAGAACCTTGTTACCCAGACAGTGGTGTCAGATTGTATTAAATCTACCAAAGCCATCCTCCTACTGGGAATTTTTTAGTCAGTCCTCACATCCAGAGAATTTTTACTTTTGCTCTGTTGCGAGCACACATTTATGCCTTCATTTCTGCCCTTTAAAAGAAGCAACTTATATATGAGGTAGCACAATTTATTTTTAATGTTTCTCATATTTAATTTTTCATGGCTGTTTCTTTATGAATTGTCTCATGCTCTGTGAAGTATGTGCTGGTGTGTGAGCCTTTAAATCTGTGCAGGGCTCTGGCACCCCCAAAAACCAACACTGTTGGTGTACATTTGGGAGAGCTGTCGATTTTCTGCTTGGCTTTGCTCTTCAGATTCTGAAAAGATCATCCTGAGTGTTGTTTTCTTAGCTCAAAATGCCTGTCTGAGCTGGGAGTGCCTGAAGCATTCCTTGCATCTAGCAGGAAATATCCCTGCTGGTCGGAATTCTGTCTGACATGCTCAAGACCTTGCAGATTCTTTTTGCAAATGATGCTGCCTGTGATCCTGCCGTGGATGCAGCGTGACTGAGGTGTCAGCACGTGTGTGACAGATGTAAGTATGGGTTATGCTTCTTGTGGTTAAATTGGTGAAAAAGCTTCAGCAGGGGAAATACAAGCTCTGTGCAAGTTCTGCCTCTGTCCATTAGCAGAAGTTCAGGGTTTGTTTGCTCTGTAGCTTGTTGATGCTAATCTGGGACAGTACTCTCAGGGTTTTTTTCTGGGGGAAAGTGAAGTTGTTCTCCAAGCAGCTTCTACGGCTTATTTTCTTATAGTTAATTTTCCACATTCATTTATTTGTAAAATTTTTGGATTCATGCAAGACTAGTAATTAGAGTGCTTCAAGCCCTTGATTTTTTATTTTTTAGTGAGCATTGTGTAGCAACATCATGAGAAAAGGGGTGCCAGACTGTGCAGCTAATCACTAAAACCCAATGCCAAGCCTCTGAAGCTCATTTGGAAGCATGAAGTACTGTTTCCTTTGCACTTGCACTTTAGTCTGCTCAATTTGGTCAGCATTTGCCTTTATCCTGTCCTGGACTCAGTGACTTGATGAATTCTAATGTGCACTCTGCTTGTCTCTGTTAGCAGCTGCAGTGGGCTGATTTGCACAGGTTAGCTGAGAGCTCAGTGCCTGCAGTGAGATGCTGCTGTTCAGGCACAATTACACTGTCAGAATTGTTCTGTGCAGTGAGCAAATGGGGAGAGAGGGCACCCCAGAGAAAAAGGACAAAACTCTCATTAAATTTGTATTAACAAGTCAAAAGCTATTTCCATAAAAACCAGGAAGGATAAGGGAAGAGTGCATGGTAATGCCTTCCACAGGTTTGTTTTTCTAACTGCTACTGCTGTGTTGCCAAGAAGTCTAACAGTCTCCACCACACATTCAGGTTCCAGAATGAATTGTGAAACTCCCCAGAATTTCCTCTCAAGTGCAGGTAATAACAGAGTGGGGCCTGTTTGCATGTCCCCATCAGAATCTGGGAGAGTTACTGAACTGGGAGTGGGGAAGGCAGGAGTGGAGAATCCCTGGCAGTCATGGGAGGGCTGGAGGCAAGCAGCACCCCCAGACTGGTGTCAGCACACCCCTAAGCTGGTGCCAGCACCCCCAGGCAGGTGCCAGCACCCCCAGACTGGTGCCAGCACACCCCTAAGCTGGTGCCAGCACCCCCAGGCAGGTGCCAGCACACCTCTAAGCTGGTGCCAGCACCCCCAGGCAGGTGCCAGCAGGGCTGCTGGCTGCCCTGTGTGTTTGCTGACCTCTTCTTCTGCTGCCTTGGGGGTTCTGTGTGCAGCTGCAGGTGTGAGAGCTCAGTGAGAAGTGTTGCCCTGCTGTTGATGCACTCGGTGCCGGCTGCCAGGCACAGGAGAGAAGATGGAAAAATGCTCTATTTATTTAGTCACCAGGAGGGATAGCTGTTGTGAGCAAGGAGGTGGGATTGTCAGAAGGCATCTGTCCCTCTGGGAATGTGCTGGAAGTTTCAGAGCTTTTCCAGGATCCCCACAGCTCCCATTGCCAGTGATGTTCTGTGCTGTGGAATATCCCTGTGCCCACTTTGGGTCAGCTGGCACGGCCATGCTCCCTCCCATGGGCACCTCCTCGCTGGCAGAGCTTGGGAAAGTGGAAATTCCTTGATTTAGAGAAAGCACTGCTCAGTAACAACTCAAACATGAGTGTGTCCTCATCTTTGTTCACATCCTAAACCCAAAACACAGCAGTGCCCCACCTACTGAGAAGCAAACTGAGTCTCTCTCAGGACATTACATGACTTCAAATCTCCTTTTTAATGTCCAAATTGCTTGTTGAGTGGAGTTTAGCACTGGAGTAGCTGGAATTAACTTTTATCTTTTTTTTTTTTGAAGAGTTATATTGAACTAATCTGGGAAATATTGAGGTGTGTATTGTTCAGGGAAGAGTCACTGGGTTAGACAGAAAGTCACCAACTGCAGTGATGGAAAAGCATCCTTTGCAAAATTCAGGGGTGTTTCACAGCCTGAAACCAGGGGGTGTTTCACAGGGGGTGTCTCACAGCCTGAAACCAGGAGCTGTTTCTCGGGGGCTCCCCTGGGGCAGGGCTGTGCCTGCCTTGGGGACAGGGCTGAGCCCCCAGCCCCTCCTCGGCTGCAGGGCTCGCTGCTGCTCACACATCACTCCAGGGAACACTCTGAAAGAAATATTCCAACACTTTTGGAATTCCTGAGTTGACAGTAATTATGATCTGGATCACTTCCAGAAGACACAGCCCAGTGAGGGAACTTGGCTGAAATTTAGAAGACTTTGGCTCAGTTTCTGGCTTTTGCCACCTGTTATTGCTCCAGAACCTTTGAGTTACTTATTCTTTGTTCTTTAATCCTTTTTTTTTTCTGAGCAAGCAATATAAATATTTCAAATTTACATTTATTTGTCACTTCCAAACACACTGAGGATACATAAATACATCCTCTCCTTACTGCAGGGATTTAATGTAGAAATCCTGGAACTGAGATTTAGTTGCTGGCTTTCTGTCTGTGTATTTCTTAGGCTTGGAAGTTGTCCAGTAATTCCTGGTACTGTTTCAGGTGATTCTTCATCTTTATGGATGTAGTTGGGATGGGGAACACAGGTGGGCTTTGTCCTGGTTAATGAGAAAGAAGGCTGAGAGAAATTGCCACCGTGATGAACAGAGGTGTAAGTGGAAAGAAATAGGCTTATAACTAAGGGTCAAGGAAGGTGGGATAGCCACTGCCCTAGCTGTATTCATTCCTGCCAAAAACATGATAAAATGTATTTTCTTAGGGTGGGACTAAGTGTGTTGTCTCTCCTAAACTGTTTGCTCTCTGCACAATTTAAGCAGGGTGTGAAAGTTGCTGGCCATCAGCTACTCCTCTCCTTTCACCCCCTCACCCCTCCAGTTCTGCTCAATTCCTTTTAATAACATTATTAAAAGCTGGTAAATTGCTTGTTCCCCCTGGTAGTCAGCTGGGCAGTATTGATTTGTAGCAACTGCAAATGGGTCCCTAAAAGCAGGGTCAGATTGCCAAAGCCTGCAGTGCCAGGGTGCCAGGGCAGGCAGGGTCCCCTGAGAGGGGCAGAGCAGAGAGCCCAGGGCACACAACCCCCACACGTGGCTCCTGACCTTCACTAGAACACAGTTATGTATTGCATAGCCCAGGAGCTGCTCTGAGCAGCTTCTTCTTATCATACCATTATTTACTGATTTAATTTGCACCTTTGAGAATACAATGGGAGCTCAGGGATTCTTCTGCCTTCAGCCCTCAGAAGTGCCTGGCACTTCACAACTGGCAACCTTCCTAAGGAACTGAATTCAAGATACAACCTCCAACAGCTACCTTTGGGAACTTGTGCAAAAACAAAACAGCCAGAAGTGTCAGAGGATGCTGCTGGCTTTTCCTGAGCTCCATCTATTTTGATTTGGGTGACCTGATAGAGCATTTCCACCCTGCTAGTTTGACCTTTGGCTGTATATTTGAGTTTTATTTACTGTTCTTTTTTCCAGCTTATATTGCTGCCTTAATACATAAAAATATATTCCTGAGGCTGCAGTTAAGACCTTGATCTTTAAGCACAGGTTCCTCACCTTTGACTGCCTGCATTTCTGACTTGCCTGTCACTGCAGGACAGAGATGCTCTACCAGACTCTGAGTGTTTTAGGATGTGGCTATTACTCATATTAGAAATAAATATGCTTATGAAAGTAAGGTGAAATATGTGAATATATGAGTGTGTACATGGGTATACATTCCAGTTGCTGGCTTTTGCCCTCAGAATGCCTTCTGGACACCTACATTGTTTATGTTCTGGGAGTGGAGTCTCTTTCTCCTCCCAGCTCTGAGTGAGGTGAGGCAGCCAAGTCTGAGCTCTTTGTTATCTCACAGGGAGATTTTTATTATTATTTTTGCAGGCACCAGGCCTGTGAAGCCAGGTCATCTCTCTTTGCTTGCACATCTTTAATCAGATCATCTGCTGAAAACATGGGGGTTTATGGCAGAGCTGCCTGGAATTGCAAATTAATCTGGTGCTTCTGCACCTCCCATTGCTCTTAGCAGTTGGTTAATACCAAATAATGCCAAACCACAGCTTCCTTAAGCACTTAATGGGATGTGCTGTAATGGAGCTGAGGGCTGTGACTCGCTTTCTTTCTGTTTCAGGAGGAGCAGCTGAAGGATGCTGTGCAGGAGAGGAACTGCCTGAGCCTGCAGCATGCCAGCGTGTGCCCCCGAGCAGTGCAGCACGGCCAGGTAACACTCAGCTGCTGCCCCAGGTGTGCCCTGCTGCCCCAGGTGTCCCCAGGTGTGCCCTGCAGTCCCCAGGTGTGCCCTGCAGTCCCCAGGTGTCTCCAGGTGTGCCCTGCAGTCCCCAGGTGTGCCAGATGTGCCCTGCAGTCCCCAGGTGTCCCCAGGTGTGCCAGGTGTGCCCTGCTGCCCCAGGTGTCCCCAGGTGTGCCCTGCTGCCCCAGGTGTGCCCAGGTGGCCCCAGGTGTGCCCTGCTGCCCCAGGTGTGCCCAGGTGTGCCCTGGAGCAGGAGCAGCCTGCAGGGTGGGCAGTGCATCTCACAGCCATTGCTCTCTGATCTGCCTGCTTCTCTGGCACGGCATGGAAACGTGCCAATGAAAAGATGTCACAACAAATTCTCTGAGGAACAAATGGGATTTTCAGGTGAAGGTTCAGGACATGCTGCTGCGCTTCAGAGAGGTGCATCCTGCCTCTGCTGGGTGTTTGCTTAGGGTGGTAAATTGCTCTTAGGCTTTGGTAAAAGACTTTTTTGGTGGTTTTGGTGAGACTCAATTGAAGAATTCTCTTCTTTTTCTGGAAAAATCCTATCCATCAGTTGGGGTTTTCTCCTATCCTTGTGCATCTTAAAATTGCAGTTTTAAATTTCTCAGTAAAAGGTTGAAAAGCTCTTGTGCAGCAGCAAATGCCCTAAAGTCTCTTTAGCAGTTATTTCCCTGCCACATGGAAGTCTCCAGGTCCTGAGAGAAAACCTCTTGGAACAGTAAGGGTTTCCTCAGCTCTTGCTTGTGCCTGTGGGGACTGAGAGGGCTCTGCCTGCCTGCAGTGGGAATTCCATTCCTCTCTGGCAAATCCTGCATGGGGTGAGTGCTGCGGGAGAGGCTGGCTGCCTCACCTCAGCACATCTGCATCCAGATGTGCAGCAGGAGCCAGCCCCTTCCCAAGGGCTGCATGAGCTAAAAATAAACTGCAATCTGCCATTCCCACCGGGCTGAAGGGAGTTGCTGGGCGACCTCGTCCGTTCAGAGGAGCTGGTACTGACCCGGGCCCTGCTGGGAGCTGGGAGTGCTGGGAGCTGCACTGGGCTCTGAGGGGCACGGCGTGGCCACTGGGAGCTGGGAGCTGCTGGCCACGGGCACAGCGTGGCCACTGGGAGCTGGGAGCTGCTGGCCACGGGCACAGCGTGGCCACTGGGAGCTGGGCACAGCATGGCCACGGGCACAGCGTGGCCACTGGGAGCTGGGAGCTGCTGGCCACGGGCACAGCGTGGAGCTGCAGTGAGCTCTGACAGGCATGGCCTGGCCACTGTGATCTGGGAGCTGCTGGGCACAGGCACAGCGTGGCCACTGTGAACTGGGCACAGCATGGCCACTGTGAGCTGGGCACAGTGTGGCCACTGCTGGCCTGGGAGCTGCTGGCCGTGGGCACAACGTGGCCACTGTGATCTAGGAGCTGCTGGCCACAGGCACAGCGTGGCCACTGTGAACTGGGCACAGCATGGCCACTGTGAGCTGGGCACAGTGTGGCCACTGCTGGCCTGGGAGCTGCTGGCCGTGGGCACAACGTGGCCACTGTGATCTAGGAGCTGCTGGCCACAGGCACAGCGTGGCCACTGTGATCTGGGCACAGCATGGCCCCTGTGATCTGGGCACGGCGTGGCCCCTGTGATCTGGGCACAGCATGGCCCCTGCGATCTGGGAGCTGCTGGCCACTGGCACAGCATGGCCCCTGTGATCTGGGAGCTGCTGGCCACTGGCACAGCATGGCCCCTGTGATCTGGGCACTGCTGGCCATGGGCACAGCATGGCCCCTGTGATCTGGGCATGGCGTGGCCCCTGTGATCTGGGAGCTGCTGGCCATGGGCACAGCGTGGCCCCTGTGATCTGGGCACAGCATGGCCCCTGTGATCTGGGCACAGCTGGCCCCTGTGATCTGGGCACAGCTGGCCCCTGTGATCTGGGCACAGCTGGCCCCTGTGATCTGGGCACAGCTGGCCCCTCTGGGCTCCCGGCAGTGCCGGTCGGGGCTGGGAGCCGCTCTGTGTCTGGGCTGCCCGCTGTGTGCCGCCCCTGCTGGGGAAGCAGGGCTGGCGTTTCCCGTGCTGACCATGGAAACTGGTTTTGTATAAAGAGGCAGAGTTAGAACATTTTATGATAGGAGGCGGCCATGTGTATCACAGCAGCACTTAATTTTATTCATCCATCTGTCTATGGATTTCTCCCTTTCCTAATGTGTTTCTCTTCCCTTTATTGCTGTTTACACATTACCTTTGCTCTTTACCTCGGGAGGCACACAAAGATAAAGTCTCACTTGGGCAATTTTATATTCTAGCTGACACACAATAATGTGCATCATTAATGGCATGAAGGCTCAGTACTTTGGTGACACTAAAAATGTGACTCCTCTGACCACCAGCAAGTGCACAACTTTTTTTTACATGGTTGACAATGCTTTATTATAGGTAATGTTTGTCTTGAGGTACATTGGAAAAGTCTACTAAAACCAATTTAAGATACAGAGGTCAACATTTGTCACATTAGCCACTAAGTCAGAAATAGAATTCCCTCTTACTGTTGTAATGTCAGAATTTATCATACTGTGGGTACTTGTCCCTTCACATCTATTAAATACTGTGAAAGGCACAGAGCAAAGATTCTGGGTGTTTGCACTGCTGATCTCATACAAGAGCCTCAATACAACCAGAAACTTGTTATGAGAGTGCTGTCTGACTTTTAACAAATTTAACAATATGTAATCCTAGTCATGTACCCCGGATGTCAACAAACCTTTTGTTTCCCTCCTTGCATAAGAGAATTTCTGAGGTTTTTACCCCTCACACAGAGGCTGAGGATAGACTGTGCAGTTTAGACTGTGCATTTTATTGTTCAGAATGTGTGAAACTCTGCAGCTTTGGATGTGGAGGTTAGAGCAGAATTCTGACAGAGTTTGGGCTCAGCCCTGAAGGGGAAAACCTGCCCAAATGAATTTATTCTTTTTCACCCTTGAGAGCTGGCCTGAAAAACAGGCCAAGTTCATCCAAGCAAATGGGGCTGGAGGAGAGTCTGTGAATTCTGTTCCGTGGCACTGACAAAGGCTCTGCTCATTTCTCTACAACGTGCTTGCTGAAATGTGGCTCTGGCAGGGAGTGGCTGTGAGGCTGCCTGCCTCTGAGTCCACCACATACAGCTGAAATTGTACCAACTCTGGTGGGTTTGGTGCTCTGCTAAGGGAAACAAAATCCTGTCCAGGAGTGGAGAAGCTGTGGGAAGAGTTTGTATCACTGGGAGTGCTGTGGGCTCTGGCTGGTTCCAAGCCAAACACAAACAGGTCCATGCTTCAGGGTGAGAACACAGCAGGCATTCTGCACTCAGAGCATTCCCAGAGCAGAGCAGACACTTCCAGGGATGCTTCTGAGCAGGGCCAGCTGTGTCAGGAGCTGGCAGGTCTCTGGTGCCTAGAGCAAAGGGCTGTGCTGGGTGATCAGGCTGGGGGAGCTGCCCAGCAAGAACATGAGCTGCAGGCTCCTGGGGGTGGTTTGCAGGAGCTGCAGGCTCCTGGGGGTGGTTTGCAGGAGCTGCAGGCTCCTGGGGATGGTTTGCAGGAGTTACTGGTTCCTGGGGATGGTTTGCAGGAGCTGCAGGTTCCTGGGGATAGATTTTGGGAGCTGCCGGCTCCTGGGGATGGTTTGCAGGAGTTACTGGTTCCTGGGGATGGTTTGCAGGAGCTGCAGGTTCCTGGGGATAGATTTTGGGAGCTGCTGGCTCCTGGGGATGGTTTGCAGGAGCTGCAGGTTCCTGGGGATAGATTTTAGGAGCTGCTGGCTCCTGGGGATGGTTTGCAGGAGCTGCAGGTTCCTGGGGATGGTTTTCAGGAGGAAAGCCTCTGTTTTCAGTGTCCAGGAAGCCAAGGTCCCTTCACAGCACCCTGTCCCTCAGACTGACTCAAAGGAGGGCACAGGTAGTGAGTGTGAAGATACAGGATGCAAAATAAATTGGTTGATGGATTGGACAGAGAAGCATCACAGATCAAAATGTTCCTGGTTCTGTCATGAAGTCAGGGCTGTTTCTGATGCACTCGATTTAGGTCAGCTGTTTTTGCCAGCTGGGAACACTGATGTTTTGATATGCCCAGTGAGTAATTCAAGTTCATGTATATCCCATATGTTCTTAAGCAGCCTGCTTGGAGGGAGCATTGAAGTCACATTTAAGAACAAATGTTGTCTAAAAGAGAAAAAGGAAATTATAGTCTCATCAAGATATATGATGCCATCTGGGTTATATAAATGTGTGTATCACAGCATTCCATGTAATACACAATCTTCAGAGGAGGAAGGATTGGTGAGAATATCCTGTAGAAATATTAAAAGATATCCGTGTTTCTGGAAGTAACGACAGTAATTATCAGAAGGAGTTTGGTAGATTTGGTTCTGTTCTTTCCAGTACTGAAAATCAAAACCTTGTTCAAAAGCTGCGACAGCAGGAGAGAAAGTAGAGAAATTGAGTGAACACACCAGAGTCATCGGTGTGTTCCTAGGCTTTGACCAAAGGCACGCTGGAATGCTAAATCAAAGATCCTGAGGTGTGTAAAATTCCTGCAGCTCTACCTGTCTCTAATCCATCTCCTTCCAGTTCCCTCAGCAGCCTGGTTTGTTCTGAGAGCCCCTTTCCTGCCAGCAGGGAAAAGCTCAGAGCAGAAGGGAGCCCTGCTCCCTTGCTCCCAAAAGTATGCAGAATATGACAACTGGCGAGTTTTAGAAAAACTTCTTTCCAGAGGTGGCCAGTTGGGATGAATTGTTTTGGAGACAGGGAAATCTAAAGTCTGACAAAAACAACCTCTTCTTGTAACTTGTTCAAAATACTGTACTTCATTTATCCTGAGGAAATGAGCTGAGAATCCCAGAGAAGAACAGGAGAGCATCATTGATCCTGATAGCTCACTGTTCCCTTCTCCCACCCCCTCATTCCTCAGCAATACCCCCTGACTGATCTGAGCAATGCAATGCAATATGAAGGATGCAGCAGTTAATTGATTCTGAAAATCCATTGTTTAATAGTTTTCTTTGTCATAATGAACTGAGAGGAAGGCAAAAGAAAAATCCATGCACAGAAAAAAAAAATCCGGAGGTTGACAATAATTGCATCAGTTCTTGTGGAAAACATGATTTGTTCCTTTTCCTCTCTTTTTTTCTAGTCCACTGCACTCCAAAGAGCCCTTCTGCAGGGCTGAATGCAAGGGCTGGCTGCAACCATTTAGATTGTTTGGTCCATGGCAAAATTTGCAAGTTAACAAACTGCAGCCAGAAGGCAAATAAAGAGGCTGAATCAGCTTTCAAAACATTGCATGGGAAAATGGCAAACAAAAAACCAAAAACAAACCCCAAAACAACCAAACAAAACCAAAATAAAAACAAAAAATCCCCCCAAACAAAATAGAAATGTTATTGCTTCCTTACCTTCTGCAAACACTGCAGAAAAGTGGCAATGTATGTGAAAATAATATTGGGGGTTTTTACCAAGGTGTTTATTCCTGCTTGATTTTTTCTTCATGTAAAAGATGCAGTTTCTGGTATGATACAAGCTGTAATAATCCTGTTATGCTTCAATACAGATCTCAAACTCATAAGGTGATCGGGGCTAAGAAATCAAATTTTCAGCTGATCTGAATTAAAGAAAGAACTTTTCTGTGGCAGGCTGAAGTAATTCAATGTATTTTCTTGTTTTCTGTGTCTGTTTATGAAGCGGTCACTGTCACTGATGATTCACAAAATCCTGTATAAAAGACTTGATCCTACTGAACTGGTTAACATAGGACCAAATGAATTAAATCATAAATCAAGTCTTATGTTGTGAGTATCTGATCCTCTAAATACCTTCTGTATAGAAATGTTTTAAGGGAGAGCAAGGGGTTTATTGCAGAAGAATACTGATTTTTGAATTGCAGGTACACTGATTTTAAGTGTTAACACACTTAAATGTTGATCATGTGTATTTGAGTTTATTCTGAAGTCAGTTTAGACTTAAAAGAGTCCAAAAGAAATGTAAATTTGAGTTTTATTAAACATATATATATATATATATATATATGTATGTTAGATCTCTGCCTCTTTGTATAGCACACCCATCTCTGAGGCCCCTGAGATGCAGAGAATTTAGAAATGTTTTCATTGTCATTCATTTTGTGCATGATAGAGTGTATTTGTTTAAATTTACATGACTTATGCATAGCTCCAGTTTGGTTGCCAGACTGCAGTCCCAGCTGAGAGAAAATGTTCTGTGTGTATGAGACAGGCACAGCTTCCTCAGTGAGCATTCCCTTTTGAGGTTCTGTGCTTTTTTCCTACTTCCTCTGAACCTTTTCCTTTCTTCACTTTAACAGGCAGAGACATTTGTATCAGGTGTGGTTTTGCCTGCATTCACTGCAGTTTGGGCAATAACCCCCTTTTGTTTTTTCCAGGTAAAATCAGACTATGACCATCTTCGGGAAACCCTTCTCAGAGTGACCAAAGAACGAGATTTGGCTGTGAGGGGAAAACACCAGCTCCAAGCCAAGCTGGAGAACTTAGAGCAGGTCCTAAAGGTGTGTATAAATCCCAAATCCCATCAGTCCAGTCCTGCCCCTGCTCCCCATGATCCCATCAGTCCAGTCCTGCCCCTGCTCTCCATGATCCCATCAGTCCAGTCCTGCCCCTGCTCCCCATGGTCATCCCCATGATGCTCAGCCAGGGGTGCCTTGCAAACCCAGGCACTGAATGCCCCTCTCAGTTCAGATCAGGGGTGTGGAATGAGAACACCAGGCACTGACAGGGGTCTCAAACCAGCACAGAGACATCCAGAGACCTTTATCTGGCACTTTATAAGCACTTGCATGTACATTGCACTGTACAGTTATTTAAGTCAAAATGAGAAAGAGAGGATAAGAGCATGAACAAACTGCCCAGATATTTAACTTTAGAGAGCTGTGTCTGCCACTCCAACTGGCTGCAAAATATTGCTGTGGCCTTTACATTCTGTACCTCTCACTGTTCTGCTTAAGAACTTCTTCAAAAGTTTTCCTTTGCTGAAACCAGAATTCTCTGGTGGATCCAGAGATCCTGGCTTTTCATGTTCAGAGCTTCTCTCCCCTGAGCAGAGCCCTTGTGAGCTGGCAGAGCACCTTGGAGCCCTACAGCTCCTTTTTAGCACTAAGCCAAGCCCAACAGATGTAGCTCATGGTGTATTTCATGTGTGTCCTCATATGCTCGGGAAATCAGTAGCTTGGAAAAATGGCTTGCAGCTTTCCAGCCAATGCAGAAAAGTTTGGAGAGATATTTAGCCTAGTTTCCCTGTCTGAAAAGCAGTTCCGTTTGTCTTTTGAGAAATTCAGGATATATCAGCAAAGCAGAAAAGGGAAGATGGAGAACTGCTGAATTAGCTGAAGAGTTGTCAGTGCCTGTGGTGTGCAGGGCTCTGATTTCCTGATGTGTGCAGGCAGTTCCCATTCACTCCATGCTGCTGCTCACCCACCTGCAGGCACAGCTGACAGGGCTTTGATGGGAGCTCTGTGGGGGTTGAATCTGCTCCTGGTGCAGCCCTGTGTGTGAGTGCTGCCCTGCACACTCTGGGGGCCCTGTGGCTCTGTTCTGGCATCACCCCCTGCTTGTCTGGGGCTGTGCTGTCCCTGCCCTGGCAGGGATGGAAGGGGCTCCTTGTTCTGCCTGCAGCTGCAGCCAGCCTGGGCTGCTCTGCCAAATCCCCCCCAGAGCAAACAGAACCATTGCAGCAGGCTCTTAAGTGCTCTTCCAGCAGCAGTTTGTACCCACAGCTCTCTAGCTCCAGTTTGAAAGGAAGCTGATACATTTAGGATGCCCCCTGTTCCTTCCCTGCTGCACAGCAGGACTCATGCCTTTGGTCCCACAGATCCAGGGAAGAGGAGACTTCTGCACCCTCTCTTTGAAGGACAGAGCATTATCTGACAATTGCATTGGAGTGGGGAGTCCCTGCTGGATTTTTGCTATGCTCTTTTAGTTGTGGGTTTGCCTTCTGGTGTTGGAACAGCATTGTTAGGAGCTCTGGAAAGGGTGCAAGAGGGAAGTGCAGATTTACACCTTAGGAAGTTCTAAGCTGGAAAATTTCTGTAGTAGCTTGTGTAAGATAGTAAGAGCTCAACAGTGTCAAAATATGCTGTACCAGATCTGATACTAAATCTTGACAAAGTGAAATGAGAGTTTTTTTCCTGATAATTTAAATCATGAGGAGGACTAGTTGGTAAAATGGGTGATGTTCATTCAGGTGAGATGGGACTCAGAGTGGTTCTTGGTCATTATAAAATTCTGAGAACAGGCATTCCCCATGAACTTTTGTACAGTATGCAGTGCAGAAATGTCTACAGGCAAACATCAAATCCTCACAAAACTCCAAGAAAACAAGCCATAGCTGAGGGTGAAAACTTACAAAGTGGGATATGTTGTTGTTGTTGTTGTTTATAATCAAACAAAAAGTGATTAAATCCCAAGCAGAGGCCAAATTCTGCTTCTTTTGCAAACATGTCCAGGCTGAGAGATTCAGCCTCCCTGGCTGTCCCTCTGTGCTGTGGGTAATGTGCAGCAGGTAATAACAGCTCATTACAGGTTAGAAATGTGCTTGATAAAATTCTCTCTAGTAGACAATAAGAGATATTTTGGGCTGTTCTTGTGCATTTTCTCCATGCATTTGTTGTCCCAAGTGCTGATTTCTAACAGGTTTGTGTGCAATAACTCGGTGCTGCAGATAAGGCATTGTGCCTCTGCTCTGAGATTATTATGGGAATAGTATGTAATTTGGAAAATAAAAATCTTTAATACCAGGTTCACCAGGGAAGAGATCAGAATCTAGAAAGAGATCTTTCTTAACTCCCATTTATTATGAGGGTGTTTCAAAGTTACAGTGATGCTGGGGAGTAATATTAATCTGTAATGAAAAAGATTTCTATCTGCAAAGGGTGTCTTGACACTGTGCAGCTTGTGCTCTTCCCAGGAACCTTTCTCATATTGCTTTGAGCCATTAGCATCAAACCTACTTCAGAAGTTGACTGTGAGTTCTGTGTAGTCCCTTTTGTCCAAACCCACTTGTGTTAGTTCTGTTCTGTCTCATTTTCTGTAGATAATAGGCAGAGATCAGCAAAGGTAAGCTGTTTCTTTTGGGTCAGCATTTGCAAAACAAATCACAGCAGCATATCCTAGATAAAGGGCACTTGGGGAATTGTCAAGGTAATTTTTTCCCACACTTTAGTTTGTCAGCAAAATGCCCCATAAGAACGTGTGCCTGCTGGTTGAAATGGGTCCTGCTCACCTGTGCAACCTAAGGCCATGATCCTGGCAGGGTCACAGCCTGGGTCCTGGCAGGGTCCCAGCCTGGGTCCTGCAGTGTCACAGCCTGGGTCCTGGCAGTGTCACAGCCTGGGTCCTGCAGTGTCACAGCCTGGGTCCTGGCAGTGTCACAGCCTGGGTCCTGCAGTGTCACAGCCTGGGTCCTGGCAGTGTCACAGCCTGGGTCCTGCAGTGTCACAGCCTGGGTCCTGGCAGTGTCACAGCCTGGGTCCTGCAGTGTCACAGCCTGGGTCCTGGCAGTGTCACAGCCTGGGTCCTGCAGTGTCACAGCCTGGGTCCTGGCAGTGTCACAGCCTGGGTCCTGCAGTGTCACAGCCTGGGTCCTGGCAGTGTCACAGCCTGGGTCCTGCAGTGTCACAGCCTGGGTCCTGGCAGTGTCACAGCCTGGGTCCTGCAGTGTCACAGCCTGGGTCCTGGCAGTGTCACAGCCTGGGTCCTGCAGTGTCACAGCCTGGGTCCTGGCAGTGTCACAGCCTGGGTCCTGCAGTGTCACAGCCTGGGTCCTGGCAGTGTCACAGCCTGGGTCCTGCAGTGTCACAGCCTGGGTCCTGGCAGTGTCACAGCCTGGGTCCTGCAGTGTCACAGCCTGGGTCCTGGCAGTGTCACAGCCTGGGTCCTGCAGTGTCACAGCCTGGGTCCTGGCAGTGTCACAGCCTGGGTCCTGCAGTGTCACTTCCTGGGTCCTGGCAGTGTTCACATCCTGGATCCTGGCAGGGTCACAGCCTGGGTCCTGGCAGAGTCACAGTCTGGGTCCTGGCAGGGTCACAGCCTGGATCCTGCAGGGTCACAGCCTGGGTCCTGCAGTGTCACATCCTGGGTCCTGGCAGTGTCACAGCCTGGGTCCTGCAGTGTCACAGCCTGGGTCCTGGCAGTGTCACAGTCTGGGTCCTGGCAGGGGCTGATGTCCAAGTGCCTGAGTTACCTTTGGCTAAAGCCCTGACCAAGCTCCAACCCCACCTGCTTTCCCTGCTGCCTCTCAGGGGTGCCAGGCAGGTTTCTGGGGGGGGAGCAGAGCATCCCTGGCCATGTTGGCTCGTGTGGCTGCAGAGGGATTGTCCCAGTGCCCTGAGAGCTCTCCTCCCTCTCCCTGGCACAGCACATGCGAGAGGCTGCGGAGCGGCGGCAACAGCTGGAGCTGGAGCATGAGCAAGCCTTGGCTGTCCTCAACGCCAAACAGCAGG
>VZRH01007245.1:1489812-1519327 GCA_013397555.1 Urocynchramus pylzowi | reverse complement strand
ACACAGGGACAGGGACAGAGGGACAGACAGGGACAGACAGGGACAGGGACACAGGGACAGGGACAGAGGGACAGGCAGGAGATGGAGCTGCTGCAGAAGGTACATGGGGACAGGGACACAGGGACACAGGGACAGGCAGGTGTGACCACAAGCTGCAGGGACAGAGGAACATGGTGGGGTCCCTGGACTGAAGGAACTCCCAGCCAGCTGCCAGCTGGTCCCTGCCCTGGAGCGTTCCAGGGTGCTGCTCTGCTCTGGAACAAGAGGGTGCTGCCTGTGCTCCAGGGCTGAGAATGCTCCTGTAACCTGACCCCACGGTGTCTGAGCTTTCCTGTTCCCCAGCAGAGATAGGAGTGGCACAATCTCACGGATTTCCTTTGCATTTCCATTGCTTCCCTCCATGTTTGGCTTCATAATACTTGTGCATTTCTTAAATGTCACAAAGGAATCCAATCTTAATTTCCTGACAGTCAAAATCTGAGGTCTCCACCATTTCCAGCGTGCTGTTAACGTTCTCACTGACACATCCATGTTTGGTAGGATTTCTTTGGCCTCCTCTTCCAGACATGCAATTCTTGCTACCTTTCTCTAGTAAATTAGGAAAAAGAAAGTCTTGTCAAGGTACTGACACATCACAGTTGATCTTCCTTTTCAAGAATGTGTCACGTTTGTGTGGCAAGGGTTTGGTGTCCAGCCAGCATCAGCCCTCCTTAGAAACTGAACAATTGCTAAAACACCTCACTTCCAAGGTCATTCTCTAATTCACAAATCACTTCAAGACTTTTTTTTTTTTTTTTCACACTGCAATTTCTCAGTATTCATTATAGTACAAAAACCATGATGTTGAGATTCAGTTTTGCCAAAGTCACTTAAAGCTGCAATTGTCTCAGTGCTAATGTTGCTTTTTCCAATTGCTGGACTAGATTAAAACACAGAAATAATGCTGCTAATGATAATTTGATGGAGAATTGGCATGGAGGGACCTTCTCAATGGAATAAAAGATGTATCTAATATAGTTGCTTGAAATAGAACACTGTAGTTGACCAAATGAAATCTTCCAGTTAATTTTCTTTTAGTCTTTCTCAATAAGTGTACTTAGGCACACTGCAAAAAGCCATTTCTAGTTATATTCAGCTGTTGTTATTATTAGAACTGCCTCATAAATGTTGGACTTAAATTTCCTGGCAAAGGAAAGAAATCAAAGGAAGATACAGCATTTCTCGCTATTTTTTGTTACATTCTTCTAATAAATCCTCCTTTGGACTGGCAGCAGGAGGCAAATCTGTGTGCTCCTCTTTCTGCAGCCCCTGTGCTGAGCTGCAGTGACAGGCACTGGGCACAGCCCAGGTTGTGTTGGATTTGGTGTTTCACCCCATGCAACAAGCTCAGCAGATAAATATTTTAAATAAATCTGCTATCTAAGGAACTATAACACATCACTGCCAGCTTTACAGCTTTAACAGGAGCTGCTGGCTCACATTTCATCCAGAGCTCCCAATGGACCCAGTATGTGTGTATTAAATTCTTTTCCCCATTTATTTATTTATTTATTTATTTATTTATTTATTTATNATTTATTTATTTATTTATTTATTTATTTATTTATTTATTTATTTATTTATTTATTTATTGGAGTCATCTTTATCTGAAGAAGCATTTCCAAAGGGAAGTAGGAAGTCTGGGCAGTAACAGGATGGCATTTCACAGGTACCTTGTAAAGGGCTGATAGACCAGCAAACTGCACTTCAGAGCCAGTCCCTGCTGCAGCCCCTTGCCTTTGCTGCCACATTCTGAATAGAAATAAAAGTTCATTCTCTTTTTAATACATGCACAGACTGGTCAGATTTCTCAGCCTAGAAGGAAGAACACAATATTGTCCATCCAGGTTTTGTGGTGATGGGGACTCAGCCTTTTTCTTTAAGAAAACCTTAATACAAAGCAGTTTGATGTTCAGCAGAGATAGCTATTGATGCAGGTCCTGTCATCATTTATCCAGAGCTGAGGCTCTGGGGAGGTTTTATTAAATGTGTCCTGATGGATGGCTCCAGGCTCTGTGTCACCTGCTGTCACCTGCCAGCTGTGCTCGTGGGGCCAGCACCTTGTCCCTTGGCAGCCAGAGTTACTGCTGGGTACTGCAGGGATGGGCAGGGCAGGGCAGGGGGCTGGGCTGTGGATTTGGGGTTGGGGGTTTGGTTTGTGGGTTTGGGTCTGTGGGTTTGGGTTTGTGGATTTGGGGTTGTGGGTTTGGGGTTGTGGGTTTGGGGTTGTGGGTTTAGGTCTGTGGGTTTGGGGTTGTGGGTTTTGGTCTGTGGTTTTGATCTTTGGGTTTGGATCTGTGGGTTTTGGTCTGTGGGTTTGGGTCTGTGGATTTGGGTCTGTGGGGTTTGGTCTGTGGGTTTAGTCTGTGGGTTTGGGTCTGTGGTTTTGGTCTATGGTTTTAGTCTGTGGATTTGGGTTTGTGGATTTGGGTCTGTGGGTTTGGTCTGGTTTTAGTCTGTGGGTTTGGTCTGTGGGTTTGGGTCTGTGGGTTTGGTGCTGACTTTATGGCTGACCCAGGTCCCACTGAAGGCAGCCCTGAGCCATGCAGTTAAACAGAGCTGCTTCCATGCCCATGCTGGGGCTGTCTGGCACATTAAATTAGACAGTCTGTGGGGTGTTGTCCTCCACTAAACAGGAGGGTTTGTGACTTTTCTCTGGTGAGGAATGTGCAGAATGATACAGTGGTTA
The DNA here is from genome assembly GCA_013397555.1 of Urocynchramus pylzowi. Taxonomy (NCBI): domain Eukaryota; kingdom Metazoa; phylum Chordata; class Aves; order Passeriformes; family Fringillidae; genus Urocynchramus; species Urocynchramus pylzowi. The sequence goes on along the minus strand of VZRH01007245.1, from coordinate 1,516,599 downwards.
ACAAAATTTGTGATTATCTTGGGCCAGCTTCAATGAAGGAGACAGCGAAAACTTAAACAGAAATAAAATGAAGATAACCCAAAGTTACTGAGTGCTATTTATTTGGTTTTAAGGTTTAGACTTTTCCCAACCAAAATTTGATAACTGAATAAAATATACTTTTCTGCCCTTATTTATTTCCTCTTTTTGTTTTTGACTCAGTTGATTGGACCTGAAATGTTTTTCTCCTCTTTAAACAGCCATTCTTGTGGTTGCCTTTTTTTGTGAGCTGTTTACTTTGGTGATAAATCCTGTTGCTTCATTAAAAGAATGAGCTTAATTTTTGTGTTGCTTTCTCCCAGCTGCTCTGGGAGGTTTCTGCACCACGAGCCCTGCAATGTACACAACAAATTGCATTTCAGCTGCAATTTGGAGGCTCCAGAGAGGGCTGCGAGCTGATGCTGCAGCGTGGTGAGCGTGCTCGTGCTGGTCCAGCACAGCAGCCCTGCTCTGAGATCCAGCCTCCCAAAATAAACATTTCCTGCCAGGCTGGGAGTGCCACCCCTGCTGGATGGGAACTGGCTCTGGGTTTGAGTGTGCTGCTGTATGTGCTCAGAGCAGATTGTATGTGGCATGACTAATTAATTTTCCTTCTTCCCCCTTTCCCCCCTTTTTTCCTTTTTCCTTTTCCACAAAAACAAGGCTCAGGTTGAAGCTAAGAAGGAACATGAAGGAGCAGTTCAGTTGCTAGAGGTAAGATCCTCTGGGTTCCCCTGGCTTATTCAGGTCACTTCTGAACAGGATAATTTACAGTATCATCACTTGTGAGCATTTCAAGGAATATGTAGGCAAAGAGGGTTTTTTTTTCTCTTCTGATATAATTTCATCCTTTAAGATTTATAATTCAGTTAGGAGGGCATTAAGCTGAGCTGTTGGAAGTGATGTATGTTTCTCTTTTGGTACCATTTTTTGTAAAATACTATTAAAGGGAGTGATTAATGGTGAGAATTTTGATTTATTAGGCTGGAAATACAGCAGCAAATACCAATCGGTTACCTAGAGTTCCTAATTAAATGCTGTCTAATAAACATTAAGCAACTTGCCAAAGAAGCAGAAATTGTAAACCTAATGAAAAAATTGAGATACTTCAAAAGCCTTCAAAGGGTGTGCTGGAAAGAGAACACCTCATTTTTCTGCCTGAGGAAAAGGCATTAAATGGCTTTAAGTGTTAACGTACATATCCTAAAGAACATGCAAAGATATGATAGATAAAAGCAAGTGCATTGTCAATATTTCATTTAGAAATTTGCTTTTATCTAAAGGTAATTTCCAGTCTTTTTACCTTCCCACAGTATTTCTATATGTACTTGCTGGCCATGCCTTGGTGAAAGGTGGATTTTTCCTGCTGCATTGATCAACTTTAAAGCATTTGTTTATTATTATCTATAAAAGTTAATATTCCCACGGAGTGTGTTTTACTCATAGGCTTTCATTAGCATATATAGAAAGTTTCTTTTAGCTTCCAGACTGTGAGCTGAAGTTATTATTTAATGCCTGGTGCAAAGTATATGATACAAGAAAACAGAAACAAGACAAGCAAGAGATTATTTACCCCCTCAAGCTGAGCACAATTCTTATTTAGCTGATTTGTCTGCAACCTCTGATTTGCATAACCCCAACAAGACTTCCAAAGCTTTTGCTTTTTATTGCCAAAGCACATTATTTTTTAGCATTTTATTTAGTGTGCCTTTTGCAGTTGCAGATCAGCAGCAGTGTTGATTTCTATAGTGTCGTTTGTGCTGATGCATGTTTTTACACGTGTAACTGTTCCGAGAGACTGCTTTGAAATGTAAAAAAATTATTTGAAACTGTTTTTATTTCTTTGTTTATTTCACATCTCTTTGTTTACTGTGTCTTGTTTGGGATTTATTGCTTTGCACTTCACCCAGAACACCTTGGACAGCATGCAGGTATTTTAGGGCATAAATTCTCCTTTCCCTGTCCTGAATCCTGCATTTCTCCCTTGAAATGAGTACCAGAGCCCTGCCTCACCTTGCATGGGATGCGTGCTAGAACCATTGTTATGCAAGCATGCTTTGCATTTCTTGGCCTAATACCAAATCATCCAAATCAGGATACTTTTTCTGCAAGAAATTAATCTTGGCATGGTCTAATGAGAACTCAGATCCTGGTTTTCAGAGTCAATTCCTCATGAGCATGCCCAGTAGGAATGGTTTGGTGGTTTCCTCAAGACTGTAACTTTCTGACTGTGTGGATTTTGTCTGAATTCAGATTGTTCCTTTGCTAATGAGAGACTGTTTTATGTGATACTTGCACCTGAGGCTGATTTGAGCTGCCCAGTGAAAGCCACTGCTGCTCTGTGAACAGTGGAGCTGTGAGATGATACCTGCACAGCAGAACGTGCTAATTACTGCTCTGAATTCAGACCTGACCACTTGGAAAGTTGCTCATCACCTCCCCTGTCCTGTGTGCACAGTGTCTGTCTGGGATGGATGGAGTCTGCTTCACTTTCCATCCCTGGAGCTGTTTGAATTTCAGCAGCTGTGTGAGGAGCTTGGCAGTGCCAAGTGACAGACATTCAGTCTGCTCTGAGCAGGAATGTCTCATCTCCAGCCCCTGTGCAGCAGCTCCAGCTCCAGGGAGCCCTGGGACACCCCTGTGCCACCCTGCTCAGGACAGGCTCAATGGCAGGGACCACGGCACAGGGGGAAAATCCACAATTCTGAGCCTGTGAGCACAGATTAAATGGCAGGGACCACAGCAAAATATAAAAATTCGCAATTCTGAGCCTGTGAGCACAGATTAAATGGCAGGGACCACGGCACAGGGTAGAAATTCACTTTTCTGAGCCTGTGAGCACATCTTGCTCTGCAGGGTCAGACCCAAATTTGTGGATTTTCTGCACTGAGGTGAGGCTGGCTGGCTGACAGCAAAGCAAGCACATGCCTGGAGTCAAGGAGCAGGGATGAGCATGGGGATGCCTCCTGGTGCCTCCATCGTGGCTCTTATGGCAAATTTTCTTTATAAAGTGCCAGCTCCGTGCTCACATCTAACTCACAACCCTACTAAAAATACAGCAGTAAAGGCTTTTTTCTTCCAGACTTCATACTGTCATGAGAGAACTTGAAATCTCTGCATGCTCAGAAGACAAAGCATTTGCTGCAATACAAATAATTTCTAAGTCATTAAATAATGCTTTTTCAAAAATACTTTTAAGGCAGCCTTAGCTTCTTGTTGAGGTCTGGATTGTGATGCTTTTATTTTTTATCTTGTGATAGTTTCCATAACTGCTTGTTGAAAGGTCAGTAATATTCTTAGAGAGTTGAATGGCTCATCCTTAAGCTTTCCATTTGAAAGTGGGAACCAAAAAACCCAGTTTTCTTCTTTGTTTGCTTAATATCCTTTTGAAATGGCATAGATGCCATTTTCATGCAGCAAATTAACAAGTAGCAAAGTCTGACATTTCATTTGCTCAAAACTGCAGTAAAAAAATGAAAGACAAAAACCCCAAGCATTTCATGTTTGTGTAAAACTCCCACAATGTCTGATTCTTGCTGTTCTTAGTTTCATAATCAATCAGATGGATACCCTGAAATTTATTTTGCAGAAATAAATCAATCTGTGTGTTATGAATGTAAGGAAATGATATTTTAAAATTCACTCTAAAAAAGTATTTGTTACAAGAAAAGGAACAAACAGTGCCACCTTGTATAGTAGAACATTTGGATTTTTGGGTTCTTCAGGGTACTGTAAGCATTTTCCTTTAGCTAGGATCTTTTTACAGGTGGTATGTAATACGTGTTGTTTTCTTGATATATAAAATGTACAAATTTTCTTACACAAACAGGGAATGTTTTTTTCCTTTAAAAAACCAAAGCTCTTTGTTCAGTTGAATGAATTTAATTGCTATCCAGATTTCCTTTGTTAATACAGCTGCTTAACTAAGCACAAGAGGGGTTTCTAAAGAAGGAAGGTGATGTTTGCTCACCATAAAGCACCAGCCTGGGATACATTATTATAGCCTTAATTTAGCTGTGACACACAGTGAATGTGCAGATTTGGATAAAAGGGGGTTTCATGCTGTAGTGTCTTCACTACTTTTTATACATTTGGAGTCAAACCTGTAGAAGCCCCCAGAGTGCCCCATGCCCTTTATCACTGCTTTCAGCCAGGGAATGTGTCTGACATCCCCCATCACCTGCTCGCACCAACAATTCATCATTTATTCTCTGTAGGCAGATTCACAACAGAAGCCTCTCTATTTTGTTAGAGCCTGATGCCTCAAAATCCAAAGAAAACTGTTATATTTTGGTACTTCTCCCAGGCTTACAAAAGCCTCTTCTTGGCTGGTGCCTGGAGCACCTCGGTGTGCTTTGGCTTTACAGTGAGCAGCATTGTTTTTAAGGGCAGTTCAGCCAGTGGCTGGGTCTAAATTCTGCAGAGTCACTGGGGTTTTTCTTGTTCTTGTTGGGTTTTAATACACAAAAGTTAATGTAGCAGTTTAGGAGGCTTCAGCTTAATAGCAGAAGATGGGCAGACCTCAGATACACCTGCCTTTTAGAGAGAGCTGGAAAAGCACACAGAGCTGACATTCAGAGGTGCAAAGAAGTCACAACACTGTAGGATCTCCTCGCAGGTGTTCGTGGCAGTGATTTCTTTAGCACTGCCAGGGTATAAGATGAGGGATTTCCCCTTGGGAAGCTGGTGGGGAAAGCAGGAATCACCTCAGCGTGGCAGGGCTGCCCACAGGCCGCCTTCCGAGCGCGGGGAAGGCTTGGAGGGAGGCTGGGGGCTGTGTATCCCAAACCCCAAGGCCGGGGGGCTGTGTATCCTGGGGGGCTGTGTATCCTGAACCCTGAGTCTGGGGGCTGTGTANGGGCTGTGTATCCCAAACTCTGAGTCTGGGGGGCTGTGTATCCTGAACTCTGAGTCTGGGGGGCTGTGTACCCTGAACCCCGAGGCTGGGGGCTGTGTATCCCAAATCCTGAGGCTGGGGGGCTGTGTATCTCAAACCCTGAGGCTGGGGGCTGTGTATCCCAAACTCTGAGTCTGGGGGGCTGTGTATCCTGGGGGGCTGTGTATCCCAAACCCCGAGGCCAGGGGCTGTGTATCCCAAACCCTGAAGCTGGGGCTGTGTATCCCAAACCCCGAGGCCAGGGGCTGTGTACCCCGAACCCCGAGGCCAGGGGCTGTGTACCCCGAACCCCGAGGCCAGGGGCTGTGTATCCTGTGTCTGTGCTGGCTCCCTGGCCCCGGGAGCTGGCCAGCTGCCGGGCTCAGTGCCGTGCTGTCCTGCAGGCCAAGGTGCGGGAGCTGGAGGAGAAATGCCGGACGCAGAGCGAGCAGTTTAACCTGCTGTCGCGGGAGCTGGAGCGCTTCCGGCAGCAGGCGGGCAAGATCGACCTGCTGAGCAGCACCCCCCTGGCGCCCCCGGGGCCCCCCGGGAAATCCCTGGCCCAGCTGATGAACGGAATAGCCACCTCCATAGGCAAAGGTAAGGAGCAGCAGGGCTGGGGACGGTGCTGCCGGGGCCAGCCCGGGATGGACAAACGGAACACGGAGCCCTGGTTCTGTTTGGTGACACCTTTACCTTTCAGAGCATCTCTGCCTTCACTGAGCTTTTTCCAGTTTCCTCTGAGCGCTGCTGTTGATGCCTTCAGTTTGAGCTTTTGTATTTTCCAGATTCTGTTCCGCATTGGTAAATATCTCTGAACTCCATACCAAGTGTCAGCAAGTTCTCCTCACAGCTCAGTCACACAGAACAATCCTTTTCCAGCCCCAGAACCAAGGACACCGCTGCAGCTTCAGCCCCAAAAGTGCAAACAGCAGGGAATGGAGGAGAGCAACCTGGGAGGATGGGACTGCACAACCTGGAGCTGGAATTGGACAGTGAACCCCAATATGGAAAAGGGCCAAAACTTATAAAAGTGTGAGAACTCGTGACTCAGAGTCCATCTTGGGTCCATCTTGGGTGTAGCCTTGGCCGGGCTCTTGCACTGCCCAAGGTACATCCTTTGAAGGCCTTTTAATAAATCCCTACTCTATTCCTTTACCTCTGTCCAGCCTCTATTCCAGGGAGCCTCTCAAGGCATCACTACAAGCAAAATTCTCTCTAACTGTTGTTGAGTGTAGCGATAACAAACCTGTTCAGAGTTAAAACTGCCCATTCTTCATGTAAAAATGCACCTGTCTGCATGCACAGGCTTTGCTGGAAGCCCTTCCCTGTCCCAGGGACAGGAGCAGGTCTGCTCTCTTGTTGAAGGAGGACTTAGTGGGGAAAGAAAGCACAGAGACCCCACACACTGCATTGGCCGTTACATTAAAAAACCATTTCAATAGAGCTGGGCAGAAAATGGGGAAACTGAATGGAGTATTTTGACAGACATGAAAATGGCTTGGGCTCAGTTTCATTTGTGCAACAGAAATTATGCACTTCTCCATAAAAATTTGAAAGTAAAACTTTTCAAAAAGCAAAAAGTAGTTTCAAGAGAAATGGAGAACATAAAGTAATAATAATAAAAAAATTATCTGTATTGATGTTCTTACATTTACAGTCTCCAGCACAGTCAACAGTGTGTGTTTATCCAAGATCTGTGCTGAACTTTCACCAGGTCATCTCCTGTTGCCAGAGGCAACGGCTCTCCAAGTGCAGAGCTTTGTAAACGATCCATTATTCATAGGAAAAGGACAAAGACCGAGGCAAGAGGTTATCTGAGGACACTTAAAAACAACCTCCATGTCAATCACACCCTGGATTGTGTGTTATTCCATGTGAATCACAAGCTAAATTGTGTTATTCCATGTGAGGAGCTGATCAGCATCACCCAGGCTGGATCACTTCAATTGTCCTGCAAAGAAACAGTTGTCAGGTCATTCTCATTACTTACAAATTCCCCTAAAGTTGTTTGAAAATAAGTTAAAATGGAATAAGAAAAGTTAAATGGTCTCACTTTTTTTTCCTAAGCTGGTAGAGAAGCTCTGATGCCCAGGGGCCTGGAGATCAGAAATGATTTCCCTGCTGCTGCAGAGGAGCAGTCACTGTCACAGGAGGGTGCTGAGCTCGGTGTGACATCAGGGCAGGGGCAGCTGAGGTGACATCCCCCTGTCATCCCAGCCCAGTGGCTCTGGATCTGTGTGCCTGGGCTTCCTGAGCAGGGCTGGGGCTGCTGGCTGTGCCCTCTGTGCTGCCCCAGGGCTGCTCTGGAGCTGCCACTCTGCCCTCAGGGGATCTTAAAGGGCACTAATGGAGAATCCCGAAGGCATTTCCTGACAGACATAAGAATTTAGCAGAAATTTCCTAAATACCAACAGCAATAGCTCCTCAGTGTCTCTAAGGACTAAATTTTCAAAGCAACAATTAATTTAAAAGGAAAGGTAATTAGGTATTGAAATGTCCTTTAGGCAGAAGTGAAGGTCCAGCTTGTATCACTGTGATTGATTTAATGAAAAATGGAAATCAGCTGAACATCTTTTAGGTACTCAGTCAAACTCTCCAAGCTAATTTATTCTTATGCTAACAAAAAAACCTTTTTAAAAACTTCAAAGGGTGCCAAACTGGGATCTCCCAAGTAACCCCTGAGTAAAACCACAGCAACCACAGCCAGGTCTGCACCCAGGGCATTTAAGGGCCTTCCTCTCTGAACCTTCTCTCAAAACCTATTGATTTTTGTGGGACTTGCAATTCAGGGCCTGCAGCACTTGTGTCTAAACATCAGAACTGCTTGGACAACACTGATCCTCAGTGTGAATGCACTGGTAACAATAAAGTCAGCTTTGAGCCAGTGGGCAGGATTTCTAATTACTGAAATCAACCCTCTCTCAAGAATGATGGTAGAGTACAGCAAGTTCTTCAAACCAGAAGTGTAATTATTTTTATTATGTGTGAGGAAGAAAGAACACGAGAGGGAACACAGAGACACCTTTAAAGCAAAGCAAATGATGGAAATGAGATCATTTTATGACTAGCTGCTTTGCCTTAATTGGTGATGTTTAAATGTATCAGGAAATGAAATAAACCTAGCCAGGATGGATTAGAACATAAAAAGTTCACTTTAAACCTACAATAATGTCACAATCAGATATAGAAGCTTTAAGATTTATTATTCATCAGTTAAGAGGCTCATTTAAATGGTCTTTCTAGATAATTTAGGTAGTCCATATGGAATCAGCAGTTGCAATAAATAAAATGGAGAGTCTAATTGCAATGCAAGTATGGACAGATTTGATTCTCCTGACACATTTAACTTAGATCTCGTGCTCTTCCTTTTTCCTTGATAGGGTGTTCTTCAGACTTCATTGACAAATAGTTGTCAGTCAGGAAAATAAAGGCCACTTTAAGCATATATAGATTTGAAAAGACTTTAGGGACAAAATTCCTGTGGCTTTACAGGGTTCTTCTCTAGTATTTAAAGGAAAAGACATTTCTAGATGCTGGTGTGTGTTCTTATGAGCTGACCTCTTGTATATTTTATTTATAACTCTGTTTTTTTCCAGAGGGAATATATAAAAGGAAAGGTGTTTTACTGGGGGTTTTTTTTGTTTGTTTGTTTGTTTGTTTTCTTTTTTTGTAGGTTTCCAGTTAACAAGCTTTAAAACAGTCTGCAGGTCTGATTCCTCCTCATTCTGCTGTTCAACCCCAGGGCCCTCAGTGTAATTGCCTTGGATGAACAAGAGAACCAGGTTTAATCAGTTGTTCTTCTTAAAGGCAAACTTAGGCCAGTTTTTAAATGCAGCTTTTATTTTGTACTCTTGTGTTCCAACCTGCAGGAGCAGACATCCATGCAGGAGTGATCAGGAGGTCCCAGATACTCAGGAGGAATGTGCACCCTGTACTCTGAATCTCAATTTGGTTTGGTTTCTTTGTTTTGCAGAGGCATTACTTGATGATGCTTGTGTTTATTTTTCAGTCCAGCTGTGGCTCTACATACGTAGAACCACATGAGTTTACATGGAATATTTGTCTCATAATCTTTTTAGAAGGCTCCTCTGCAGAATACACAGGAACTCACTGCTGAAGCTGTTTGATAGGGCACATTTCTGACCCAAAGACCTGTTCTTCCTTCTTGCTGTTGGATATTCAGTGTCTCTGCTGGGCAGGGAGGTGTCAGTGTGGAGTTATCAGCACTAAGTACCGAAATCAACCCTTTCTCAACAATGATGGTAGAGTACAGCAGGCTCTTCAAAGCAGAAGTGTAATTATCACTGGCCAGAGATGTGCCCAGGCCCTTCATGCACTCACAGCCACCACACACCTTTCTCTCCTATGTGTTAAGGCCTCAGGGTAAATTTTATCTACCTTATTTTCAAAGTGAAAGAATAAGACAGACCCGTATCTTCCAACACCTTGGTACTCCTGGAGTTCCTGATAATCTGTGTTCCTGTGCTGGTTATTATCCTATATGGATGCAGAGCAAGGCCTGCATTGCCCTAGAACCTTCCTCCACATTCTCTACCTAGTGCCAGGAATTTGAAAACAAAGAGAATGCAGGAGGTCTGAGACCAACCAGAGGCTTCCTCTGAATGAATAATCACAGTTGGCCCAATTATTTATAGCGTGGTGCTGGCAGGCTGAGATGGCAAACACATTAACAGCAAACAGAAGGAGCTAAATTGGCTAAAGGTTCCTGAACGGGGAGGACTTCTCTGTTATAGATGGGAGAAAGGTTCCAAGAATAAAAAATGTGCCCTTTTCAGCCTGGGGATTGCTCTAAGTGGGGCTGGTTATAATTAATCTTTTGTGTGGTGAGTTGTATATTTCCCTGCTGTCAATGTGCTGAAGCTGGCCTGCTGTAAATTACAGTGATGCAGAGAAAATTAATTATATTGGACTAATGAGCACACCAGAAGACCCTCTGATGGTATTCTTGGAGCTTTTTCTCCTCTGCAGTGAGAACAAAGAGGTTCCTCTGATAATTCCTGGTGACCTGGACTGGGAATCTTGAAATTCAGTAGCAACATGTTGCTGTCCAGACTTCTGGCAGAACAGGAGAGGAAATGCTGAAACTACACATACTCAGGGGCTGAAAAACTAGAGCACAGGCTTATTATGTTAATGAGAGGCAGAATGCACTCTGCACATCTGAACAGTCAGCAGCAGCTCACTGTGCTGTGCTGCAGCTCCTGCTCGTGCTGCAGGCAAAATCCAGCTCAGTTTACATTTCCTGCTTTGGGTACTAAACCAACAGTAAAAGGTAAAATGTACAAGTGGCTTTTACTCAGCTTTATTAGTCTCTCTTGCAGCCTGGACCACATTGTTCTTCTGGCTTGTCCCACCTCTGGTTTTCACCTGAGTCAGGAGGAGAGAACAGTGTTCAGCCTCTTGTGAGGCTACTCAATGTGCAGTATAATCTCTCTTTTCCTTTCTTCTAGACTCTTTTTAAAAAGCACAGTAAAAATATTCCAGAAGGATTTTTTTTTAGTTTTTTCCTTTTGCATAGTCTGTTTACACATTTTAGAAACTGGAGGGATGGCCCTGGGATCAAATTAATATGGTTTAGTGCTGGTGTCAGTGAGGAACTCCTAGGAAATACAAGGCAGGTGCTCCTGGCACTTCCTGCCTGCCAAAAGTCAAACAACTTCATTGCAAAATGAATATCCTGCCAACTGCATCATTAGCATTCCAGTCTCTTTTTTAGAAGACAAATGTATGACTTGCTTCTGATTTCCAGTGTATGACAGAGTCCCCAAAAGCAATCCAGGCTCCAGCAGCAGCTCTGCAGTGCCAGGTGTGTCACACAGCATGTCTCATAACTTCCCCAGGCACACCGAGGGGCTCGGGACAAAGGTGTGTTCTTTTCACTGGGGGAAACTTTACCTCTGGGTTCTTTGAATGAAAATGCTTTCACCTTCTGCCTTTAACTTCTGTAATGTTTTGTTACATCTTGTTGACTTAAGCAATTTACCAAAGTCTGGGAGCTGGCAGGATGAGCTACTTCCATGCTCTGCAGTCTACCCACCACAGCCTTCTTGAATGATTTCTGACAGGAGAGGAAAAGAACCTTCTGCTGGGTATTGGCAGTGTTTCTGCTTGGGAGCCATTCCTGATTCTCGTGTGTGCTCTGTTCACTGCCAGGTCATGAAAGCCCTTCTGGAAGTCGCTGTGTGATCTCAGAGTTTATCCGACCCCTTCAGATATCTGGAGACAAACCAGAACAACTGTCTGTCAAACCCACATTCCTGTCCAAGTCAAGATCTGGTATCCCAAGATGCAGATTTGATTCAGACGTGAGTCTTTTTGAGTTTTTTACAGAAAAAGTGATTTGGGGCTGAGGCTTCTCTGCTCCAGCAGGCAGTTGCAGGTCGATCCACCTGCTTTTAAAAAGCCAAGACATGAATGTTCTCATTTTCTGAGGCAACTTGGGAACATGATCAGTGGGAATTTGAGTGATATTTTCAAAGAAGCTGCAGCTGATGTCCCAGTTACACAGGATGAAGGTCAGGTGTGTGAAAAACTTGAGCCTCTGTGCAGATCTCAGGGATGCACACAGAGTGTTTCTGGGTGAGGGGCACAGCAGCATTTCTGCTCTGGGGCAGGGCTGTGGCAGGCAGGGTTAGCAGGGCTTTGTTCTGGCTCCAAAAGGGAGGACTGGTGCAGCCTGGGCAGAGGAACAGCAGCTCCCTGCCCTGCCCCAGGGGTGCTGGGACAGAAAATGCTTGGTTCATTCTGCAGGGCTCGCTCTCTGCCTGGCTGTTGTGGTGTGTGAGCCCTCCCCTGCAGCAGGGCAGGCACCAGCTGCTCACAGCCTCCCCAGCGTCCCCTCAGGGATTCTGAGCCTGGAAAATGGCAGTGAAATTGCAGGATGCCGTCACCAAAGTCATTCAACTCCACATCTTGTATTCAGTCATGCTTTTGAAGGGTTCTGTTCCTCCTTCCTTAGGAAGCTTTTTTGCTTTTCAGTGGAATTCCAGTAGAAATCCAATGGGAAGCTCAGAACAGCTGTTCAAAGATGCCATAACAAGCCGATTTTTAATATTTAGGACAAATGTTAAATATAAAAACTGCATAGAACAAATCTTGGAAACTCTGTAGAAGAGTATTATTTTCTGTTAAATACCCTGGTTTTTATGGGCAGATAGCCACGAGGAAATGATCTTCAGATTTTACCCCTCATTTCAGGAAATCCCTTTCCCAATCTTTACAGGAGTAAATAAGTTGCAACTGAGTGCATATTTTCTATCTATGTTATATTAATTGATACTGAAAATGTGAAAGTTGATGGAATCAGAATGCTTCTAAATGGATCACAAACCTGAGAGTATTTAACAAAATACTGGATTCTTGTATAGTGGGAATTCCATGGGCATATCTGAGGATTAACCAGAGGAAATATTTGTCTACATTTGTGTAGCAGCATTATTGAAAAGTGGAAACATTCACTGCTTTTTGAAGAGGCCACAGAAAAAGCAGCTTAGCAAGGAGACTTGGGGAAGCAGAACTAACAGCAAGGAACAGGAGAAGCAAACGTCAAATTTAATTCCCCTTTTCTATTGTCTTTGAGTTATCTCTCACTGAGAATGTCAAGCCCTCTTTTGCAGAATTGTACGTTTTGTGCCTTCTAGAGTGTAATTAGGTGATGCACTCTTACATTATGCAAGCTCACAGAAATTAAGCTCCATTGCTCTTTAGAGATACCCAGACCCAAAGAAGGGTGTATGAATAAAATCTAAAAATGGAAACATAATGCTGGGAAGTCTGAAATCAATCAATCAATCAATCAATCAATCAATCAATCAGTGATACTCTGCAAAAAATATACTTGCAATAGCTGTGGTGGCTCCTATTAAAAAGCCTTCTAGAATAACCATTCCTGGCTGTGTGCTCAGTGAGGTGCCCACAGAAAGGTGTCAGGGGGATAATCCTGGCAGATTTTCCTGGATTCCCCCAGTGCTGCACGGGGGGAACCCCTGGGAGCTCCTGGTGCTGGAGCTGAGTGCTGGCAGAGCAGAGTGTGCTGGGCTAAGCCGCCCTCAGAAGCCAATCCAGAGGAAGAGGGACTTCACTGAGAATTTTCCTGCTGTGCTCTTGGCAGGGACCAGTTTAGACATGGAAGCTGCAGTTCAATGTTCACTCTGTCTAGGTTGTAAAATTTTGCTCAGTTTTTGGACAGTTTATTTTATTTAATCCCACTGTTAACCCAGTATTTCTGCCTTAATTAAAGTTCTCTCAAGCTCAAGCAAAAAGTTGGTCATTTTTTCTGAAATGGCTCACAGCAAACTGTACAATAATTGGAAGGAAGTTCATGCCTCACTTTAAAACCTCTAGTACTAGCTCAAAGCACAGCTGAAATTACTGTTTTACCAGTGAGAGACCTCATGCAGAGCTAAAATAGGCAGAGTCTGTGTTGATTCAACACCACAATTAAATCGCCACGTTTTGTAGACCAGATTTGTACTAGAATAAACGTGTGGCTTTGAATTCAATGTGATGTGAAATTCAGAAAAAAAATATGTTATTTCCTTTAGTTAGTGGAAAGGGTGGCATTCAAGAGATGCTGATGCTGTGGGTTGGATTGGATTGGATTGGATTGGATTGGATTGGATTGGATTGGCAAGGGGGTTATGTTTTATGTGATATTCATGGTTTCCAGGTGTTTGGAGGTTGACACTTACTCCAGTTCTAAACTCAGCATTTGTTTTAAGTACTCAGTCAGTGCAATCTACCCTTCTAAGTAAAATTAACCAGTTGTGCTCCATGTTTGAATTCAATTTTTTTTCCTTGATATTGTGTGTTCACTGATTTATATCACCTGTTAGGAAAATGTCATTCTTCTTTTTTTTGTAATCAAATTATCTTTTTTCTCCCCCCCCTCCCACAGATGGATAATGATCAGAATTCCAATACCTCAAAGCAGAGATATTCTGGGAAAGTCCATCTTTGCATTGCCCGTTATAGGTAAAGCACCCATCTCGTTACAGACATCACACACAGCTGTAATATTCAACATCAGGTTTGGCTCCCCCTCATTCATGCATGAATTATTAAATGGAATGGATGTTCTGGAGAGCCTGTGCTGTTGGCACTGGCTGCAGAGAGTGCCTGTCCATGTGCCCGAGCAGGCAGAGGGAGCCGAGCTCTCCCACCCCCCTGCATTCCTGTCCTCCAGTGTCTAAATCAGGTGAAATGGGTGCCTCCTGCTCTGGAGAGCAGGTCTCAATCTCTTCCTTTCAATTACTTCTCAAGCAAGAGAAGATTTGAAGTCCATCACTGCTTTGCACATTAAAATTTCAGGCATGAAGGACTGTCATGATAAAAATTTCAGTTTTTTCAGGCTAACAGTGTCTTTCAGGATGGATATAGATTTAAGTACTTAAGAAGTACTTTCTGTGTCTCAGTAGCTTCTCTTAGATGCAGCTCACTGTTTTTGTCTTCTTTTTGCCTTGCTTCTGTAGAAGTTTAATGAACTTGTGTAAAAGGAACATAGAATTGAATACAGTGACTAGAAAAGACCCCCACAACTGAGTTTGCTTTAATTCACTCTAAAAAATAAAGAGAATTTTGGCCAGTGTTTTTCAAGACCCTTAAGTGAGAAGTGTCTAAGTAAATCCTGCAGGAAAGGACGTGGGTTTAGGGGCAGAGGGGACCTCACAGGCCCAGACTGACCTGGCCCACTCAGGAGGTGTCTCAGAAGGGATGCAAGGACACTGTGTGGGGAAATGGCCCTCCGTGGAGGTACAGCCCCTCTCCTGAGCAGCACTCTGCCTATCCCCCCACAGCTACAACCCCTTTGATGGACCAAATGAGAACCCAGAGGCGGAGCTCCCTCTCACGGCAGGAAAGTACCTTTATGTGTACGGAGACATGGACGAGGATGGCTTCTATGAAGGTATTTTTTGTTTAATCTGTGAATTCATGCTAATTCATGCAGATTGAAATCAGCTCGTCTGTCAAGCACGCTCCAAATTCTTTCCTTCGTCTGCTCCTAAATCGGTTGCTAAATTTAGCTTTATCATCGTGGTGTTAATTAAAAGAGTTTCTGCAACAGCAAAGCCGCTCCTTGCAGGCAGAGCTAATTATAAAATATTTTATAGTGTCAGCTTTTCCTACTGGCAAGATTTAAGTTGAGAAAAAAGCTTACTGGCAGTTCTGGTGCTTCCCTTAATAAGCCTTTATGTTCCCAAGCTGGGGATGTTGTTTATGCCCTTTCACTCACGCCTTGCCCCTTATCTTGTCCCCTCTCAAGGCACTGCCATGGACGAGGCATTCTCCTTCAGGGGTTTTAATGGCATTGCTCTTTCTCTCCAGGAGAACTTCTGGACGGACAGAGAGGGCTCGTCCCTTCCAACTTTGTGGATTTTGTTCAAGACAACGAGGCGCGGCTGTCGAGCACGCTGAGCAGCGAGCAGGATCAGAACTTCCTCAACCGCGCGGGGCCTCCTCTGGAGGGAGAGCTGGAGATCAGCCCCCCGAGCCACATCGACTCCAGCGGGGTCAGCAACGGCGCCGGGACCTTGGACGTCAACATCGATGAGATTGGAGAAGACATTGTGCCTTATCCCAGAAAAATCACCCTTATTAAACAACTAGCCAAAAGTGTTATTGTGGGCTGGGAGCCACCGGTGGTGCCGCCCGGCTGGGGAACCGTCAGCAGCTACAACGTCCTGGTGGACAAGGAGGTCAGGATGAACATAGCCCTGGGCAGCAGGACGAAAGCTCTGATAGAAAAGCTCAACACCTCCACCTGCACGTACCGGATATCCATCCAGAGCATCACCAACAAGGGCAACTCTGACGAGCTGCAGTGCACCTTGCTGGTGGGCAAGGACGTCATCGTCGCCCCCTCCAACCTCAGAGTGGACAACATCACCCAGATTTCTGCTGAGCTCTCCTGGCTCCCTACAAACAGTAACTACAGTCATGTCATCTTCCTGAACGAGGAGGAATTTGACATTGTCAAGGCTGCTAGCTACAAGTACCATTTTTTTAATTTGAAGCCCAATATGGCCTACAAGGTGAAGGTCATGGCAAAGCCCCACCAGATGCCCTGGCAGCTTCCCTTGGAACAACGAGAAAAAAAGGAAGCCTTTGTGGAATTTTCTACATTGCCAGCAGGTTTGATATTTTCCTCCCTACCCCAAAACCCTTCAGTTGAATTTCTCTGAAAATACTAGATAAAATACTTTAACCTTCACAGTGTTTAGGGGATGTAAGTGCATTTTGGTTGTGAAGGTGTAATCAACTTTATCACACAATTTGAATTTGTAAAGTGAACAGATTTGTTGTGTTTTGGAAAGTCTGAGGTTTTTTTCCCACCTGGCTTTTACATTAGGAGTGTTGGTAAGTGTTATCAGTAATTTACCATTATTCAAGAACATTGAAGTAGTGTTGAAAACTAGAGCAGAAATAAAGTAGTGAATTTGAAGGATAATCTCATAATTTCGGGGGTGTGTGGCAGCACCTGAAAAAATTTGAGTATGTTTCCTTATAGATTGACCTACCCAAGGTCATCTATCAGGGCCAAGTAGGAGACCCCTTAAACACTCAGTCTTTCAGATCCTGGGTGCCTCTGAAGGGACGAGTGGCCCCTGGCAAGTGAAACTGTCAGCAGCATTCTGAGCTAGGGTTTGCTCACTCCCTGCGGGGTGTGATCCCAGCAGAGGGGCAGGAATTCATCCTGCTCCCCTCCTTGGCCTCTGGGACTTTTATGAGAGGGGTCATGGAGGGCAGCAGTGTTGCTTGAGTAGGGGGCAGTTAAGCTTCTGTGCCTCCTGTTTTGATGGCAGCACAGTGCCAGTGGGAATGCCCTCAGCTCACACCCTGCTCTGCAGCCTGGCATCACTGCCTGGGGGTGGCCGTGCTGCTCTGCAGGGTGCTGGGAGGGGAGGGCATTTCAGACCTGGTGTGTGTCCTGGGGCTCTTGGGAGGCACTGCCTGGGTGCTGGCTTGAACCTATTTCAACTTTGTTAATTAGGAAAGGCCTTTTGAGTGAGGGTTTTCTAGGCCAAGCACTTCCCGTGCTGTATCTCCCTCTAGCTGTGAAGTGTGCTGAGCAATGCAGAGCTGCTCTCTGCTGAGGAGCTGAGGTACAGTGAAACCTCAGCTTTTGGAGCCAGAGATCCCAGAATCTTCCCAACCTGCTTCATTCCACTGGGAGCACTTGTAGAGAAACAAGCCAACTTTTCATTGCCGTGTAGAGAAAACAAAATAGCAGTTGTTGAAGGGGTTAGAGGCTGATGCCTGATTTCAGAGTCATTGGAGCAAAGGAAAAGGGTGAATTTGGAGTCAGTGATGGGAATTACCATCATAGAGTGTCATGCAGTTGAACTGTTCTTGATTCATCAAAGCAATGGAATTGCTAACATAAAAATAGAAGTGTTTCTCTCTTGGGCACTCAGATCTAAAAATAGAAATAAGTACAGGATCAGGATCAATGGGGCTGCTGCAGTTTTTGGAGCTAATTTATGTAAAAAACGCCATGAGGAGTAAAGTGTAGCAGAATTCTAAAACAAGCATTTATGTTGATGACCAAGACCATTGAAAATTATCAGGAATAATTTCCCATTTAATGATGGGAGGAAATAGGAACCATGCTGAGCCTCGGGCGTTGCAGTTTATTAAACCTATCTCTGCACAGCCTGTGAAGGTCGAGACAGACACCCTGGGGATTGTTTAGTTGTGGGAGAATGGAAGGAAGGTGACTTCTCCTGCAGGAGCACATTAATGTCATTGGAATTGGCGAGATGCTGGCTTAGATCAGATGCATTCTTCCTTGTAAGCTGAGCAGCCTTGCTGAATTGGGAGTGCTGGCTGTCAGTAAAACAGGATGACCAGGAAAGCTGAAATTCAATCCTGAACCAAAATCTCTCTTGGCCAAGAATAGTATTAGGTCAATTTGCATACTCTCAACTTGCAAGATAAAAATACTTTATAGATGCAGGGATGGTATGAGCAAAACCTTCCTGTTGTGCCTGTACTGTCCAGAGCATGACCATGATTTTATTTCCATGTCCACTAGAGGACAAAATTCAGCGGCAGCAAACCAGTGAAATGCACTGGCAGTTTGCCAGTGGGCTTGTGTGACATTTGCACGTGTATCAAGCACAGCTGAAGTATTTATAGCCTTTTTGGTAGATGAAAAGGATCTGGTTGCTTTTAGTTTGCTGGGAGAAGCAATCTCACAGCAGCCAGGGTCTGTGTTCTGCTGTGCAGAGATGGCTGCAGCCCAGCCCTGCTTCTGAGATGCTTTAGCAGCGGCCTCTGCTCAGGGTTTGGTGGTTAAATTAACACAACAGGATGCTTGAAAAATTTATGAACTAATAATCTCTGTGATATTTTTTCTTTGGCTTTCTGGCCAAAGTAGAGCTATTTATAGCAGGGTGATGCCTTTTGATGAAGGAGGTATTTGGTGTGCTGTTACACTAACACACTGTAAATGCCTTAAGAGATTACTGGGTGTGTTTTTTGATTCAGTGCAGAGGAAGGACCGTGAGCCCAGCTGTCCTTTAACCAGCTGGTGGAAAATGCTGCAGTTCCAGCTTGCAGCCCACGCTGCACCTCAGCCCACTGCCTCTGATCTGAGGCTCCAGAGTGACCAGTCCCATCTCTCTTAGGTCCTCCAGCTCCACCTCAGGACGTGTCTGTCCGGGCGGGGTCCACTCCAGGGACCGTCCAGGTGTCCTGGAAGCCCCCAGCTCTGTCGGCGACGGGGACGTCCCACGGCGCCAGCGTCACAGGTTACGGGGTCTATGCCAAAGGGCAGCGGGTGAGTCCCCTCTGTGACCCTGCTGTGACCCTCTGCTGGGATTCCAGCTGGCAGGAAGGGTGGCACAGCCCTGCAGGGGCTCCTTAGCTGTCGGTGCAGCCTGTCTTGGTGTTTGGGTGTAACCTGCTCCCTTTCTAGGAGCCCTTTTGGGCAGAGGGGTTGGAGGGATGAGCGCCAGCTGGTGTGAGGGGTGTGCAGCCCTGGTGGGGACCCTCGCAGCCCATCTTGTGCTGGCAGCAGCTCACTCTGTGAAGAGTCTAAGGGCTGTACCCCAGTGGGCTGAGGGGAGGGCAGCAGGTTTCTGGGTATTGTAGCAAGCGACTCCCAGCTGGGGAATAATGTGCTTTGACTCCATGATTTCAGAAGGCTGAACAATTGCTTTATTAAGCTATACTGTATTATACTGTAGCATACTAAAACTATACTATACTAAAGAAAAACCAGTGACCCTTTCAGACAGTCACAACACAGCTTTGACCTAACTGGTCAATCAATCCAAAACAACCATCACCAGTGGCCAATTAACAAATCACTCTTCGGTAAACAATCTCCATAACTCATTCCACAGGCGCCAAACAACAGGCGCAGCAAGTAGAGATAAGAACTGTTTATCATTCCCTTCTCTGAGCCTTCTCACTGCCTTCCCCAGGAAAATGCCTGGGAAGGTTGTGCCTGGGGAAGGCAGTGAGAAGGGTGCCTGGGGAAGTTGTGCCTGGGGAAGGCACTGAGAAGGGTGCCTGGGAAGGTTGTGCCTGGGGAAGGCAGTGAGAAGGCTGCCTGGGGAAGTTGTGCCTGGGGAAGGCAGTGAGAAGGCTGCCTGGGGAAGGGTGCTCACGGGTGTTGTCTGTCCCCAGGTGGCCGAGGTGCCGTTCCCAGCAGCGGAGGGCACGCCGGTGGAGCTGCTGCGGCTGCGCGCCCTGGACGCCCGGGAGGTGACGGTGCGGACGCTCTCTGCACAGGGGGAATCCCTGGACTCTCCTCTTGCTGCCATTCCATCTGACCTCCTGGTGCCTCTAACCCCTCATCCCAGAACTGCTCCCAAATCTAAGCCATTAGCAAGTGCCGGAGCCCCAGAAACCAAAGAAGAACATTTAGGCCCACATTTAAAAAGGGATGAGTCGTGGGAGCAGACTCGTTCGGTGTCCCCTGTCCACGGACACATGCTGGAGCCACCCAACTTCCATGGCCCACTCCAGGGGAGGAGGTCTCCATCCCCCAACAGAATCCTGCCCCAGCCTCAAGGCACTCCGGTCCCCAACACCGTCGCAAAAGCCATGGCAAGAGAAGCTGCACAAAGAGTGGCAGAGAGCAACAGGGTAAAGGCAAACTCCTTCCTAGGGCTTTTTTGGGCTGCTTTGTTCACTGTGACACTTGCTATCAAAGATTGCTCATTATGTGCTTTAAGGAGTGGGTAATCATTCCTAAATTCTGAAGCCGAGCGCTGAAATTTTGGGCTGATAAAGCCCTCCTGTACCTGCTGTCATGGATCCCCAGGGAATTTTACACATTTGTCCTTCTCAGTGCTGCCTTTTCACACATATTTGCAGCTGATTTTCATGCCAGCTCTTCCTGGAGTTGCCAGCAGTGCCACTGCCCAAGGACACCCCTGGTTTGGGACCACCATGACCCATGGCTGTGCACTGACTCAGATCTTTGCAGTTGATTTAAATCCCACATCTGGGGCTCTGGGGTCAGTGCAGCTGAGGTGGATGCATCCTGACAACATGCTGTGGGTTTTCCACACAAATATGCAATGTTTAAATGCTCCCAGTGCCCTGGGCAGTTACATTCTTATCACAAGCTGCTCACAACTGTCTGTTACTTCTTGCAAGCTGAGGTGTCACTTATTCCGTAGATTTTCTTGGAAAATTTACAGAAAAAAAAAAATTCTTTTTTTCTTTTTCATGCTTCATCTGGCAGTCATCAGTTATGTCCAGTTTTTAGTCTCCCATTCTGTCTCCAAAATAACTCCATTAATTCTGACAGTTCACACATGCCTTAACAACCCCAGCTTATTGACTGTTCCTGTTTTGGGATGCATTTGATAGAGTGGGTAAATCGAGCCAGCTTTTGAGAACCTGAATAATTCTGGATCAATAAGGTCTGATAAATACATATGTATGCATCTCTATATATCTCCCTTTTTGTTTATAAATAAGACTGGAATGTAATAGAGGGAGAAAAGGCAGTTGGTTTCTTTGGCCCTATGAGGTGAAAGTTGATTTAAGAGCCATATAGGAAAAGAGAACAGAAATACTTTTTCTGGTTTGGAAAATTGCTGACATAACATGTGCTCTGAACCACGTTTGATTACATTAGTTTAAGTGATGCTTGAAATGCTTTATTCAGGAATCTGGACATAAGTTTATAGACAAATTAATTCTGAATTAAATCAAATCCTGCCAGGGATATTTGTCACGTTTAGTTCCCTATGGTATAGATTCTTCACTCATGGTAAGTGCTGCAGAAGGAGCTGTGTGCCTGCCCCTGCCTGTTCGTGGCTGATGGGCACTGTCACCAGAGCCAGCAGGAGCTGCTGAGGCCAAGAGGCTCCTCAGAGCACAGCAAGAGCCCACAGCCTCATCCTGGGGCTTTTCTTGTGTTGAGGTCACAAATGCTGTTGTGGCTTGATCATCCACTACCTCTGCAAAAAGGAAAGGAGTGTCTTTGCTGGCAACCTCTGACTGCAGAATACTGACAATTTTGGTAAGTGGTACAGGGGGGAGAGCTGGCAGCTCATCTGATTAACACATAGAATCAGGTAATTGTTTAAGAGTGAGGGTAATAAAACAGGCAAAAACTTCTTGAAAACTCCACAAAGGTTCCTGCCAGGGGGGACTAACAGTGCTTTAAACCATAAATGTTTTTAAATGTTGTGTGCTTGAGTCTTCGTATTTGCCATTTGTGTCCCTGGGTGCAGGAGCAGTGTCCCTCACAGCTCTTGGCTTTGTTCTCCCTCAGATGGAGAGGAGGAGTGTTTATATTTGCATTTGTGCCCCTGGGTGCAGGAGCAGTGTCCCTCACAGCTCTTGGCTTTGTTCTCCCTCAGATGGAGAGGAGGAGTGTTTTCAGCGAGAGGAGCAGCGCGGCGCCGTACTCGGACGAGGAGGAGGATGGCTACGACTCCCCCAAGGTCAAGCGAAGGGGAGCCTCGGTTGATGATTTCCTGAAAGAGTCAGAGCTTGGAAAGCAAGTGAGTAGCCTGCCTTTGTTATTGTACCAGCTGCTCAGCAGGAGGCAAGTGTTTTCTGGAGGCCAGCTCTGTCAGGTCACTCTGAGGGCTGTGGCTGTGCTGGTGACACAGGTTGTGACACAGGTTGTGACACAGGTTATGACACAGGTTGTGACACAGGTGAGGCTGAGCCGTGGGCAGGGATGCTCCTGTTCCTGGGGCCTGGCCCTGTCCCTGTGCTTGGCAAGGGAGCTCCTGAGCATCCTCCCTTTCAGCAGCCCCAGGCACTGGAAACTGAAAACACGAAGATGGCAAAGAATATAGAAAATGTGACTGGACTGTCCTGTTGGGGCTCTGGGCCATTTCTGTGTGAGGTGTCACTGCTGTGTGTGAGACCTGCTGTGGGAAAGGGAAAGTGGGAAGGATTCCTGTGTGCCATAAAGGCATCACCTGTGACCTAACAGCCTCATGATAGGAAACAAGCATGGTGTACAACTGGCTCCAAGGAATAGAAGGATGTTGCCAGAAGAATTTTGCACAACTGCACAGCTTTCAGTCTGATCCCACTGAAAACAAATATTAAATAATTTATTACATTACTTTCAAGAGAGATGTAAATTCTGAAAAAGAGATTTTTTTAATTTTTTTTTTTTTTATGTCTTGGCATAGTTTAAAAAACTTTAGTCAAAGACTTGACTTCCTATGTTGAGGGTCCACAATGGTGGTAATATGCTGCAAGAATTAAATGCTGATCACTTTTCAATTATAATGTGATGTAACAAACAGCTGCAAAGAACAGATGATATGTGAATTATCCTAAGGCTTTTACAATTTGGTCAGCAAGTCCATTGATGCATGAAGGACCTCTTTAATAAGGGGAATTAAATCAAGACTAAAACTAGATTTGGTGCTGTGAATGGAGATGTCCTTTATTGTATCACCTGGGATTGAGACTGGATTTCTTGAATTACGATCCTAAATGGGCAAAACAGAATTTCCACGGGACACCTGCAGCAGAGCAGAGCCCAGCCCGGTGATGTAACTCCCTGAGGCTCCTCGTGCTGTTCCAGCCCAGGAGCTGCTCGGGGTCAGCCAGGATTAGCAGCTTTAGCAGTGAGGTTTGTCCTGTCCCTCTCTCAGGCTCACTACTGCCTGGGGGATGAGTACCACACGGAGAGCAGCCGGGGCTCGGACCTGTCGGACATCCTGGAGGAGGATGAGGAGGAGCTCTACTCGGAGATGCAGCTGGAGGAGGGCGGCCGGCGGCGCCTCAGCCTCACCTCGCACGGCACGCTCAAGGTGAGGCTCGGGGCACCCCTGGGTGCTGCCTCCAGGGCTCCCTGCAGCCACTCAGAGAGCCTGCAGACATTAAAGCTCACTCTGTCCTAGAGAACTAGAACTGGGCTGCTTTAATGCATTTATTACCTTAGGGTTTTTTCATTGTTTGATAGATAAACTTTTAACTGACTGACTCTTTTCCTGTATGTGATTGTTGCACTTGCAATTTTTGTTCTGCATCTGGGGACCTTCCCCTGTCTCTGTGAAGATATACTGCATGTGCTACCCCAAAAATGAGTTGTTTCTGAGCAAGGAGATTTGTAAAAACTTATAAAACAACTTATGTTTTTCCTGTCTGAGTGATTTGTCCATGTATCCAGTGCTAGTCCCATCCCTTCCAAAGGCTTAAAGTGTTCCTGTAAGAAAGGGAGTTGTTTCAGCTTTGTTTGATCAATACTTTCTCAGAACTCCTTGTGCTCTGAATTTTAGGGAATCACCTGAGAGAGTAGGAAATATATTCCAGAAATATTGCTTTAATATAGGAATATTCATCATGAAAGACAACTTCAGTGCAACAACTAAAGCGTATGCAGAACACTGAACACAGCCAGTACTGAATATATATTTGCCATATTATATTTGTACATGTAAATTGTATTTGCGTCTTTATGTGTGTAGTAATTACACAAACTGTGTTTTCTTAGAAAGCACAAACCTGCAGGTTAATTTTTTCTTCAGTAGATTGTTATTCAACTAAAATCAGTGCTATTTTGTCATGCATACAAGAATTCTGACCATTCCTAAGACTGCTTTCATGTGCTGTAAATTCAGTCCTTTTATTCTGATACTGTCTGCAATGAGACAGGTACTTTTTCCAAAGAAATTGTCAGTGTTTGTACTACTGCACCAACATGAAGGTTGAAACCAAAATCCTTCTGCTTGCTCATTGCATCCCCTTCCCCTGGCAAAAAGAATAATCCCCAGACTGTTCTTGTTCTTTATGTATCAGAAGGTGTATTTACTTCTTGTATTTAAATTAGTATTACCAGTGTTGATATTGAGAAAGTTCCAGGGCCTTAACTGGTGTAGGAAATTGTTTTTGACCTGCTAAGGTTTGCAGGCTTCTCTTGATGCAGTTCATGCTTACTGATCTTTTTTTCCACTTCTGTGGCACTTTATCTCAAGTTTCACAAGTGTTACACACATTTTAAAACCAAAGGAAAATAGGTGAAACACTCTAAAGTAACTTGGAAAGTTCCCTCTGCCTGGAAGGAGACAATGTCCAAACAGCTGCTAAGTTTAGAATGCTCAGAGAGAGATGCTGCTGACATCCATCCCCAAGAGGATCTGTCGTTATTTCTGGGTGCTGTTGAGCCCAGAGGTGCCCCTGATCCGGGCATTAGGCACAAGGAGAGATGATCTCTGATGCAGAATCAATAATCCTGGCAGTCAGAGCCAGCACCTCCTGCCCTGTGCTCCCTTCCCTCTTCCAGAGCCCAGCCAGGACACTCCCAGGGTTCTCTGTCAGCCCAGCCTGTGGGTTGTGGAAATGCAATAGGAAAATTGCTAAATGTATCTGGCATGTCCAGCATGCTTGTTTTACCCAGGCTGGGAGTGTTTTTACCTGCCTCTGGCACAAACAGAGACTTTTACATCTGCTCATAGGCTGATGTTCAAGCACTGGTTTTATGAAGCAGGTACAAGATCATGATGAGAGATTTGATGGCAGTGCAGACCAAGTGACATCAGAGAGCAGCCTGTGTCCCAGGGGGCTTTCCCTGGAAGCCAAGCTTTAAAAATGGTGCAGGTTTTTTAGAATTTTAGAAAGGAAACCAGAACTCCTTTAATGATGGCTGTGGAATAGCTCTCCTCTGACAGGAGACTGAAGATATTTACTCTTTATATAGGAAGCTTTAAGAGATGCAAAGCAAGCAAGCTTGCTAGGGCAGAGCTGGCATTCTCAGATATGGGTTCTGGTTACAAAGAAAATCAGATGGCAGTTTGGCACGGGGCAAGGAAGGAGTTTTAATGCCATTCTCATCCACCATGCTGGAACCTGTATGAGGCTTTCATTACTCCGTTTCAAATGCATGAGTTTATTCTTGTTAAGAGCATCACTCAGTTGTTTGTGCTGACCTCTCATGTTGTACCTGGCACCCAGCAACTTCTTAATCACGTCTTTATTTTTCACAGATCCTCATTCAAAGCATGACATCCTTTTCATAGTATAAGCTGCATGTCTTAAGTTTGCCATTGCTCTAAAACTAATTCTGTCTTTATTTTTCTTTTCTCCCTTTTCCCTCCCATTTTATTTTCGTCACACACTCGTTGTTCCCTGTCTGGTTTTTAACATTACATAATCTTAAGGAGTACGATAAGAATAAGACCACTGAAGTCACTTTTTTGGAACAGCCTGGCTTTCCCCAGCAGACACACCACAGTAAAAGGCTTTTCAGTATTCCAGAAGTGGCTGAAGAGGACGGTGAATACTCTGAGCTGCTGTACAAGCAGGGTTTAGGTATGCCCTATAGAAAGAACCCCAGAATAGCTAGAGGCCCTAGAGCTCGCAGGCCCTGCAATCAAGAGCAGCAGCACAGCCCGAGGTACCCGGCCAAGCCCAGGGCGGTGCCGGGGCTGCAGGAGCTCGCCCCGGAGGAGCGAGGATGCAAATCCAGACAGTCCCTGTCCCGCAGCCCCGACAGCGGGCTGGACTGCGGCAGCGAGGAGGAGGAGCCCCGGCACAGCCTCAGAGCCCAGTGGGGCAGTGATGAAGAGCAGTCCTGGTTCGGTGTCAGAGCCCAGTGGGGCAGCCATGAAGGGCAGGCCCGGCACAGCGTCAGACACAGGAGCGGCAGCGAGGAAGAGGAGCCCCGGTTTGGTGTCAGAGCCCAGTGGGGCAGCGATGAAGAGCGGCCCCGGTTTGGTGTCAGACACAGGAGCGGCAGCGAGGAAGAGCGGCACTGGCACAGTGTCAGACACAGGAGTGGCAGTGAGGAAGAGGAGCCCCGGCACAGTTTCAGACACAGGAGTGGCAGTGATGAAGAGCGGCACTGGCACAGTGTCAGACACAGGAGCGGCAGCGAGGAAGAGGAGCCCCGGCACCGTGTCAGACACAGGAGTGGCAGTGAGGAAGAGCGGCCCCGGCACAGTGTCCGAGCCCAGTGGGGCAGTGATGAAGAGCGGCCCCGATTTGGTGTCCGAGCCCAGTGGGGCAGNGGAGCGGGGCCCGCAGGCTCCGCGGGCCCGCAGAGCCGAGCGCTTGGCTGGCGAGGAGGCGCAGGGGGGCTGGAAGAGCGCCCCTCAGCCTGCCGGCTCTAGGGCAGCTGCTGTCCCTGCACAGCCATCCCACAGAGATGCACAAGACTCTCTGGTGTGTGAAGTATCTTCCTTCTACCGTCTGCTTGCCAAATCAGTCTGTTTTCTTTAGTCTTTTTATTTTTTTGTTCTTTANGCCCAGTGGGGCAGTGATGAAGAGGAGCCCCGGCACAGGGTCCGAGCCCGGCAGGACCCCGAGCCCTGTCCGTGCCGGAGGGGCCCGCGGCCGCTGCTGGCCCGCAGGAGGACCCTGACCCGGCAGAGCAGCATCGAGGAGGATTGCGGGGAGCCGGGCCCGCCCTGCGGGGAGGCCGCGGCCGGCGC
>VZRH01007245.1:1479448-1489793 GCA_013397555.1 Urocynchramus pylzowi | reverse complement strand
AGTATCTTCCTTCTACCGTCTGCTTGCCAAATCAGTCTGTTTTCTTTAGTCTTTTTATTTTTTTGTTCTTTTTTTTTTTTGTTCTTTTTTCATTTTTTTTTCCCCCAAATTGATTTTTCAAGTCCGTCCTTTGGACCCATCCGCTACATTTTCCCCCCATTTATTTTTTTCTTCCCCATTCATTTTGGTTTATTACTCTGCATTTTCATTTATGGTCCTCTTTTGCGTCATGCTGAAATCAGATTAATTTGCTTTGCGATGATTTTCCCCCCAAACAAATTACAATAATGGCTGCTTTTATTAAAGGACAACTGAATCTAAATTTTAATTAAGGGTTAGCTGAACTATAATTTTTCCAAAAGATTGCTTTTCTTTATTTTGCCCATCTGAATGTTGCTCTAAAAAAAACCAAAACCAAAACCAAAACCAAAACCAAAACCAAAAACAAAAACAAAAAAAAAATTCTGTATTTTAACTGGAGAAATGTTTCATCAGTATTTTTCATTTATTTTTTTTTTATTATTATTGTCAAGGAATTCATTTCATCGTGTTGTTTTTATTCATCTCATTCCCAGCATTTTCAGGATATGCTCTTTATCATGGAACATCTCAAGACAAGAATCAAGATTCTCCCCCAGTGTGACAGTGACCCAGATTTATGGAGTCACAGCTTCATCATTTTCATTTTCTGCCTTATCTCTGCGCTGTCACCACGCTGCCGTCCTTGTTAGACCATCTCTTCTTGCCTTTGAAGTTGCAGACTGCATCTCTGCAGGAGAATGCAGGCACAGAGCTGCTTCCAAGGGGAGCCAGGGCCATTCCACACCTGCCAGGGATGCTCTGCACCACCTTGCCTCTTTGCATTTCTGTCCAGTAATGTCCAGAGGAGCCTCCAGCTGTGAGGCACGCGTCCCCAGGGACCAGAGCCAGCTCTGTGCCCTCTGCCTGCAGCACCCCAGGGTGCAAACTCCGTTCTGACGCCTTCCACGTGAGAGCAGAGGTCAGCTGCTGCTCTTGGAGCCTCCCAGCTCAGGCTGGAATGACCCCTACAGTTCCTCCCAGCAGAAGTGGTGACCAGGCTGAGTTACTGCCAGTGACTGCAGGACAAGCTCTGGAGAGCTGGCACAGCCCCTGCAGGGCCCAGGCAGCAGAGCCAGCTGTGCCCAGATGGAGTCTGCAGCCCTCCTGCACTGCCCTCCCCGTGCAGGCCCTGCCAGCCACGGCCAGGCTGGCACCAGCGTGCCCAGGGCCACGAGGACTGCCCTGGCTCCCTGCTGCACGGGAGCACCTCCAGAGCTGGGGCTGCCAGGTGTGCCCTGCCAGGGCAGCCCCACCTGCACAGCTCTCAGCCTGCCCGTGCCACTCTTCAGGACACTCAAACGCCACCTTAGCCGCAACAACAAAGGCAAAAGAATATTTCAAAAATTATTGTTTTCTTTTCTTTTTTGTTCTGATGTGTGACTGCTGGTTTACAAAGCTCCGCCATAAATCAGGGAACCATTTTTTTTCTTTTGCAGGTTTGCCAGGCAGCAGTACTCACTTTTCAGCTAACCTTTCAGTTAAAAACTAAGTTTAGTTGCCTTTAGAGCTTATGCTTCCAATTGTGATTGACCTGATTAATGTCCAGCCGTGTAACCACGACGTTGCCGTGCATGGAACTGACGAGCCTGTTCTTTCTGTTGTTGTTTTTTAGCTTTTAGGTAACCCAGCCTCTGCAGGACGGCCTGACAGGGTGGAGCATGCAGGGCGAAGGTCCTCCCATGGCAGTGCAGTGCCACAAAGGTCTCGGCCCCTGTTGGTCCCTTCCATTGGTTAGTTGGACAGACCCGTGCATTCCTGTTCTTTGCAGCCTCAGAGTTGGGAAGGAAATCCTTAAAAACCAGCAGCAGACTCTTGTCTGGAGCCAGGCTGCTCCTGGTTTGAAGGGGGTGAAATGGGCTGCAGACAGCTCTGCTGCTGAACCAGCTGTGCTGGGGCTTCCCAGGGGCGTGAGCCGCAGTCACTGACACTGCTGGGAGCCTTTCCATTGCCCTCAGTGGCTCTTGAGATTGTTTAAGCTTGCTTAAGCTTAGATACACTTGGATCTCACCTCAGAAGAAATCTGCTGGCAGGTTACTTTATGGTCAGTGAAATCTGTGTGGCCATCCAGGCCTCTGTCCAGCCATGCATCCTGCCATTCATCAGCCATCACTTTGTGTTCACTTGCCATTCTCTTGACTACTTTTTTCATTAATTCATGGCAAACTCTTGCAAACCTAACAAAAATGGCTTTCCTACGTGAGCTGTGTAAATGTCAGTCTGGTACAGGAAATCAGCCCAGCTTCCAGTGCAAGCTTTAGAAGTTTTTTTTTAAATAGCAACTTGCTAATAAAAAAAAAAAAAAAAAAAAACACAACCAAAAAACCAGCCAAGCTTTATAGATCATGCAGTGAGGTTTGGGGTTTTTTTAACTGAAATGCCAAACATGTTTCAAATATTTAACTGGGAGAGTTGAATGATGAGGCCAACTTGTGTTACTGAATTGTTCTTTTCTGAATTTGCTTTCACAGATGGCTACGGTGGTCATGACCATCTTTCTCCAGATCTTTATGAGGAATCTGAAACAGATCCTGGCACAGAAGATCTTTCTACTCGAATATTTGTTGCACTTTTTGACTACGACCCTCTGACGATGTCCCCAAACCCCGATGCTGCAGAGGAGGAGCTGCCGTTTAAGGAAGGCCAGATCATTAAGGTGAGGTCTGAAACCAAAGGAAACCATGACACTTGTACAACCAGGCTCTCCTTTGTGCTCTGGGGGAAAGCTGCCTGTGTGAGCACAATCCAGGGGCTTTTCCTTCAGAGGCTCAGGCTGTAAATCTCACCAGACCTGATAATTAATATCTATTGCTAATGGCTTAAAAATAGTCACAAAGCGGGCAAAAATCTCGAAGTTGCTGTAGATAGTTAGGGCCAGTCTTTATTAAAGACTTAGGTTAAGCCCCAAATTGTGATTCTGAAGCTCCCTTTGTCCATTGCCACAAACCCTGCAGGAGGAACTGCTTCAGAGAGGATCTTTGCTGCAGAGGAACCCCAGAAGTGTTGGTGTTGTACCAAACCAGAACTGCTGCATTTTCCAAATGCTGAGCTCTCCTAGCTAACGCACACTTCAGATGAATTCAAGCCCTAAATCGGGTGTTTCATTCCCTTTTCTGACAGTTTGGTGTAGAACACCACAGCTGCCTGTGCCAAGGCCCAGGAGGGCTGGGCTGTGTCAGGGGCTGGGGCAGTTTGGGCACTGTCAGGGTTTCAGGCTCCTCCCAGCCAGCTCCCCTCATCCCTGCAGCCTGCTCTGTGCCTGGGGAGGCCAGCAGGGATTTCTGGGCCAGCAGCAGCAGGGAATGCTCCTCCTGCAGCCTGGGAGCTGCTCTGCTGGGCACCACCACAGGGGCAGGAGGAGCAGCTGCTGCCAGCCCAGGGGGAATCAGGCTTTCAGGGAGACTTGGAACAGAACCCAGAAAAAATACCCACTCCTTTGAACATTACCCATTTCGGAGACTAAACTGTAATTAGAACTATTAAAATACTGACTGCCTTCCACTGTGTTGGGCTGGGTCCTTACACAAATGTCTGTACCTAACTCACACTCTTTGTGCTGTTAAATACTTTGATGTTTTGCTTACCTCACATGTTACAAGGTTTATGCCAAAGAAAAAGAACTTGTTTAAGAGTTTCTTTTCCTCTGCAAGATTGTGCATTTCATTCAGGGTTTTTTTTATACCTTAAGTCATGTTTTTAAATTGAATCAAAAGACAATAGCAGAGCTTAAGTATATTATGTGTGAGATAAGCATTTTTGATCATGTAGAAGTTGTTTGAATCAAAATAATAACATTTTGGCACAATTTTGCAAATGTTTTGAATATAGCGCCATAATAATCCCATAAACATCAAGTAAACATCTGGCTCAGCACAGCGAGAAACTGATGGCTTTTAATGCACTTTTTTGTCCCTTTCTATATCAACAACAACAACAAAAAAATTCCAAATTCTGCTTATGTATCTGAAGTCACAATTCAAATAAATATAGCAATTTGGGTTTTATAACCTAAGCCAGAGTGGTCTAAAACTAATATAATTCCACATCTGAACCGCAGTTGCCATCTATGCTTTAGTAATCCTTAGCCTGCACTAAAGTTCCCAAATGCTAAAACCTTTTTGACCAGTATTATGGTTCTTTGAATGTCAGGTTTATGGGGACAAAGATGCTGATGGATTTTACCGTGGAGAAACCTGTGCAAGAGTTGGCCTTATCCCATGTAATATGGTCTCTGAGATACAAGCAGATGATGAAGAGATGATGGATCAGCTTCTTAAACAAGGTTTCCTTCCCTTGAACACTCCAATTGAGAAAATCGGTAAGGGAAAATACAGGCACTTCCCTTCAGACTCTTGGGTCTCTTAGCTTGGCTGCATCCACTTTACCTCTTGTTTTCCTGCAGATGCATCTACATTTTGCAGTCGTTTACTGCCCCAGGGGACACATTCTGTGTCAGTGTCTGGATGACTTTATACAACTAATATTTAATCTTGCTGATAGCATTTGCTACAAATGGGACCTGCAGCTTCACCACTCCACTTGTTGCTTTCTTTTCTGATTAAAAAAAAAAAAAGAAAAAAAGTGGGTTTTGTGTCCTGAAATATCTCTGGGCACAGAACACAGTCCTGAGCTCTGGAGTCAGCTGTGCACAGTTAGCTGAGGGTCCTGTGCCTCAGAATAGAGAGAGTCAGACCACTGTTAGTTATTGTTTGTGACCTGTGAGTGGTGGCACACCCTTTACCTGTGTGGGTGTGGCCACTGTGGTTTTACCTGTGCCAGAGCAGTGCCCATGCTGCTTCTGCTCTGCTGGAGGAGGCTGTGAGCAGGGCTGTGCTTTGACAATACCTGCAGTAACTTTAACAATAACTGCAGTACCTTTGTCAATAACTACAGTACCTTTATCAATACCTGAAGTACCTGTACCAGTACCTGCAGTACCTGTACCAGTACCTGCAGTAGCTGTACCAGTACCAGCAGTACCTGTATCAATGCCTGCAGTACCTCTAACAGTACCTGCAGTGCCCGTGTNAAAAAAAAAAAGAAAAAAAGTGGGTTTTGTGTCCTGAAATATCTCTGGGCACAGAACACAGTCCTGAGCTCTGGAGTCAGCTGTGCACAGTTAGCTGAGGGTCCTGTGCCTCAGAATAGAGAGAGTCAGACCACTGTTAGTTATTGTTTGTGACCTGTGAGTGGTGGCACACCCTTTACCTGTGTGGGTGTGGCCACTGTGGTTTTACCTGTGCCAGAGCAGTGCCCATGCTGCTTCTGCTCTGCTGGAGGAGGCTGTGAGCAGGGCTGTGCTTTGACAATACCTGCAGTAACTTTAACAATAACTGCAGTACCTTTGTCAATAACTACAGTACCTTTATCAATACCTGAAGTACCTGTACCAGTACCTGCAGTACCTGTACCAGTACCTGCAGTGCCTGTGGCAGTACCTGCAGTACCTGTATCAATACCTGCAGTACCTGTACCAGTACCTGCAGTGCCTGTGGCAGTACCTGCAGTGCCTGTGGCAGTACCTGCAGTACCTGTGGCAGTACCTGCAGTGCCTGTGGCAGTACCTGCAGTACCTGTATCAATACCTGCAGTACCTGTACCAGTACCTGCAGTACCTGTACCAGTACCTGCAGTGCCTGTGGCAGTACCTGCAGTGCCTGTGGCAGTACCTGTGGCAGTACCTGCAGTACCTGTGGCAGTACCTGCAGTGCCTGTGGCAGTACCTGTGGCAGTACCTGCAGTGCCTGTGGCAGTACCTGTGGCAGTACCTGCAGTGCCTGTGGCAGTACCTGTGGCAGTACCTGCAGTGCCTGTGGCAGTACCTGCAGCACCTGTGGCAGTACCTGCAGTACCTGTGGCAGTACCTGCAGTGCCTGTGGCAGTACCTGCAGCACCTGTGGCAGTACCTGCAGTGCCTGTGGCAGTAACTCTCTCCCCTGTCCTTGCTGCCCGTGGCCGGAGCAGAGCGCGGCCGGCGCGGTGGCCGGCAGCAGCCGCTGAGCACCAGGAGGATGGTGGCCCTCTATGACTACGACCCCAGGGAGAGCTCCCCCAACGTGGATGTGGAGGTAGGGGCAGAGTTGGGCCCGTGGGGCTGGGGCTGGGGGCACCCCGGGGGCACAGAACCTGTGAGCTTCCTCAGCCATCCTTTAAAATGTTGTTTGGTTTTGCTTTAAATTGGTGAATTGTAGAACACTCTGGAATTTTTTAAAGGAGAAAGTGAATTTTGAAATATGTGGGATTTGGTGCTTTAAAACACAGCCTGGATTGTTCTCTGTTTCTTATTGAACCAAATCTTTTTCTAAATGATGGTGTTTCAAAGTGGTTTGGCCAACAAATCAAATAAATTGTGCTGATGTATTGCAAAGATTTTGTTTGTTCTCTCTCCCGTGACCACAGGAAATTAAACATAATTTAAAAGCCCTGCCCTAATTACATTTAAGCCACAGACAATTAAAAGAGCCCAGTGCACTGTGTGCTGATCAGAGTGGAGCTGCCCATTGTGAAGGTTTTGCTGAAGAGAATCCAGGACAGCTCCAGTGCAGGAACATTGTGCCTCAGGGGTTGGGCTGGATGATGTCCAGAGGTGCCTCGCAGCCCGGAGCAGCTCCCTGAGCTGTTCTGCAGCTCCTGAGCTGTTCTGCACCTCAGTGCTGGCACTCACACAGAGCAGGGCTGAGCCATGTCCCACCCCTGAGCTGCTCCCTCTCCACCAGGATGGATTTAGGGACCCTTTGAAGCTGCAGTTCAAAGCTTCAAAGCTTGTGCAGGTTCTTCAAAGCCTGAATGTCTCAGCTGTTGGTCCCAGGGAGCCCTGTGGGTGTCCACACACAATGGGACAGGGGCCAGGCTTCTCAAGCTGAGGAAAAAACCCCATGGAAAAAACCAAGAAGTTTGGTTCTCAAAGATCAATTTGGTTTCACCAGTGTCTTAACATGAAGGAGTGGGGAGAAATCTGAATGGATTACCTATTAATAAAGAAAAGGCTGATCCTTGCCTGTCCCTGCTCCTTCCCTGCAGGCCGAGCTGACGTTCTGCACTGGGGACATCATCACAGTCTTTGGTGAGATCGATGAAGATGGATTTTACTATGTAAGTTGGGTCTGCTGGCTCACCCCAAACTGCTCCCAGCTTCACCAGTTACCAAACACCAGCCTGGGGAGGGGATGTGGAAATATGTGAGCTCTCAGCATCCCCAGGGACCTTAGATGGGAATTTCCTCTTCCTCGCCAGCTTTGAAATAGGCAAAAAATATGTCCCTGCCTCCTTGGGAATAAATGTGGTGAGAGGAAAGCACTGACTGAGCCTTCCCTCTGCTCTCAGGGTGAGCTCAATGGACAGAAGGGGCTGGTCCCTTCCAACTTCCTCGAAGAAGTGCCTGACGATGTTGAAGTCTTTCTCTCCGACGCACCCTCGCGCTACGTCCATGACACGCCCACGCGATCCAAGGCAAAAAGGGTAAGCAACCCTCTGAGAAACACTTAAATTTTCATTTTCCATTTCATTCTGTCTCATGTATAATTTAGACATTACTTTTAACATTACGTTTAAATTCATTTGCCCATTTAAACTTCATTTAAAGTTATCTTTCAAATATATAAAATAAAACATGAGGGAAAATGGCTTTAGCCTTCACTAGCTCGTTACATTTGTAAATGGAGAAACTAAATTGGCTGTTTGATTGCAGTCATTACAGTACCATCCTTTACAACCTGAATTTAAGCAGCCCTTTCCTGGCCATAGTTATTTCCCAAAGCTTCTAAATTGCTCTTACTAAAAAGGTTCTTGTGCACAAAAGACTGGTACCAGTGTTCCTCTAAATACAAACTGTAACTGCAGCTGATGGACTGACAGTGGTCGTCTCTTAATCCTTACAACTTCCTGTTCCAACTGGTGAAAATTAATTACTCAGAGACTTCTCTTTCATGAAAGAATTAATCATGTTTAGAGTATCTCATTTTTGGTTTTGTTTCATCACTGCAATACTTTTATATATTATATATTTTATATATATTTTTATTTCTTTGCTCATCTGCTTGGAAACAGAAGAAGAGTGTTCATTTCACACCTTAATAAGGCAATGTAGCCTTCACGTAAGTGAGCAACTGAAGATACCAATAGAGATTTCAATTAAAGCTACCTGGCTATCTAATGCAAGTCTTGAAACTTAATTGTGGGGGAAAAGAAAAGAAATATGTCTCCAAACCCCTTGGCCACAGAAGAACAGGCTGTATGCCTTTGCTGTACCTAGTCAAGTCCCCTCCTTTCTTGGGAGACAAATCCTTTAAAACAGGAACCCCCTGAAATCGATCAGCCCTCCCTTTACGAAGGTCAGCGTTTGGAACATATTTCTTCCCGAGCTCAATGTTTATGTTTACATAGAGAGGAGAGTTTGATGTCTAACTGCCCTACAAAAAAAGCTGCATATTGCATTGCTAGCCAAGCTGGGATGTAAAAATTCCAAGCTCCTGTGTCAAGAGAAAAGCACAACAGCTGCAGCCCTTGCAGAAACAGCAGTGCCGCTGGCATGGACGGTAGTTTACAAGGGGATAGTTGGTTCTGAAACTCACTACACTCAAACACAGCTTAAATTGTCTGCCTTAAAATGTGTTTTCCACGATCAATTATACCCCAGTTTGCCTAAGACCAACTATTCAACACTTCTGAAAAAAAATCCCTTCCTGTGGTCCAATTTACTCGGATTTTTCCTAGCGAGTGTACATTTGCAATATTAGCAACTGTTTGGTTTACCAATGCAATAAAAGTCTCGACCTGAAACATGCAGCTCACGGAATGAATGCATTAGACTCAATATCTGGTATCTTCAGGTGTACGTTGGGGTGCTTTACCAAGTTGTTTTGGTTTTTGGTTTTTTTGTTTTCTTTTTCATTAGAATTAGACCTTGATTTAAAATCAAAGTAGGCTTGAAGCCCCTTTGCTTAACTCACTGTTGCACAACAAGCCAGTAAATTGCTGATGTTTTAACTTGAACTACAAGCTAGCAGGCCTCCCTACAGCATGGATTCTATTATGAAAATATCATCTTAATTGATAGTAACCATTTTGCCAGTTGGGCACTGTAGTTAGGATAGGCTGAGTATATGTAATTTTAGCATTTTCATCCAAGTGCTTTTGATGACTGAAAAAAAAAAAAAGCTGTTCAAAATATTTAGGAATGCTGTCATCTAACAACCTCATAGCTGCAGCATACACATCAAGCACTCAGGGCCTTTAAGCTTTCTTTGATTGCAATTAAGGTTCATCTTAGCTTTTTTTTTCCCTTCTTTTTTTTTTTTTTTTTTTAAGCCAGTGTGCCATCTTCTCTAATCTGTACATAAAGTTTGCTAGCCAATTTTAAAGAAAAGGCATTTAAAGGACATTAAAAAGTAAGTGATCATGTAGCATTTTAAGAAATTTCTTCCGAAAAGAGTTTGGCTTCTATAGATTGCTAATCTGTAGTAATTAACATGCTTATTTTTCTTAAATCTATAGCTGAAAGTATCCCTCTCCATTTTAGTACTATCAAAGTACTGAAATGAAAAACCAAAGCCAGTTTTGTGGCTTTTGTGGCCAGAATTCTGGCAAAGCAAGTGTATCCAACTTTTCCTTTAAAAAAGTATAACCAAAACTGGGCTTTATTGGTGGGTTTTCTATTTCTATATTTTTTTCTCTAAATTGATGTATTTTCCATAAGCCCACGCAGTATTTTAAGCCAGAGAGAAGAAAGAAACCAGCCCTTTTGTTTAAGTGGGTAATGGGACAAGTGATGTTACCAAGTTTCTTGCTGCTGATGGCTTTGAAGCTTTCAAAGATTGAATAAATGATAACAATGTACCTACTAGGTTCCTCCTGAGAATACAGG
This sequence comes from Urocynchramus pylzowi, assembly GCA_013397555.1. Taxonomy (NCBI): domain Eukaryota; kingdom Metazoa; phylum Chordata; class Aves; order Passeriformes; family Fringillidae; genus Urocynchramus; species Urocynchramus pylzowi. The sequence goes on along the minus strand of VZRH01007245.1, from coordinate 1,479,853 downwards.
TACATCCCGGAGAGCACCATCCCCCACAGTTCATCTCCATTCCGGGTCACCTCCGTCACCTGTGATGGGCTCTGGTAGTCCCGGGAGAGGCAGGGATATGGCCTCGAAAAAGAAAAAGGGGCTGCTTTCCAAAGGCAAGAAACTGCTGAAAAAGCTTGGTGCAGTGAAATGAGTCATGTGCTCCTGGACAACTTGTAAAGCTTCCAGTCTGTGTACTTTTTTTTTTTTTTATTTTCAAGTCAAAACTAGGGCTTTCATGACTATGCAGTACTTTAGCAGACCACTGCATTTTTAACTCTGACATCAATAGAATCATGCCAATTGCTCAATCAGAACAGCAAGAAAAAAAGGGAAATGGATTTGTTGTTGCAAAAACATTTTTTAAAAAGTAAAAAAAAAAAAAAA
>VZRH01007245.1:1445302-1479221 GCA_013397555.1 Urocynchramus pylzowi | reverse complement strand
AAAATATTTTTAAAAAAAAAAAAAAAAAAAAAAAAAAAAAAAAAAAAAAAGTGGGATTAAGACCAGAAGAACATGGTTTTATTTGAAGTCATCTCAACACCTGCAACTCCATTGGAAAAATCTCAGCCTTTAGTCTCCTTTAACCATGAGTGGGGGGAGAAAACTCTCTTCACTGATTGCTAGTTCAGAGAGATCACCCCACTGTAACCAATCATTAACAAAAATGGTCTTGAAACTCCTAGTTAAATCAGCCTTGATGTTTTGCCTTATTAATGCACAATGATTTGTACTGTCTAATAAATATGCAGCGTATACTTTGTATGTACTGTGTATTCAGCTGTCTCCATCCTCCCTCCACCATGTGATTCCAGATGAATACTGTTACTGACCCCATCCATGTCTGATCAACTCCTGGGAGTGTGGAAGTGCTGTGCTAAACACTTTTCAGTTTTTGCTCCCCCCAGTAGAAACCAAAACCTTGTACTGGTTTGCCATTCTCACTCCACTGGAACCAGGCAGTGTAAGTTACTCAGAACCTCACCCCGTTTCAACCCTCCAACCTCCAGTTTCGGGGTTCCTAGTTCCCTGTTCTAAGCTACTGGGAAAAAAACAACTGCACACCAAAACCCCTTTACTCGCCCAGTTTCTTTTCTGTGGAGGTTCAGTCCTAGGTTGAAAGGCATTTTCATAGTGCTGCTGTCAGATTGAGGCTGAAGTTCATCTACAGGGAAAGGACAAACTGTGTTACAGCCACAGCCCATACGAGGCTGCACCAGGCTCTAATCAAATCCGAACTGCAACATTGGCATATCACAAAAAACAATCCTACACACTGATGGCAGTCATTGGCTGTTACTATTTTGTAATTCTTGTCCATTTGTAAATTGTTTTTACTGTTTATACATACTTTTCAGACTGCCTTTCTTTTTGTAATTTACGGAAGGTTTATAAATGAATGATCAAAGCTTCCCCATTGTGTCTTCAGATAACAATGTAAATTACTGTAAAATACTGTGTGCTAGATTATAACATTTAATTAAAGGAAATAACTGGCCTACATTTGTGGTAAAGTACTGTGTGGGTGTGTGCATGTGTACAGTTGTTGTGTATTATATTTTCTATAAATAAATAATTTGATATTTTGTAGAGTGCAGTATGTTTCATAAATCCACTGTGTCAGCTGCTGGCTTCTTGCATCAGCCTTTTTTCAGAACTGTCCATGGCTGCTGAAATTTACTGCAGAATAAAGAAAGGCTCCTCTATCTGCAAGACTGAAGGAGCTTCGCAAAGGTAAAAAAGGTTTGCAAAGTTACTCCAGCTATTGTCCCATCTGTGCCCAAAGTAGTGAAGTACAAAATACACAGAACAGGCTCAAATGGGCAAAGGATTACAGCAACAACTTTATTTAAATCTCACAAAGAAAAGCAACAAGGTTCACAACAAGGTGGTTAAGAAAACCAGCACTAATCTGAATTTCTCCACTTACGGTAGTTTGACTCTGCTACTGCAAAAATCTGAAATCAACCCACACCTGCTGTTAGTTTCACAAAATGGGCTGCAGAACAGTGACCAATGAAAACCTCAGACATGAACAAACCAGGGTTGCTTCCCATTGCTTGGAACTACAAAACCAAAAACCCCAAGCCTGCCAGTGCACTGATCTGTGTACTTTTTTATGGTATTTATATATTATATACCAAAAGGTTTAAAAGCCTGTGTTAAACAGGACCAGCCCAGCAGTTCAGCTCCTCTCAGTGCTGAATGTGCAGCTGTCTCGAGCCCTTTGCTCCCACCATGTAGTGACCCTGAAGTTACAAGACAAAGCAGAGGCACAGCCCAGGACAGTCCCTGTCCCCCACAGCTGCTCCATCAGGGTGGAGCTGGCACACACAGCACTCCCCCCTCAGCTGACCCAGCCTGACAAAGCCCCTCACTCCCCTCTGCTCCGAGGGAGACTCACAGCAGCACCAGAGTTTGTGGCTGGTTTGCAAATCCCTCACAATGACAACTGTTAAAAACCCTTCCAAGGTTCTGCATCGCTGTACAGCCTTCAAATAAAGCCTTGGTAACCAAGAGCATCTGGTCACCTCCTCTTATGGTGTGAAACACTTCAGGAGACAATTTGGTCCTCATTTTAACCAAGAAAAACAAGGAATCAACAATATTAAAGCATTTTGAAAATTAGAAGGGTAAATAGTAGCTGGAAGAGTTTGGATTCTGGTCTGTGTAACTCTCTCTCTCCCATGCAGGAAGTAATTCTGTATTAGACTTCTCAAAATGCAAATAAGAACAACCAATAAACTTCTGGGAAGAATCAGAGAAAAACTTTAGTAAATAAGTATCAAAAATCATAAAAATTAGTGTAGTTATTCTAGCAAGCAGACACCTGTTCAAAATGCAAATCTCAAGCTTTTCCTCGGTACAATGAAAATAAAATAATTTCCACAACTGCACATATCCTGTGCACATCTCCTACAAAAAAACAAAACTAAACCAAAAGCCCAGACAATTCTACATTCCCTAGAGAGGAACTACTCTCTTCTGTTTGGCTGGTAACTCGGCTTCAAAGGTAGTACAGTCTGTCTGAAAGCATCAGGTTTGGTTCTCTGTGAATACTCTGACCCACAAGGAAAGCCAATTTATGAGCATACTGGCAAGGAGCAGGTACTCTGATAATACCCTACAGAAAGTGGAAAAAAGAAAAAGAGGCAGTTATTTTCAGGTAATTTAAATAAGCATGCAGTTACTGTAACAAAGACCCCCGGACCTCCGAAGTCTGCATACTTGTAAAATTTGTATTCCCTGTTGTTTATGCTGATTTGTGAAAATAACTTTACATACACACAACACAACAGAGGAACAGATGCAAAAACCCCCAAACTTCCCAGCTCCACTGCCCTCCTGACACCTCTCACACGGGTTTACATTCAGTGCTGGGCTTTGCAGAAGGGGGGACATGGGCTCAGTCGTGTCTGGTATTTCTGGCTGCTGAAGTGACAAAGCTGAAGCACACCTCAGGCACGAGCTGAGTGTGCAGCAGAGGCCTCAAGGCAAATGCACAACACAGCTCCACATAAAGGAGTAGACATTTCTGCGGGTAAGAAATTATTTCAATTTCGCTTCTGACACAGAATTTAGGAACAATACTCACAGCAAGTATATGCTAGGGAGAATACAGACTGCTGTAATCTTCAGAGAGACCAGGTAACTGAACCATCCAGTCCTCAAACCGCTCTAGGGCCAAGGCATCCTTGCAGGCTTTTAGGAGCCGCAGAGTGTTTCAAGGCCACCTGCTCTACCTTCCTGCAGGCTGCACCTGCCCAGATGCACCCTGTCCCTGCCAGGGAACACTCACCGACCAGTTGTAGTACATGTGGCACAGTTTGTAGGTCAGGCGCTGCACGTGGTCAGGTTTCAGCTGGCTGGTGTCGTAAATTACATTGTAATGAGTCGGTGCAACACAGCCGTTCTTCACTGTCTGGCTCACGATGAAGAAATCATACCTGCCAGGGGGAAAGCAGACCCCACCAGTCTGTTACTGAAAGGGCTGTGTGCCTCAGAAAAATGCAAGTCCCCATGTATTTGTCTTGATTTCTTCGAGTCATTTTATGCTTACTGAGTAAACCCCAGAAGGATGCCTAGGCTCTGGCCACAAAAGCTTCCTCTGTCTGAAAGGCCAGGAGACCTAGAGGAATGTGAATAATCTTATTATATGGACCAGGTCTTGAGACCATAACAACCTTAACTATTTGTTCTATACCGTTTTCCTCCTGATAACCACCCTGCACATGCACTTAGCTTACACTGCTCATTTTCTCCAGCCACTGAGCCACAGAAGTGTGGGAAGTATTTTACACTTGATCCTACAGTCCATGTACTGTTGGATATATTTCCTTTCTGACTAGGCTGCTGGCAGGAGCAGTGTTACCTCTGCAGGAACTCACCACTCTGGTCTGGTCACCACCGTATCAACAACAGTCCCAGGGGGTGGATTTTTGAGTCCTCCCCCAATCTCTGCAAAGAACCTGGCACCCACTCGTTTCTTCACCACAATCACAGTGAGTCTCGGGCTAAAAGAAAGGAAAAGGGAAAAAACAATACTCTCCTGGAAAACTGCACTAGGAGTATTTCAGGAGCAGATTCACTGGAGTTCCAGGGCATTAATTTCACATGTAAGTCTTTACTGATTCAGATGAAATAATTGTTCACAACTTTAGATTTTTAGTTGAGATACAATGCTCATATTATCTTTCACCAATCCAACTTTCCCTTTACTTCACAGAGAAGAAAATGGATCAAAAAGGGATTTTCTAAATAAAGACTGGATTTCTACTCTCTACCCCATTGTTTTCTATACAAAACACGGTATCTTAACAGTATTTTTGGTAAAGCCATTAACAAAGCTAAACAGAAGAACTGAACACTTCAATTGTTCTGCTTGCCTGCAGTGTAAGGAAATGTTTTTATTTTTAAGAGCAGATTCCGTCACTGCAGTTGGTAAGTTTCAAAGCAGAATGCTGAAAACTTAAGTGACTGGACAACTTCCTTTAAGAAGTGGAAAGGAAAAAAAATGGCCTTAGCAGACACGTAACAGTCAGGCTATGACCAACCAGTGGGACAAAAGTAAATTAGCACATCCATCAAGAATGTCCAAAGAGTGCATGCGCCCACATGTGTGTGGCAGTCATATAGTGCACGTACTAAGAATTTTCCTCTTATATTACAAGTCAAGCATCTGAAATCATGTAAATAATGATCAGAAAAGCAGTTATCTGAGCTCAGGTGAAAATCAGTTAGGATGGAAAGACAACACAGTCTTCATCCATAGCCACGCTTTGTATCCCAGTATTTATTTCTCTGGCAGTGTAAAGAAGAGGGTTGGTAGAAACAGATTTACCTGTAGTCAGTACCAATACTCTTCAAGCAATCCAGAAACTGAGGCACTTCATAATTAACCAAAGTGTTGAGTTGTCCATCTCCAACACCATCACGATACACAAAAATACGAGAGGGCAAACACTTATTCCATTTAGACCAGTTCCTCAGAGCAGCTTAAAAAAACAAGAGTAAAAGCCATTAGCTGTAATGACAATTCATTCCAAAACAAAAATGGATTTTTATTCCTAGAGAAACAGCAGTAAGTTGGAAAACCGAAGTCCTCAATCCTTCAGTAACCTGAAATGGGTCAGCATGATGCTACACAAACATACCTGCAAGGAAGAGCTCTGGTTTGCCTGTGCACCCACAAACAGAAACGACCCAAGGACACACCTGCTCTGCTGGCCTCTCTCATAGCAGGAGCTGCCCTCCTTGAAATCAGACTCCCTTAAAGCATTCTTGGAAGTGCACTGCTCACTAGTTTTTAATTATTGTAAAGAAATGTGGGAATCAGTGAAAGATTTACACAAGATGCTATTCATTTTCAGCAATATTTATAATGGAATGTTAAATCTGTTGTTATCCAAGTGCAGGTTGGTAAAGCCTCCCCTCAGGGCAGCAGGAGAGGAGGGTTTTGAGGAAGCTGAATTGTCAGTTCTTAGATCTGGCTCCACAAGAGCAGAACTCCTTCCCTTACTTTGCAAGCAGGTTTTGATTCCATCCACAAGTTCTTGCCCACGACTTTGAACAATGCAGCGGGAGAACCACCTGTGAAGAACAAAACGAAAGACACTTTCAAAGCATTTCCCAGGCTTACTGCAATGAAGTTATTTTTAAAATGCCCATGACCACTTAGTCTTTACGGGTGTTGTGGGTCAGTGCAGCCAAGAAGAGCTGGGGTTATGAGAATATTCCCCCTGTGGCAAAAGCACCGTAGCATGACTTAAAATTCTTCTCAACCAAGAAAAGCCTTTTACACAAGTCAACTCAGAAGGGGAAAGAGCCTGTCACCCTGATGCTCTCTATTCATGCCAGCCATGTCTCCACCACTTGACCCCTCTCTCAAGCAATTTGGGACAAGGCCACTACTTCAAGGGATGCAGTGGGAAAAATTCACAATACATTTCATATTAACCATTACAGCAAACTAATTTTGAATTTTACTGATGGACCACCACACTGAAGCTGTTTTTCAGTCAAAGGAAAGGGGTTTTTTTATGCTTTTGGGGGTTTTTTACCTTTGGCACTCTGATCTCACCGTGTGACTGTTTGATTCAGGCTGGCGACAAAGCCCGCGATCGACTGCTTCCCAGAGACGGTGTCATGGTAACAATCAATGCCCACAATCATCACCTGCTTCAGCTGCAAAGCAATCACACACAGCACGACCCATGAGCATACAGGGCTTGCTTTTTAAATAAAGCCTAATAAAGAGGAGTTACCATTTAAAAGAAAACGCTTACGGGGATCTCAACACTCCAGAGCTCTCCACCCATTTTACAGTTCATTTGCAGGGCAATTTTTGTTGCCACCGTCATGATCGTCTGCGGTTTACTCAAAGTGCGAGCCAGCACACACTGGCTGGGGATGGGACAGTCTGTACACAGGTATTTCTTGATGGCATCATATTTATCCTTTCGGGAACTAGACAAGATACAAACTACCTTTGAAGAAAAAAGAATCTTTGTAAGAAGTTGCATTCTCAGAGTTATACAGCACTTAAACAGTTATTTAGGAAAAACTTCTTATGCTCAAGAGTAATATTCAAATGTTCACAGTGAAAAAAAGAACTGCAAAGTGTCAGTGTCTGTACTTCAGAACCAAAGGCTCTTATCCAGGATACCCATGGTCAGTGTTAGGTTTGCAAAGGAGGATGAGCAGGTACATAGTGGATTCTCAGGAACCCAGAGTTGCATTTCTGAGAGCAAATCCCACTAAACACCAGTTACAGAGATAAACAGGATTTGAAATTATAGATTCAAATACATACTATGTCTATGTCAGGGGTAACCCTTTGCTGTAAAACCCTTAAATATGCTTCTGTTCTATCATCTACTTCAATCCTGAAAAGAAAGAGAGAAAATGCTTACAGAAAAAGAACAACTGACAGTGACCGAAACTTCAGCAAAAGCATAAAAGCTCACTACGCATCAACAGTGTATGAAATATCACATTTACAGCTATTAACAAACCATTTTCACATATCTAAAGATTAAAAGGAATCACCTCCAAACTTAGGCTTCCAAACATAATGAAATTCAAAATTAAAGGCAAGTACTGGTACTCAAGGGAGGATATTTGCAAGGAGAACAGATCAGAATCAGAATACATCCTAAGTCAGCAGAAAATAGTCCTTAGAGAAGGGTTTGCTCAATGACTGTCTGATAATTCTTAGTTTTGGCATTTGAAAAGCTCTCAGAAATAAAAGTATGAGTGAGGAAAGTCAATCACAAGAGAAAACTGAACAATCTGCATACTGAAAGCAACTCTGCTATATTAAAAATCTCCCAGCCATCGGTTGTGTGACACACTACACCCTCCCCTCACGGAACAGCCTATCACGGTGACGATTTTCCTCTCAGCTTAGTGAGGACACTCACATGCTTGGCCTGTTCATGCGGATGCCCATGGACGGGGTGACCTTGAAGAGGCTCTGCAGCAGAGTGTTGGCCACGTCGTAGTTGCGGCGGGTGTAGATGAGCAGCCAGCTGTCCATGGGCACCGAGCGGATCAGGGGCACGCCGCGCGTCTCCTTGGTCCAGTCGGCAAACTGAGGGTTGTAATCGAACTGCAGAGCAAACAGCTCATGTCTGACAACAACCTCTGACTTAATTCACATCTCCACTGTTCATGTGGGTCATCCTACCTGTGACTGAACATACACTGCCTGTGCTCTAGCTACCAAACTGAAATCATTAGTGGCTTTTCATCTGAAAGCCTTGATACCTTTTTAATAGATGGAAACGAATGAGAAACATCTCTGGTCTCCTAGACTGTGTACCTGACCAGAAGGACTGTTCTGCAAGGATGACCCTACTGTGATGGAGTGCCTTCAAGGGTTTCTAACCACAACTTGGGAACAACTTAAGAAATCTGCAAGTCTCCTGCTTGGACAAAGACTTGTGTATAACATTTTCACTCTATCCTTCACTTATAAACCAAAAAGCACTACTTCCTTCCATAAGAACTTGTTTCATCAGTGAGACACCCACAAGACTTTAGAAGTTGATTTATTATTTACCATGGTTCCTGATTGAAAGATCTTTTCTCCTTGAACAACTCTTCCTGTAAAGGACACTGATTTATAATCAAAGCTTAAACCCCAGTTTTGGAGCTCCTTCTGAACATTGTCATCTCTGTTTAAAAACAAGATTTGAATTAAAAACTTGAGAAATTTGTTCCTGCTGACTTTTTCAAAACTAGTAAGATTTCAGAAGCTTCGCTGCGAGAAGTGTTTTATACACATCTTTCATGAGACAGAAACAGAGAGGACATTGGGGTGCCATACTTTTGGATGTAGTTCAGAAGCCTCCCAAGCTCGCGCTGCCTCTGCTCAGGTGGCAGCCGTGTGTGGATGGTCAAGTCTTTCATCATATTGAAATCGTTGCGCATCTTGTCAGTCAGTCCTGCCAACAGCAAAGCCTTTTCTGAGTCCAAGTTAAGACAAAGGACTATGAAAATTAAACTTGCAGCTTGTGCAGATTAGTGATGTGTGTCCTGCAGACACAGGAGGCGGTGGCAGTAGTAGCCAAAGTTTTCAGTTGCTTCCTGTACATACATCCCCATTGGCATAGAAAAAAAATCCTGGATTTTTGCACTTGAGAGGAAACCACACAAGACATTGCAGCTCTTCAGTTCCGTTTTCAAATCAAAACAAACAGTGCTGAGATGTTCAGGTACTGCTAGTGCAAAGTAAGTATCTTGGAGCAAAACGTGTATTTATGTATCTTACAAAATTATCATCAATTTCTAGTAAATTGCTCTTTTTCAACAGAAGTTCTACCACCAAAACTCTCTACAAGTTATCAGAGTGCTGATGTTGAACACCATACCTAAACACTATGCAACAACAAACCCCCTTGAATTTTCCAGTCCTATTTAATACCCAATCTTTTAGCTACAAAATGTGTTCCTAAACTCACATTTATACAAACAAAACGGTTTCCCTGAACTCCGCAGAAAGCTGCTGTCAGAATACCTCTCAGTAGGCATTATAGTTTGACAGATGCTTTGATATGGAAAAATACTACAGTACCTGTTAGGGAGCACAGCTCTGGAATCAGAGCCACAGATCCTTGTATGTTCCCTCTCTTCCTCTTCATCTGACTGATAAGGACAGGCTGCATCCAATCACTAATTTCTATGTTATATTGCTGTATCAGAAATACAGACTGCAAGTTAATTTACTCATAACAAACATTATTATTCAGAAATAATAATGCTCACTTTAGAAAACAAATATTGTTCCTAAAACAAATCAAAAGCAACTAGTAACCTTTTTCAATTAGCACATCTCAGAAAAACTGGTTTTGCCAGAAAAGGCAAAGCAGGGAAGCACAATTCTCTCGATTGATGCCATCAAACTACTGATGTGTAAGAGACAACAGAAACAAAGCCCGTGCCTTGCTTGAGGCATTATCATCTAGGGTATCTCACTCAATATTGGGATGCTCCTTCCAGTTCAGCAATGGACAAAGTTCCTGTCCTACAGAGCAATTTAATTTAAGAAATCACAAGAATCAAACAAGTGAAGGTTCTGAAATTTAACCTTCCCATAACCTTAAGTTCCATCCTGTTTCTGCTGAAGCTGTTATGCATGAAGACCTGCCAATTATAGTGGGAGGCCTCAATGGCCAAGCTATGACAGACACACTCAATCCAGAGGCGCTTTGGCTTTCCCAACCTCAGTTCTGCAGGCTGTGACAATGTATCTGTGTTCCTCCCACATTACCTGTCCCTGCTTCCACCTTCCCAAAGCTTTTTTGAGTTTTCCCAAGAGGTCTTTGCTCATCCACACAGCCCTCCCGGCCTTTCTGCCTGACCAACTACTCCCTGGGATGGTCTACTCCCACCAAACCATGCTGTGCAGGTTAGTTGCTGATCTCAGATTACACAGTGTCCTTTAAACAAAATTCTGTTAAAAATACTATGAATTACAAATCCATGCATCCTAAGTAAACCTGTAACAGTGACTGAACATTCCAAGTTAAAGCATAGAACACACAATTAAATTTTCATACCTTTTTGTAGTACTCCAAAAAGCTCATCTCAGAACCATCTGATTTTCTAAAGGTACTCTTTGGATTGTTATCCCAGTCGATGTCATCAATTCTGTACGTTCTGTTATTGTACCTACATAAACATTTCAACACTTTTTGCTTAAATCTTAACTCAAATAGAAAAGAAATACACTGGGATGACAAAGTTACTGTCAGTACTCATGCAAGTTGGAAATTTCGCTCCTTTCAGAAGTAATAACTTCAAGTTTTCAATTGTAATAGGCTCTCAATTCTACCACAAGCTGAACTGTAGTAAAACCAAAGAAAACCAGTGTGTACTTCCTGCTTCTGCAAATGCTGTCACCTTGATCAGTTTGCTAGCTTGACAATGACAGCATTTTCAGGCTTTCTGATGCTTTACTGCCTACTTTGGGACATGGAGCATAAAGAGCTCTCCAAGACAACAAGAGTCCAAGAAGACTTACTTTGTGAGAACAATTAAACCAATCAGCTCTTTAGCACAGGTGTCTCTAAATCTCTCCTCTCCAACCTGGGAGTGAAGGCTGTGCATAGTATCCAGCACTGTCTCCCCACGGAGAACCTTATGGCTCACATCTGCACATAGCATGATGTTCTCCTCATACTGCAGGATGGAACTTGTGAAGCCCAGCCACACCATCAGCCTGGCAAAAGAGAACACACAAAATCTTAGTGTGCTTTAGAGCACCTTTATTCTCACCCCTTTTTCCTGCCCACTTTCACAGACAACAGAGAGCAGTGATGGCACAATGAAGCCATTATTCAAATATAAACAAACTCTTGAAGGTTAACAAAATCAAAAATATTTTACAGGTAGCTGTCTTTAGTCAGCTAAGAAATCCATTTCATGCTATTAAGTATCTCACAGACAAAGTGTGTAGGTACTCAGGACACTTTTAGAACAAAAACATCCAGCAGGACACTGCCCAGTTCCTTCCATCAGCCAGGCTGTACAGGATAGATTAATAGCAGGGAGTGCACCACAGCCACATGATGGGCACAAACTCAGGCCTACCGACTTGTACAGCAGGCCCAGGGCAGCCAGGAGCACCAGGCACCCTGCAGGGAGCAAGGACAGCCCTGACAGCCAGCAAGCCTTGTCCCAGCACCCCTCTGAAAGCCAAGGGTTTCTGCCTAACCTGTGGTTAGGGATGCTGACTGGATCACTGGGGTTGTAATAATTACGTCCAATCTGCTGCAAATTCAGCATCTTCAAAAGCCTAAAAATAGAAAAATGGATGTCATTTAGCATAACTATTATTATCATCACCACATCATGCATGGTCCAATCCCTATGCACAAACTCATTGTTCATCTGACTACGTAAAGTATGAACTTCTCATTTAACTCAATTTATAAAGGTCATGGACACTTATTAACAACAATCAGTTGAGAAGTTCACATCCAACTCCACCAACCAGCTGAAGGTAGCAGTCCAACAGGCTATGTCTCAGGTGAACCACAGAGGCCAAGTACCAAGGTTAAGAGGAAAGACTACAGTCACAAAGAAGGAAATAGCCAGTTCAATGTCCTGCTCTGTTATTTGCTTTAAGAGGCAAACCCACACACACAAAGGAGGCTAGGGTGTTATAACTGCCTACAACAGCATGAACTCCTTTCACACTAACACAGCCCAGAAATACACACATTTTTACACACGTATGCACATTACAGTATTGCCACATGTGGTTGGCCCCACAGTAACAGTAGCCAAAACAGCTTAAAAATTTACATTTATAATACTTATTTGTTGTAGCCTATTCCTCAGAATGGAAAAACTTACTTCAGATATTTTTAGAGTAACTTTTTATAAAGACATAACTTGTACAGCAAACCTTCTAAAAATGATGTTGTAAAACTGCAGACAAGTAGGTGAAGTAGGTGGCAACTCATTAGTGAGTGTGACTGTTATCTTCACATCCTCCCCATTTCGAGTCCTACTGAACAGTTCAGTAACCTGAGAAAGTGAAATGAGGTTAACAAAACCAGAGCAAACAGCACTGTCTCTGGAGTTTGCTCCAGTAATATCAAACTGGACTCAGCCATTTTTATTCTAAGCAATAATTCTAGACTAACTGAAATGTGGATTCAATCTCCCACTAGGACTGTGAACAACAGCCTCAAAGACTCTGCTCATCAGGGTGAAGACAACTCAGGGGGAGAATGGGGCTATCTCCAGAGCAGCTGAACTCAAGATGAAGGCAGGGACATCACTTACCTATTACCATGACAGGAAAAACATTCAGCTTGAGGTAATAAATTTAACATATTGCCAACTAATATATATTAAATTACTGATTCAGATACTGAGAAGCAAAAAGACAAAGATTAGCACACACAGTGAAAACTTCTTCCCCTCTCCCTTTTCCAAACTCAGCTTCACTCTGGACTCCTCTGGCCCCTCTGTGAACAGCATTGGCTGCACCCAGTCCCTGCAGTGAAGCAAGGAGTGGCACAAGGCACAGAGGGCAGGGATTACCACCAGTAGAGAGGTGTTTTGCCCCGGTGCTCCTTTCTTCTCAGATTTTTCTTTGCTCTGCAATTTTCCCTGCTTTTTAAATACACAGATGTGCTGACAAGTTTGCTGATGGGCACAGCTTTAGCCTGTGATGGGTCCATTCTGAAGCTGGCTGGCAGTGACTGTGTGCAACATGGGCTCCTTCTATAGGAGCCACCCTGACGCCTCCAGCTACCAAAACCTTGCACAAACACCCAACTCATGCACCCTTTCAATTATGTGGGGTGTTAAAATACAGAAGGTATGAAAAGATGTAAGTACAAAGGAAACTAAAGGAGAAACACTGTCTGTACTATCACTTCTGTGCAGAGGATGATTCTAGCCTGCAGAAATTAAACATTAGAACCAGAAGTTTATTACCAAATTTCTCTACACAAACTAGCTTATACTGATATATTCAACCCAACTAAACACTGGCTGTGAGACATCAATTCCCTAACTTCACCTAGCTAGCATGAAACAAGAATAAAATGCAAGTCATGGTAAAAAATAAACCAGCGTTCTCGTACCATACCTTGCTCTCGAGTTTCTTTGGCAGGAATAGTATTGACCCATCAAAGGCATGGGTCTTCCCAATGGTCTCCTCGTGCTGGAAGAGCAGAGCCGAGCGCAGGCGCCGTGCCTCCATCTCGGGGCTGTAGCCAACGTGGTACTGGTACAGAGCCCACTGCGGGCGCGACGTCAGCCGGAAGTGGTTGGTGGTCAGCTTGATCATTTTTCCTGAAAAACCTGAAACAAGAGCAAATGGGGTAACAGTTACAAAATGTTACCACTTCAGTCTTCAACAGTGTTGAGACATTTCTTTAAGCTATGGCAGGCAGACAAAGATTAGAGGTCAGTCACGCTCCTCATCTGTTCTAACTCCGTGAGCTACGGCTCGCTGTTATCAGACACTCATCTGCCCTCTGGAGCTTCCTGTAAAGCCTTCAGCTGCCAGGACAACTCTCCATGTTCCTCTTCAAGTACCAGCAACAACTTCTTATCTTTTTCTAATACACTCTGAAGACTTTTTTTACTTGGCTCTTAAGGGGAAACTAAGAGCAGAAATAAAGGAAACTATCTTTCATTTCAAACTGCTTATATGTCTGGAGTCTAATTGAAACATACCGGTTTTGGATTCTTGAACGTGCACCATGGCTTGCCGAGTGTTCACCCCAAGGTCATGGAAATCTCTGCGACGTCCACCTCTATCTCTTAAAGACAAATCCTGGAGTCCTGAGGAAACCTGTAACCCTATTGTTTAAAATTCGAGAAAGAATCACAATCCAGTAATAAATAACATATATACTATCATATATTAACAAATAAAAATATATAACGCAATTAAATCTTGAAAGGCATTAAGACAAATTTAAGAGTAATCACAAAATGTTAAGTTTCAGCTTTTGCTATGTAGCAAACATCTTCCAAATCTTAGTAATAAATCTCATTTTGAAAACAAAAAAAAAAGACAACGCAGTCTAAAGGATGCCTTAATTGTATTCTCCCCAAACCAGGTGCTCTTGTGGACAGCGATTTCCCAGCCTTTCTGACCTTCTGGCCTCCTCTCCTGCAGGGGGGTCTCACAGCTGCGCAGGCGCCCGTGGCCCCCGGGCTCTTCTGACTGTGCTGCAGGAACGTGGAGCTGCTGGAGCTGCTGGGTGTGCTGAGGGTGCTGGGGCTGCTGGGGGTGCTGGGGCTGCCGCCGGCCGCGCAGCGGGCCGGGCACGCCCTGCTGAGCCTGCCACTGGCGGGAACAACAAACAGCCACTTCAACAGAGCGCTCACCGAGGGAGAACAGCCACATGCTCCGGTGCACCACTCACGGACATTTAAACCCTTCGCTTCCTATACTAAGTAGCAGAGTTACTATTCTACACCTGAAACTCAAAATTACTGGAATGTGGAAACTTTTTAAGTTACTATTCATTTAACTAATAGCTAATGCAAATCCCCCTCTTTCCAAGCTCTAACTAAAATTTATGGACTTCTCATTTTCTACAGTCCCTCTGATACCTCAAGTAACTGACTAGTTATTCTATAAAAACATCTTTTGTAATTTTAGTGTCTAGTGAATAAGTAACATCAAAAAGTGTCATGGCTGGAAGAACAGCAAACTTAAGCCATGAGCAAGCCCACAATTCAGCGTTTCATGTTACTGGAAACTTAATAAAATGTCCTTAATCAAACAGAGCTATATTAACTGTACACCCAGCAGAATATATGCATACACACATAAAACATATAACACATCTGCCTGATATTAAAATAGGAAGTAGGTGAGGTATGAATCTCAAATCCTGGTTGCACTCATTAAGAAGAAAACCAACTTACAGGTGCATCTCCTACAGCAGGAGGAAGAGGTGTCTGTCTCGGAGGTCTTCCTCTGGCTCTAGCTCTTCCAGTCATCTTCTAAAACAAGCAGCCTACAGCATAAGTGTTCTATCTTCTCCATCCCACCCTTATCCCACTAAATACTATGAGCAGCACTAGAGCATTTGTCCTGCTTTAATTTCCACTGGCTCAGCAGAACACACCGATCCCAGCAGAACTCGCTGCTCGGGGATCTCACACTGACGGAGCCATAAGGGGAGCGTGGGCAAGGCCAGGTTTGCAGGGACTGGCACAGGCCGCCACAAAGCTGAAGCTGTTGAGTCAATCAGAGTGCAGAGCACGGCAGGACCTGCGGCCTCAGCCGAGCATAACTTAGGGCCTGCCTTCCTCTCGGGCTTCCCTGGAGACTCGGTTCAGCCCCATTTGTTACCTCACACCGGGAGCAGAGCTCACTTCTCCAGAGCACGTGCCAGCGCCGCGGCCTGCTCAGTGCCGCCCGGCCCTGCCCGTGCTCTCCGCTCACAGCCCCGGCCCGGCCGGGCCCGGCTACCCGGCCCGCCTCGAGCGCTTTGTGGGGCCAAAATCCCCAACCGGAGCCGGGCCCCGCACCCGGCCTCGGCCTTACCTCCGCCTGCGCCCGGGCCGCACGGGGACACCGCTCCTAGCCGCCGGCAGCCAGCAAGCCGCCCTGCCCGAGCCCCGCACGGTTCTGTCCCGCTGGAGCCGCAGCCCCGGCCCCGCCGCGCCCTCAGCACGGAGCCCGCACGGCACGCGACAGCGGGGCGAGGCGGGAAGGCGTCCGCTGCGCCGATTGGCTGCCGATTGGCTGCCGAGCGCTGCCGGAGAGTGCCGGAGAGTGCCGAAGGGAGCCGAAAGGAGCCGAAGGGAGGTGCTTGCCCCGCCCTCAAGGCACCGCCTCTTGCGGCCGTGCCCGGCGGGGGGCAGAGGGGTAGCGGGAATCCATCCCGGGATAGCGGGAATCCATCCCGCGATAGCGGGGATCCATCCCGGGATAACGGGAATCCATCCCGTGATAGCGGGAATCCATCCCGGGATAGCGGGGATCCATCCCGGGATAGCGGGGATCCATCCGGGATAGCGGGGATCCATCCCGGGATAGCGGGGATCCATCCCGGGATAGCGGGGGATCCATTCGGGATAGCGGGAATCCATCCCAGGATAGCGGGAATCCATCCCGGGATAGCGGGAATCCATCCCGGGATAACGGGGAATCCATCCCGGGATAGCGGGGATCCATCCCGGGATAGCGGGGATCTATCCCGGGATAGCGGGGATCCATCCCGGGATAGCGGGGGATCCATTCGGGATAGCGGGAATCCATCCCAGGATAGCGGGAATCCATCCCGGGATAGCGGGAATCCATCCCGGGATAACGGGGAATCCATCCCGGGATAGCGGGGATCCATCCCGGGATAGCGGGGATCTATCCCGGGATAGCGGGGATCCATCCCGGGATAGCGGGGGATCCATTCGGGATAGCGGGAATCCATCCCAGGATAGCGGGAATCCATCCCGGGATAGCGGGAATCCATCCCGGGATAACGGGGAATCCATCCCGGGATAGCGGGGATCCATCCCGGGATAGCGGGGATCTATCCCGGGATAGCGGGGATCCATCCCGGGATAGCGGGGGATCCATTCGGGATAGCGGGAATCCATCCCAGGATAGCGGGAATCCATCCCGGGATAGCGGGAATCCATCCCGGGATAACGGGGAATCCATCCCGGGATAGCGGGGATCCATCCCGGGATAGCGGGGATCTATCCCGGGATAGCGGGGATCCATCCCGGGATAGCGGGGGATCCATTCGGGATAGCGGGGGATCCATCCCGGGATAGCGCGAATCCATCCCGGGATAGCGGGAGATCCATCCCGGGATAGCAGGAATCCATCCCGGGATAACGGGGATCCATCCGGGATAGCGGGGATCCATCCGGGATAGCGGGGATCCATCCCGGCCAGCGGGATCCATCCCGGGATAGCGGGGATCCATCCGGGATAGCGGGGATCCATCCCGGCCAGCGGGATCCCCCGGCCCCGCGGCCGTGTCCCGGGGCCGGCACAGGCGGAGCGCGGCCCCGCTCGGGGCGGGTTCCTCCTCCCCGGCTGGGGCTGGCCCGCTGAGCTCAGTCACCGGGAGGTGGAGCACTCAAACCAGGAATAGCACTGCCGCTGGCCCGCGAAGCGCGCCTCGCTCAGCGCCCTTGGGGCCCGGGCTGCACTGCCCTGCAGTTCGGACGCTCCGGCAGCTCCCCGGGATAGCGGGGATCCATCCGGGATAGCGGGGATCCATCCCGGGATAGCAGGGATCCGTCCGGGATAGCGGGGATCCATCCGGGATAGCGGGGATCCGTCCGGGATAGCGGGGATCCATCCCGGGATAGCGGGGATCCGTCCGGGATAGCGGGGATCCATCCCGGGATAGCGGGGATCCATCCCGGGATAGCGGGGGCGGCACCGGGATAGAGGGAATCCATCCCGGATAGCGGGGATCCACCCGGGGTAGCGGGGATCCACCCGGGATAGCGGAGATCCCGTTATCAGCCCTCAGTTTCTGTTGATAGTATCTACATTTACTAAATGTACATATTTTGGGAAATTTAAAATCAGTCGGATACAGCACATGAAAACCTATCGATGCATTTAAAATATTTTTAAGTGCTTCCAATCAATGCACATAACACGCAAGTGTTTAATGCTCTCTATCTCACAGCAATAAAATAAATATCAGTCCTTAGAAATTGTGATTTCTCAACTGACATGGAGCTATGAGCCAATGAAACACAACCCTTGCCATGAGATCTACTAAAACACGTTTTTACTTTGCCTTTATGAAATGGCTTTATTAAATGATCGATAAGAAGAAGCACAGCCCCTTCCTCGCTGCCACGGAGGCGCAGGCCCCGCGGGCACTGGAGCTGGGTGCACGCTGCCAGCGGCAGGGATGTGACACAGCCCGCTGAGGCACCAGCACCGCAACCCTCCTGCCCCAGAGGGACGTCCTCCAGCAGACCAGCAACCACACAGCGGGGAAAAGCTCCTTTTGCTGCGTGCTGGGGCTGACCCAATTGCCCTGGCTGTGACACAGAACCATAGCTTGTTTTTTGGGCTTCCCAACAGAACCAGAAAACAGACTCGGAGGGAAATGGTCTGAAGTGGGAATTAACTCCCCGGCAAGCTTTTCCTTGAAAAGCAGGATGTGTAGATGGCACCAGGGCTCACATGCACCATTTCTGTTTGCAAGTGTGCCTTTGCTTAAAGATCAAATGGCCGTGACGTGTTTGGAGACACTGACTTCAAGGGAGGGGAAAGAACACTCCCGAATAAATACTCACCTTTGTGAAAGACCACTCTGACACTGAGGTCATTTACTGTTTTTGAGGTACCTGCAGTGAACAAGGTTCCTTTTCCTTGATCTCTGCTATTCCAGGTAGAAGTGGGTGACACTGTTAACATTAATACTTAAATAATAGTATATCTCTTTTTGTTTCATTTCTATTGTCAGTCTGTCCTCAAAGCCAGTTTTCTTGTGCTTACTATGTCAGCACAGCAACCCACTCGGGAAGCCAGATTCTCTTTCAGAAGTTAAAAAGCAGAGCTTTTGAGCTATGGAAGTGTGGATGCTGCTGCTTAAAGACAGCTGAAGTACTTTTAGCATGTGATTTCCATTATTCACATATAAATCTGGATAAATATTTAACAAACTCAATACATACACTTAGATGTGCCATGTTCAGTGCTTTTAAGAGCAGTGATTACTCCTTGCCATGGGCTCTTCACCCACAGTGGCAACTTTTATTGCTCTGTAGCCTGCAGGACTCTCCAGTGGGTCAGAGGTTTAAAGCTGCAGAAACACAATATGCAGATTTTTTTGGCTCAGCAGTATTTTAAGATAAACAGAATATAAAGATGTTGTCAAAGTCATTTGCGTTATGTAAATCATGAGAAAGCAGAATGTGTGTGTTGGAAAGAGTTATGTTTGTTTATTCATTTAAAATATCTGCCTGCTTAATGGTTTTTTTATGCCAAATTCCTTACATTTCACTGCAGAACTTAATTACCTTTAGAAGGGAGTTGTTAAAAGTACTTAATCAGGCTGGCTACCTACAGCAATTCCTTATTAAAGTGAAAATAAACATCAACAATAAGCACTCTAATTTTTATACGTGGGCTGTCAGACAGTTAATTAGTGCTTAGTGAAAGACAGGTTCCAGTTTGGTTCTCAGTCTTTCAGACCTGCTTTTTTTAAACAATTCAATCCAGTTAAAACTGGCTGTGCAGGTGGCCTTAGAGGACTGTCACAGTCAGAGGGAACGTGGAAAAGGCAGCAGGTCCCTCATGTCCTTAGCCCAGGCTGGCTCACAGAAACACCAAGACAAACAAGGTTTGGAAAATGGTAACTGTTTGCACTTCATTTTTTGTGTTGCCAAAAACCCTCCCAAACTGGACTTCAACACAACTATCACATATGAATTTTTTTCCCCAGCTATTTGGCGTGGACTCTGCTTTGATGTTTGCTTTACCCGTGATGCAATTGTTTTTGCCTTCTGTCTCCTGTTGCTACAATGAGCCATTTCCCATCCATGTCATCTCCAAAGGGGAAAGGACTGCATGGAAACAGAACAAAGAACACAGAACAAAAGAAAATCAGGGATTTTTCCAAAGGCCCATTTGATGTGCAAGTATAAACAGGAAAAAGATGCCTGAGGAGGTAGGAGGCAGGAACTGTACCAGCAGACAGCTGCGTGGTGAGCAGCACTTTGGGATACTGAATGGCAAATAAATAAGAAACTCCAATGCACACAGTGGGGAAAACACTTCACTGCCTTCAGTGTGATGTTTAAGAGTATTACAAAGGCCTCACAAGGAAGGTTGAACTCTTACTTTCATGTATTTCTTGTAGCACCATGATCAGGTATCACCAGCTCTTTCGGTTCTAACACCAAGAAAGGCACTACTATCTCAAGACAGAAGAATAAACCCATTATTTGCTGTGCTGAAGCAAGAGGAATCCTTCAGAACAGAACTCAGTAACTTGCATGCATGGCTAGGTTCTTAGAAGCCCAACATGGTGCTCCTGATTCTCGTTTAATATTTGTTAAGAAATTTTCAAATGGGAATTTCTCAAAAATAAGCATTGGAAGTCATGTTCCTGTGGTAGCTATTAACTAGTTGTGAGTCTGGACCATAGTGTTTTTACATTCTTAATTAGTTCTTTCCTAAAGTGAGAGAGGCAAAGTTTTAAAGACTATGTGGTATCTGAAATAGGAATCATGAACTAACAGCCTTGCTTCTTCCCAGTGCAAGTTTTGAGTGCCACATTTTGTTTCCTGTAATGGAGCTTGGGATAGAGGAACCAATGTGCCTGCCCTGGCTGGAGTGTGGGGACAGGCAAGGCAGTATTTACATCCCAAAGCAGAGAGCAAAAGGCATGTGACAGAAAAGAAAAAAATTGCCACTAAGGAGATAATACACAACTGCATAACAAATAGCATGGAAGTACTTTCTCTCTAGAAGACAAAAAATAAAGGTTTCAACTTTGTATTTCCCTGCTATATTAAAAATTCAGATCAGGCCTAGCTGACATTTATTTTGTGTGCAAATCCTGCATGAAGTGAGCAAGAAGTGATTTGGCATAAGTTCTCAATAACAGCTATATTAGATGGAGAGGTCACATTATACAGAAAGGAACAAGGCCTCCAGAAGTTAATACTGTAATTAGATTTGTGAACCATATTCAATAAATAATATTAAATTCTGTAAGGTGTGTATTCTGTAAGATATCCTTTATTACCTATATTTTTAACTAGCAAGAGTTGGAGAGTTGGTTTATGGAGTATGTTAGAATTGAAAACTGTTTTGATTCAGATATTATACAGTACAATGAGAGTGTTTCAGGAGAGAGTCTAACAAGAATTCTCAAGTTTAGATACATTGATTTCAGCTCATTTAGCAACCCAGTTTGATCTAATTGTCTTTTTATTGCTGTGAACATTCCTGAATTATGCAGAGAATTTGGGTTATGTGATTTAGTGTTGGATTAAAAAATGTCACAGCTTAACTTTCTTTAAAATAGTGTAGAACTTTGTTCACAGTCAACGAAGTTCATTATTTTTTTGTTCAAAGCCCAGCTGCAGGCCTGGAGCATTTCTCATAAATATCAGGAAGTACCCGAAGCCACAGTCAGGATTAAAGAGTTGATCTGAACCTTAGATCTCAGCTTTAAAGCTGTAATGTACAGTGAATTTGGTTTCATGGTAAAGGAAATGGTAATTGCTGAAGTATGTTTTCTTAAGTTGCAAAATCATTTTTGAAATGTTTTCATGGAAACCTCTGCCAGTGCCGTGCATGAGAATGAGTGGCCCGGTGGCACCGAGGCTGTGCATGGCACAGTGCTGGCTGGTGTGCTGGTGACACTGACAGGGCACAGCTTGGTGCTCAGACCCACAGCCAGCACCCAGAGCACTGCCTGGGCAAGGGAATCCACAGCTCAGTATTCCCAGAACTTCTTCTGGAAGATGGTCGGGTTCTGACAAGCACACACCCGTGACAACCAAGAGCACGAATCCAGGAGTGATATCCTGAGTTACAAAAGGCAGAGGGAATTCCTCAGGGTAGTAGTAAAGTGCTAGAAAAAGCATTTTGCTGCTGGCTCCTGAGGTGTGGGGTGTGGGGCTGAGAAGGCTGGGAGAGCTCAGCTCAGTCAGACACGTTTCTGCACGCCCTGTACACCTGGTTACCTGCACCGGCCAAACCACACACCCTCTGCTCTGCTTCCATAGCAGCTTATTTCATCTGAACATGTCATGCACCAAGGCAACTGTTCTTGTATTTAGGAGGAAAATAAAATCCCAAGTCTTGGTGCTCCCTGACCTTTTCCAAAGGAATTTGCATTTGAACCTGTACTTCTTCCACCATGGCCGAGTTTACTCACGTCCTACTGCTCCATTCACCAAGGGATGCAGAGACAATTCAGTTCCTAAGACAGACTGTTGTACTCCTGAACACTTGGCATCCCGGGGTACTCGTGCAGCAGGTATAAGGTTACCTTCACAGAGCAGCTGCTGAGTGGGGAGCAGGCAGAGGTGCTGTTTCCTACAGCCTGCACAAGCAGAGACGTGTGTGCTGTCACAGTGCAGTCTGTCCCAGTCTGCCTGTAAAGTTAGTTGCTTTCAGAGACTTTGCTGCAGTGTGTCAAAGACATTTAAAAGTTCCTGATTTCTCCCTCCTATATTTGTCTGTCAAGACTTGAAGTCACATTTGTCATCTGAACTGAGTACCAAGCTGATGCTAGAATCTCCTGCTCAGGTGCTCTCTCTCCTTGAAGGTGCCTCGTTTCAAATGCACTGAAATTTTTGATTATAGATTTCCTCAGGCACTCCAAGTTACTCTTCTGTACTTCTCCAGCACAAAAACTGTCTTGACTCCTCCGGTTCTTTGCACCAGAGGCTGTTTAGGAGTCAGTAACTCTCTTCAAACTGGATGGATCTGGTCTGTGGGTACATCCAGGACAATATGGGCAAGCTATGGAAAGCCCCATAAAGAGACAGAGTAATCAGGAATGAGTGGCAGCCAGAATAAGCTGTAGTCACAGTTAAAATATTTGCCTACTGACAAGCAAGTTTTGTATGCTCTCAAATTTAGCCTAAGCAAAAGATACGTGGGCTACATGAATTATTCCAATAGGGGCAGTCTGATCTCAGCTATTACTCATCTTGGACATCTTTTGAGTATGCAGTGCCTTATTTGCATGAATGGCTTGTGAACTGAATGCACAGTGAGCCCAGTCAAGAAATCAGCAAGCAGGAGAGGAGAGGGGCCATGAGCATCAGCTCTGCCTTTGAAAAATCTGCATGCCTTGGATGATCAAAAAGGATGGACACCACTGTTTGAAGACAAGAGCTGCAGGGCATTCACTTGAGAGAGGGTTCAAGTGGAGTCCAAGTGGATGACAGTCGGCTCTTGAAGCCCTGAAGAAGGGCAGGAAATCATTTCTGAGAGTGGTGGCAGCAGGACTGGAGCCTCGTGCAGCCCCTGGCCTGAGCCAGTGCTGCTCTGCAGAGCCTCCCTGGCAGTGCCAGACTGGATCCAGCCAGGAATGGGATGGGGACAGAGGGGTTCCAGCCCTTCAAGATGTGAGGCTGGCCAGTCTGGGTCTCCTCCTGAGTGTCATTTACTGTGCAGGGGAGCTCAATCCAGCACCCAGCCATCTTCATTCCACCAAGACCCTAAACTGGGGTGCAAAGTCTGTGATACTTGGTTAGTTTCTACTGCAGCTCTGAACTGCTGGAAGTGGGGCTTTCTGTGACACAAGAGTTGTACAGCAGCCAGATCTGCAGGGCCACCTCTGGGATCATCTGGAACCTCTGTAACCAGGTCTAGAGGGTGCTGGGAATGCACAAATCCCTCCCCCCAGGCAGGGAGAGCACAGACAGTTTTGCTATGAGTTATGTGCACACAGACAGGCAGTGCTCAGCTCCCAAATCTGGGTCAGAAATGCCCACTGCATTCAGACTTCTGTGTGATTGCACTTCCTGAACTGCAGACAAGATGGGTGATGTTAAACTGTTTTCTCTCTGGGACCCATGAACAAAATTGCACTGAAAAAAACATCTGACACAGATGAAACTCCATTTTTCCTTTCTCCTTCATCCCAGTCCCGAGGGGACTGGCTGGGCTGTTGCTTTTGGAGCAGAGGTTACCTGGATGCTCCCTGGGCAAGCAAACCTGTCGTTGGTTTTTTCCTCAGAGATGTTTTGCAGGTTCATTTTGATGGCTGTATTGCTATTGCCTGTTTCATTCTAGCCTGAACAAATGCTAATGCTCTATCTGATTGAGGAGATGCATAGATTAAGGCAGATGCAATGTCTTCTTGCAACAAAGGGCCTGCTCAGTGGTTTTGGAAGCAGACGTCACATTTCAGCCAAATAAAAAAATGCAAGTAGGGCATTAGTCCGACACTTCTGGATTGTGCATTTCAAAGTTTGCACCCAGTGGGTGGGGCAAAAATAAATCAGGGCCTCCTCTAGTGAACATGCATTTGGGATTCAAGCATCTAAAATGTGACCCTATCTCTGCTCCCTGGGATTGTCAGCTGGCTCAGGGGTCATCTGATATACACCTCCTTTTCTCACTTCTGAGAATTTTTTGCTTGGAGTGTGTTTGAAAACACTTCAGAAAAAGGGTGGAAAACACAGAGTGCCTGCTTTGAAATACACTCCTTTGTTAAATTCCTTTCCCAAGGGTAAAGAGACTCTCAAACACCTGAGGGCAACAAATGACTCTATTCAGACCTCTCACAAATGACCTAATAAACTCCCAAAGGGTTACAATAGCTGATTTGTCATCATTTCTTGTCAGCTATTTATAGCATCAATGTAAATTGAAGCAAAACAATAAATACCTGTTATTTTTCTTTATTTCGAACATTCTTTAAAGCCCAAATGGTGCTTTACAATTTTAAACTTCCAATAATGAATTTTGCAATTGAGTTTAAATCCTTCTCACACATTTTATGTTGTGTTCAAGTTTGTATTTGCTTATATGCAGAACATCTGTCACCTTTTCACTTGCTTCCCTTGGAATATTTGTCGGTGGATACTGACTTAAAAAATTCTGTTTTGTTTAACTTCTAAAATGTCAATTGCCTGATGGCCCATGTTACAACCGACCCTGCTGAATGGATTTGCACCTGGACTCCCGTGAGAAAGGGTGGTGGTTATGGTGGTGAAGATCCGGTGTCAGTAGCAGTAAAGATGTAATAACTGCATTTTATTTAAAATCTGTTCTGGCCTGAATTCTGAGCCGTGCTGCCACCCTGGCATGAACCAACGGTAAGTGTGCTATCAGATACACTGAATATTAGAATATATTTCTCCCCTCAAGCAGAGGATGTGCCTGGCTGCACTGACATGGCCTGAGAAGGGCAGATCCCACCTGGAGGAGCTTCTGCAGTGTCCGGTGCCTGGGCACAGCTCAGTGACACCCCTGAGGCTCCTGGGGCTCTCTCTGGTGTCTCCTGTGCTGAGGTTCCTTTGCTCAGCTCCCTGCTGAGCTGGCCCCAGGAACTCCCAGCACAGGGCCATTCCCGGGCCATTCCCGGGCCATTCCCGTCTATCTCCTGCCCCCCCCTTGCAGCGTGCCCTGAGCTCAGCCCTGCTGCCATCCCCACCTCGCCCCGGGCTCCCCTGGGTGCCTGTGCTGGGCACAGCCTCTGTCTCCTCCTGCAGAGCCACCAGCCCCTTCCTGGTTTCACTGGGCCCCAGGCATATTCATGGATATCTGCCCATGGGTGTACTGAAATTCCTGTACTTGATACGTGCATTCCCCCTGGGAAAAGGAAGAAAGGCAGAATTCCCAGGAGGCTGCTCTGGCTGACACTCAGCACTGCTGTGCTCTGGGGCAGACACAAAACTGACAGGAGTAAGGAAGCACTGAGGGCTCTCTGAGGAAACATTCCTGTGCTCCAGACAAGTTTCTGGGAGATTCAGGCATGTCAACCCTCAACTTCAGGATGCATAATTTCTTTAGCATTTGTGCAGCACTGGATAGACCCCAAACCATTCTTTGACCACTGAGTTTCCAGATCCTCACAGGTCTGTGCTGACAGAGGTGGCTGTGCAGCTGCACACAGCTGCCAGAGCCCTCTGGAATCGGGACCTGGAGGGAGCACCCAGGCACCAGTTCCTGGAGGAGCATCTGGGTACACACCACGGAGCCCTGAGCTTGGCACAGGCTGAAGTGTTTTAAAATACCACATCTTTTACATGCAGAGATGTTTAATGGGGAGACAGCTCAGTCAGGAGGTAGAGGCTCAAAACCAAAAAATGAGGTAACAAAGAGAGAAAATGTATCATTAGTTTGCATTCAGAAGGAAGAAGGAGCTGTGGGTGACACACGGGTGTAAAGAAGTTCTTGTTTTTGTTATAGGTAAAAACCCCGATAATGGCCAAATAGTTGATTGAGATGAGCCAAATCTTAATTAAAGCAAAATAGATTTTATTTCACAGAGCTGAAATACAGTCTCAGACAGCCACAATCGAGAGGGACAGCACCGAGCCCGGGTCTGGGGCTGGGTGAGCAGATCCGGGCTCGGTGCTGTCCCTCTCGATTCCCCCGTTCACAGAGCCCGCAGGGAGAGGCGGGAGGGGCCAGCTTTATACGCTTTTTCTCACCCGGAGAGAAGTTTTCTTTCTTCCTTTCTGTTCCTTCCTCATATTCATGGAGTTTCTTTCTCCTCAGATGTTGGAGAAAAGCTCATCCAGGTGCAGGAAGAAACCTGTTCCTGGGTGGACAAAGCCATCCTTGGAAGGACAAAAAGCAGTGCCCAAGGAAAGATACTATTAACCAGGAACCGACATTGAGGTGTGGGTTCTGATTATCTTGATCCGAGAAGCTACTCTCTTCATTTGTAAATTTCAACTTCTATTCACTGAACACCTGGTATTTCTAGTTTGGTGAAACCACCCTTCCCTCAGATCCCATGTGGAATTTCTAATCTTTGTTGCTACTTTTTAAAACATGTTCTTATTTCTCTTCTATATGATTTCTATATAACTTCATAACCACTAATTTATTCTAATATCTAGTACATTTTCAAATTTTCTGCTTAATGCTGTTCTGTGTCTTTTACTCCCACTAACCTCCTTGTAAGCAGATTAAAGATGTCCCAAAGGAGAAGTACAGTTCACCAGAAATGCCAGGGAAGATAAAGCTTTTTTTCAGAACTTTCAGAGATGGCAGAAGGAAATAAAAAGTAAAATTCAACTCATGGTAGCTGTTAATTTTAAGAAAGATTAATGATTGTGAGCATTGCACCACCTCATCCTGTGTCATAGTAAGTGTGAAGATTCTCACCCAATCTCTACTAAAATCTAGGAGTTTGATCCAGACCAGCTATGTGTATTCCATCAATGGGAATAGAACACACCATAAATACAGGATATTCTTTTCCTGAGTAAGTATTGATGTGGATGGCCACATTCTGCAGGTGCTGGTTTCCTTCCATCAACAACAGATTCTTCAAAATTATCATAGAAGTTTGTGCCTGCTTTAGATGGGTAGAGTTAAGACAGTCATTCTGCCTTTCTGTAGATGTGATAATTTCCTGTGTAGTCACCATGTTCCAGGAGGGAGGATTGCCTTTGGCAGCTGAAAACGAAGGAGCAAAGGGAAATGTGTCACTCACTAATTCTGGGACTCCTGTACCCACAATGGCTCACAATGGGACTGGGAGAGCCCAGGTTTGCACTCACTCCTCTTTGGTGAGCTCAGAGGACACAAAACTGGGCTACACTTCAGGCACACAAAACTGGCTGCTATTTATTTTTGTTCTGCACAAGGACAACTCCTTTTCACTGGTTCTGAGGCATCATCTCAGCAGGAATGATGAATAACAGCACTGAAATATCACAAACAGGCACAAGTAGCTAGGGCCAAATATCAGTTTTGTAAAAGTCTGCTCAGAGCTGACTTAGACCTGGTGTTCCAAGTGCTGACAGCAACCATGATAAAAGTTATTGAAATCCTGCTAATAAAGACACAGCCTAACGTCCTCCACAGCCTTGCTAACTGAATAAAGGGTAAACAAAACACCAGTCAGACCGAGGGGAAAAGAAACACAGGAGATGCCATAATATGGCCAGGATGGTAAATCCGAGTGCCTCTGCAGGTCCCAATTGATGTATTGAAATGATCGTTGCCTCGAACAATGGCTGGAGCAGACAGACATATGGTCAGTAGGGCCGGCCGTGCCTGCGAGCAGCCCGGGAGGGGCAGCGCTGCTGCCGGGAGTGAGCCGGTGTTATGGACACCCAAATAACCTCTCATGGGGGAGGAGGAGTGGGGAAATAAAAAAAAATAAAAATAAAATTAAAAAAAAAGAAACAACTTTGTGAAAAGGAGAGAAAACCCCATTTAAAAGGCAGAGCTGAGCACTTTGGTGCTGAGCGGAGAGAGGCAGGGTCCCCTGCCGGGGAGGCTGATGAATAATCCGCAGGGCTCAAGCTGAGCCCCGCGCTCCGAGCGGCTGGTATCCCACACGAACACTAATCAACCAGTATGAAACATCCATTTTAAACGCAAATGAGGGGGGCCTTTTCAAAGGAGACCCAGCGAGGGGAGGGAGGGGGAGTTCAAAGCTCAAAATGGTTCTTTCTTTCTTTCTCTCTCTCTCTCTTTTTTTTTCCTCCTCTAAAGAAGACAGAAATATGGTTGGTTATTATCTAAGTTATTGCTACAAAGAATTTTGAAATTAAAAGATAAGCTTTCAGAGGAAGCTCAGTAATTTTCATAAAGAAGGACTTAAAACAGATGTGCCCTCTTTAATCGGGGTGTGCTTGAAAAAATATAAATGCATTTTTAACATAGCAGGGGGAAAAATCATATGGTTACACATTTGTCTCCTGGGCAAAAATAATTTTAGAAAAAAGTCTCTGTGCATTAAGTATCTTACAAATAGCCACCACTGGAACTTTCTTATCTAGCAAAAACTCAGCTGATTGATCAGTTAGTGTTCAGAAAGCAGAAAAATATTTAATGTTGTTTCCTCTTTTTTCCTCTTTTTTCACTGTGCTTTTTTCCTATTCATATAACCACTAAAGTGAATTAACATCTTCACCAGAGTCAATACATGGCTATTAGCAAGCCCCTCGAATTTACTGATTTAGAGATCACCTTTCTTTACAGTTACATTTTTTAATATAATTTCTATGTCCATGCGAGGGACACCAACCCTGTATTCCCATGGGACATCAATCCCTCATTCCTATTGCACACCAATCCCTCATTCCAATGGGACACCAACACCTCCTTCCCAGGGCCAACCACCCCTCATTCCCCATGGACACCAACCCCTCATTCCCATGCACACCAACCCCTTTCCCCTTCAGCAGGAAATCTCTCTGCCAGAGCAGCTTGGCCCTGGCAAGAGCAGATCAGTCGGGGTGGGAAGGTTCTCCAGCCCCAAGAGAAAGGTTTTGCCCTTTGCATCTTCACAGGAGCCTGACATGGGGGGCAGGATAGTGAAACACCTTTCCAATACAGGAGAGGCACAAATGGCTGTTGGGTTTTCCTCTGGCAAACACCAATCAGAGCCTGGGTATGCTCCCAACAACCTTTGCAGATTACTTTTCCCATTTTTTCTTGCTTTTTGGCAAGCTGCTATATTTTTTTAGTGGGTTGCTGCTGCAAACGTCTACTGTGGTGGCTGGGAGCCACAGGGGTCCTCTTGCCATGGGACTTCCTTCTGATTCCATGGATGGGGGAGAAAAAGGCAAGGCCCACTCAGTGCAGGGTGGAAGGTCTGCTCCTCCTTATTTTGTATGAATATAAATTCTTGCAGTCAAATCCATGAATTTAAGAGTGCAGTCACATAGGCTGAGATATTATTTTGATGTGCACAGCTATGGCATGAAACCTGATCCTGCAAATCTGAGGGCTGTAAATATGCCATGGATTTTGAAGGGAGTTGTCTGGTTGTGAGGAATGTGGTCCTTCCATTACCAGTTATGTCAGCTGACAGCTGGACTCACAACTCAGTCACAGAACAATAAAACAGCACCTAATTATTAGAGGGAGTCAGGCACAGAGGGAGACCTGCTTTGACATTTGCCCATTTGTGACTTAAATATTGTGGCTCTCCAGCAGCAGGAGACATAAAAAGCACCTATTATCCAGTTTTCCTTTTGTATAAGCAAGATAATGTTCTTGATACACATTACAGCTCTTCTAATGAAAGAGTCACGGGAAATAAATTTGCTGAAGAAAAATGAGATGCCAAATGCAAATGTTTCTGTCTGTAGCACGCAGAAATCATGAGGCTTGAGGTGAGTGTAGCCTCAAGAACTGCATTCATTTCTCTGTGAACATGAATATTTCAGTTTGGAATTCTTACTTGAATTTAATAGTAGCAGAGTCTTAGTATAAAAGCAACGTGAAGTTCCACCTCCTGCATTCAAAGCCCATTTTCCAGGCTGAGTGATGACTCCTAATCTCTGCACTAACACTTCATGTGTTTACACAAACCCAGCTGCTGCCCACAAATTGTGTGTGGATCATAAACTCTGGCTTCTTTATGTCCCACATTAGAGCTCATTCATGACCAGTAGCCTAAGAATGGGCCCAAACAAAAATCCTGAACATAAATAAATAGCAGGTAGTTGACCGTGGTCACCTTTGGGTAAGCCAGGCAAAGAGGGCACACTCTCTGAGTGCCCACAAATGAGCTCTTGGCACTTCTCAACCCCCTGGTTCTCTGCCCTGGCTGCAGCTCCCTACCTTCTATCCCTCCTCAATAATAAAACATTAAATTGCTTTGAAATTATGATAAGTGCAAAGTCAGGGGTTTTTTTTGTTTTCTTTTTGATTCAGGAGCCCTTCAGGTGGTCTCTGAGCTTTACACAGTATTTGAGTGCACACCTTGCCTTGCTGCTGGAGTTCTGCTGCTCCATCAGTGCACTCAGAGTGGCTCACACTGAATGTAAACACAACTGACCACAAGCCACAGCTGAGCACAGGAACCTGCAGGAGCTGCAGTTACTGACGTGCCTCCCTAGTAAGAATTGCAATGATGTATGGAGATCGCTTCAGTTACACAAATCTCTCATGTATAGACAGGAATTTACTACAGCTTTGCCCTTGCAGCCCATTGCAATATTTACTTTCTGCACTTCTGGAAAAAAGGCCAAGTCTCTCTTGCCATACTCCCAGGGGATGACTCACTGAGTCAGAAAGTGGAACAGCGTTTGGGCCAAAGTCCAACGTGCTTCAAAACAATCTGCTGTTATTGGTGTACCTGTCAAATGTCTCTGCAATTCTTTTAACTGAAAATTATTTTGGCTTCTTCAGCTTCATCACAAGTTAATCCCATAATAGGACAACAGTCATTAAAATTAAGAAAATATTAGTTACACTGAAGCCACAATTAAAACCAGTCCTTGATGTTACCAGTCCTTGATAAGAGCTGTACACCATTTTTAAGACATAATTGATACCCATGATGATTTATTCGATCTATGCACAGATTTTGCTAAATCTTTTAAACACTTTACATTTTTCTTTTTAGGGAACAGATCATTAGAGTGGAGGGATTTCTGCAGTTTAGATTACACACATTTTATGGTCAACTTCATTTCAAGTTCTATTATGCAGCATAGTAAATGTCTCTTGATTATGTTTATGCAGTGGTTAGGGTTGATATGAGCTGTAGATTCCGAAGTGCCATTGATTGCCTCCACTCAACAATAGTCTGGTACTTGGATGTCCTACATTTGTAAAATAAATCAGTGCATTTCAGCTATATTTAGGTCCCAGTCAGTGCAGTGTTTGTAGTGTTAGCATTTTTGATCTGTCACATCAGTTGTAAGAGAAAACAAGGATGAAGTCTCCTTCATGATTTGCTTTTAAAACATAATTGATTTCTACAGCCAAGTGCATTAATCATGGTTGGTTACTTAATAGAAGTTTCAGATTTGTGAAGCACTTTTTGAAGTGAGTGTTACCCCCGTGTTTTCCTTAAGAATGATTATTTACAGTCAGGCTGGATGGGGCTACCAAAGCAGTGGGGTTTTATCCTCGAGCTAGAGAGAAGTGGGTCAGCTGGGCTCTTGATTTCTGCAGCATCTGTCTGACATGCAGTCCCTGGAGAGCCCAAGTCAGATCACAACTCCCAATTCTTACAGAAATGAATATATTAGTTAAGGGTTGCTTTCACAGAGTATTTTGCAGTATCTCTGCACACAAGCACATCCTTTGGCATTTTACCCTTACACAAATGATGCCGCTGTAAAATCTTAGCTCAGGCAGAGAAAAAGTAGTTCCTTATTTTTTGTATTTCAGCACTCAAGGAGGGCCTCCTGCTCCTGAATCCAGGCTCATCTTTTCCCCTTGATGACTGCACTGGAGATGTCACTGCTTCTGTGGTCCTCACTCCTTCCCCAGAGGGAAAACTCTCTCCTGGTTAGGATTTAGCTGCAGAGAGGAAGTATGAACTGAAGGAACTAAGGAAAAGAATGGCAGCTTCATTTTAGTTGGATAAAAGGCTGAGACATACCTATCTCTCACATCAAGCAGAGATTAAACAGAAAAGGCAACACGAAATAGGGATGAAATAATTTTCCACAGAGTGCTCTCTCAGCATAAAGGAATTTAAAGGAAATGATGTCTGTAGGATGCCATGGAACAGTGGCAGAGCTGTGCAGCTGTGGCAGAAGAAAAGCAGTGGTGGGTTCAGAGGAAGTTTTGGGGGTACATGGCCTGAGTGGAAACAGCCTTTGCTTGATTTGAAAATCCTGATGGGCTCATGCTCAGATTTCACAAACTCCTTCATGAAAAGATAAACTTTGTATTCAGAGAAAAAACTCATAGAGGTTCAGTGAGGAGATACTTGGAGTGTTTTTCCTCAGGTTTTTTCCTCCCCACAGATGCTGGTGGTCTGAGCAGAGCTGTGGCCCTGGGGCAGCTGGGAGAGGTGACTTTGCAGGTGCCCTGAAGGCATTCCCAGTGCAGCTCAGCACCACTGAGGGCTCCTCCCCGCTTGCCTTGCTCTGCAGCCAAGGGAAATACTCCCTCCTTTGTGAGACAGTGGTGTGGAGCAACTGGGAAGAGAAGCATTGGAATAACCACAGTGATGGCCAAATCCATGCAGGCTGATCAGCGTGGTGAAGATCTGCAGCACTGGGGAGGGGAGGACAGGTCTGCAGCATTATCAGCCTCAGCTCTCTGTCCAATAATGAAATTATTTGCTACTTAGACATGCATTTTAATCTCTTGCATCAATATTCATTTTATTCAAGGAAACAAAACTCACTCAACAAGCTTATAAACATGGTAAGAATGATGATAATTTCCAAAAAACATGCTTCTATTGCCGATTTTCCAAGACCTAGGTCCCCTAGTGCCAAAAACGTGCACTGCTGTGTGCCTGTGGCCCTGATGCTTTATGTATGAGAAGGTAATGGATTGTGCTTCTAAAAGGAAAAATGGGAACAATATTAAATTATTCTCCCACTTAATTAAAAGCATAATTATTAAAGGAACAACTAGATTGAGAATCTAGATTGTGTGAGAAGAAAAGTTGCCAGTGTTGTGCGTGTGCTCTCCTTGGCTCAGCCGCGGGAGCCTCGCTGAGCAGCCCTGGAACCTGGGCCAGGTTACAGCAATAATTGCAAGCCCCCCAGGAGCCCAGCTCAGAAATTTTTGTATGTTCTCAGGAGACAAAGATGAGTGATCATCAAAGGCAGAGGAACACAGCATGACTGTCATAAGCCTGAAGTTACAACTTAGACATGCAATAGAAAATATCACTGGTACCTCTCCAGTGCATAGCCTGTAGTAATTAAAAACTTGATCCCTGCTGTTTTATCATCTCATTAGCAATGGGGGCACAAGACTTTTATCCTTGTTTGTCAGGAATCAAACATACCAGAGGAACTCTGATTATAAATTGATGAAAGTAAAGTTAAACTTTTAAATAAGAGCAGTTTCAGTTCACAATGTTTTGAAAGCTGACGAAAAAGATCTCATTTTAGTAAAAAATAATACCCAAGTCCAGCACAGACAGTAGAGGTCAGTGCTGGGAATACAAGGGCATTTGGAAAGGGCATGCACTTGTAAAATGTACTGGGTGAGAAGGAAATTGTACAAGCCCTTTCTGATAGTTTTGATACAACAGCTTTGAAACTTGTGAAGAATTTTAACTCTTCAAGCATTTCACAAAGCTCAGGCCTGGGTCAGTTTTCCTTGCACAGAGTTTCTGGGCAGAAGGTGCTGATCCTGTGCCACTGAGTGCAGTGCTGGTGTGTTCCTGTCTGTGACAAACTCTGTTACAGCAGTGCTGGTGTGTTCCTGTCCCTGACAAACTCTGTTACAGCAGTGCTGGTGTGTTCCTGTCTGTGACAAACTCTGTTACAGCAGTGCTGGTGTGTTCCTGTC
>VZRH01007245.1:1393263-1445131 GCA_013397555.1 Urocynchramus pylzowi | reverse complement strand
GGTGTGTTCCTGTCGCTGACAATCTCTGTGACAGCAGTGCTGGTGTGTTCCTGTCTGTGACAAACTCTGTTACAGCAGTGCTGGTGTGTTCCTGTCTGTGACAAACTCTGTTACAGCAGTGCTGGTGTGTTCCTGTCCCTGACAAACTCTGTTACAGCAGTGCTGGTGTGTTCCTGTCTGTGACAAACTCTGTTACAGCAGTGCTGGTGTGTTCCTGTCTGTGACAAACTCTGCTACAGCAGTGCTGGTGTGTTCCTGTCTGTGACAAACTCTGCTACAGCAGTGCTGGTGTGTTCCTGTCTGTGACAAACTCTATTTGAGCAGCAGCAGTGTTGCCTTCCCTCACACATGTTGCTAACAACCTGCTCAGCATTTGTTTCCACCCTGCAGGGTTCTGGTGTAATTGAAAGCCTCTTGAAATCAATGCAGAAGATTCTAGTTGGGTTGGAATCAGTCCCTTTAAGGAGAATTCTTCAAGCAGCTCCACGTTTTCAGAAATATTGTCACTTTATTGCATTTTAATGAATTCCTGACCTGAGCAGTGCCCAGCATTGAACTGGGCAGAGGCAAATTTGGTGGGAGAGGACTGATGATATCATTCTTTTCTTTTGTTTGATACCATCTGAAATCACATTTTCCCCCCATTTTTTTCTCCCATGAATCTCTGTTTCTCCTTCCCTTTCTTCTTCTTCTTAAGATCTGTGTCTCTGCTGTTGGAGGTCTAACAGGGGAACGCATCTGAGCCACTGTGCTGATTTTATTAACAAGTTCTTTATCCCAACGACAAAGCTGGACCTGTGTCTTTTCACACTGAGTAGGAAGCCACCCTTGATGTTTTGGGTCATTATAAGGAAAGATACCATTCATTATTTCAGAGCAATGGTGAATCCAAACTAAAGAATCTGAATAATTTTTTCTTTCAGCCTGGCAAAAGACAGGTCCTTTAAGCCAAGAAGACTAATCAAGAACTCAAGGACTTTTTTCAAGTGTAAAATGCAAGCAATGAGAAACAAAGCAGAAATGATGATACAGTAACTCATTATTTCACTGTCATTACTTCATGAGCAATAAAGTTAGCAGATCCAGCAGAATTCATTATGTCTGACCAAATGATCCATCAAAGACAGAAGAGAGTTACATGTTGAACCAGCTTCTTTCACAGAAAATTGCATCTTTAAAATATTGTTTTTACAGCAGATAAGTGAGATGATTGCTTAAACAATCTCTCAGGAGCGTAAAAACTCACTTATTCCAAATGAAAAATAAATACCTAGCTAGAGAATTTTCTGTAAAGTTACAGTGAAGGATTTATTTTTCACGATGGAAAAAATATACTTTAAATTTTGACCACTTAATTAAATTTAAATGGATCAAACAGAAAAGTGACAGAAGGGAAATCTATTTCAGAACTGAGCAAAAGTGACTTATTGAAGTCATTGTCACCATGCAAACTATGCAGGCAAGAACTTAATGGGACTCCATGAAGAAATAGATAGTTCACAAAAAGTTTTGTGAAATCACAATAGTTCTGGTTTTATTTTTTTAAATTGCAGTTTTTGAAGGGATGTGAAGCTTTCTACTTCAGGGCATAACTCAGGCTTCAAGTGTTGTGGCTTGGGCAGAAATCTCTCCCCCAGGCAGGTTACCCTGGGCTGGGAACTGCAGCATTCCTTTCTCTGCCCATCAGCATCTGCTCCCAGCCCTCTTCAGACAGATGGGGCTGCTCCAGGAGCAGCCTGATGGAGTGTGGAATTCTGACTATGCCTCTAAATGAAAGCAGAGCTCGGCAAAGGACAGCTCTTGGAGCACTGGCATGTTCGTGCTCTGGAGGGATGTTTAGCTCTGGAGAGCTCTGCAGCCCCCAAATGGACAAACACATAAGAGGAAACACATTATGGAAAGAAGGAAGTGTTTTCATGGATTCCTGAGAACACAGTTACAGTGTAAGAACAGAACTGGTGGTTTAGCTGCTAAAGAAAGATGAGGCAAATGCTGCTTGCTCTGGGATTTGGAATGTTCAGAGTTTCCCTCCAGGCTGCCCAAACGAGATCCCACAGAGGATTTCCTGCCCTGGCAGTGCCCAGATTCCATGGGCACAGAAGCCAAGGATACTCCAAGACCCTGCCAGGATGAGTGGCACTCCCAGAGCTCCAGCCAGGACCAGCATCTGCTGCCCTGCCCTGCCCTGCCCCGCCCTGCCCCATACACCGGCACTGAGGATGGGAATTCACACTGCTGGGAGCACTGCGAACCTTCTGGGCTCTGAGACCAGCACTTCCCAGGCTTTTTGGGCTGCAGGAGGAGGCAGAACAGGAGTGCACATGGACCCGTGCCCAACCCATGCCTGCACTGTGGTGAGCACTGCCTTGGCTTTTCCCTTGGGCCATCAACAACAAACCTCCCTGGCCTGGGATCCCAGAGTGCCTGCAGCACTGCAGGCCTGCTGAGCCCTCCCTGGAACCCAGGGACTGCTGAGCCCTCCCTAAACCCAGGGACTGCTGAGCCCTCCCTGGAACCCAGGGACTGCTGAGCCTCCCATGGATGGCTTTCCAGGAGAATCACTCCCAAAGTTGTTTTTCTCCTTTCACTACCCAACAAGTGGTCCAGATTAAGGCTTGAGTGCTTCCTGCAAATATGGAATGCCTGCAAAAATAAAACACATCTTAAACAGGGTGAGGACTGGGTCAAGTCTATCTGCTGTAACAATCGTTTAAGCTGACAGAGAGTAGAACAAAGTCTGGAGTACAGATCTCTTTCTATAAACAAACTATAAACATTGTCATGGAGAAACTGAAGAAGTCTCTTAAAATCATATATGTACCAGCAACATATAAATCAGGCCTACCATGTAGCAAGTAAAACAAATGGTATTACAACCTTTTATTTTCTTTTTTGGCACTGCTATTATTTAAAATATGTCTCTTTCTCCTGAGATGAGGAGAAACACTTCATTCCCAGGCACAGAATGAGAATTTCAGAGATAAATATGTTTCTGACTCACCCAAATCAAAGCTGACCCTGTGGTTGAAGTTGGTGATAAAAAATTAAAAAAAAAAAAAAAAAGAGAAAGTAAAAGAAAACTGTTCCCCTTCTCTATAAGCGGAAAAGAAACTTCAGCAGAGATAGTGTAAGAAAGGAAAGCAAGATTGCTCACCCCTGACCAGCTCTTTTAGGATCTTATCATTAATAGAACATTTAACAGGCAGCTGTCTCAAGCTGAACCAGCCATTCCCCTCCTGAAAAGTCTTTTTGCTTTGCCAAGCTTAAACCCCTTCTTCTCAAGATAAACATTCCACAAAGTGAAGCATGAATTCAGTGAAAGTCACAGGGATGCAGCCAGAATAGAGAAGATGCTAAAATCCTCCTGGCCAAGGGCTGATCCCAGGGCCACTGGAGCCAGCTGGGTGCTCCAGCTGTCCCTCTGCCAGGGATGTTTGCTGACAAAACTCAGAATAAATTCCCTGCTGGTGGGATTGGACAAACCCCACATCCAGGAAGGACACCCAGGGGATGTTCTTGTTCCTGAAGGCCTGCTCAGGTTCTGGCAGAGACACTGCTGGAGAATTTGTTCCCTGTCCTGTCCAACTGGGAACTCCACCAGAAGGTTTGAGAGATGGAGCTAATTAATTTTTCAGGGCAGGAGTTTCCTTTTGTTATGTAGGAGCTATTCCACCTGAAACAGATGCAGTTCACACAGCTGCTCGAATGAAATCATTGCATTTTGGATTGTTTGTATTAGTTGCCATTATTTATTACACACACAGAGGAACACATTAGAAGGAAATAATTCAGTTTGAACTCAGGCACTTAAAAACAAGAAAATGCCAGGAGTTGGATGCTGGTAGAGCAGCATTAGCTTTCTACTGTTCATACATTATGGTAGAGTTATAATTACATAATTGCATTTTTTTCAAGAGAAGCCAGGCCTCCCTCAGTGGTTCAGGGCCTCCCTGTATCTCCCATGTTCCTGTGTTCCTCCCACTTCATGGACAGCTCTGACAGGCTTTGAGACAGGATTATTCCTTCCCTAATGGACCTTCCTGCAGCATTTATCACTGAAGCACTTACTCTAAACTCACAACTCACACTTTCAGGCTCTGTGAATATAAATAACAGCATTTTTGCCACTTTGTTTGCCAGAATTTCTTTGATCCTTCGTCTTAGTCCCAGAGATGACTGAAGCAGCTGAGATCACACATTTCAGGACAAACAGACACAGTTTGGCAGAACTATGAGCAACTGAAAGGTGGCTCATAATAGGAGGCATTGGGCAACCTGCCTTGCCAACAGTGCAACTGGCTCCATTTGCTGTTTTGTCAGGAAACATGTGCTTCCTCTTGAAAAACACCCAAAAAGGATAATGGTCATGCCCTTTCCTCCTGCCCCAGAAATTTATGGACTAGCTCAGACAAATAAAATACATAGTTTATTAGAAGTCAGGGGGACGTTATCGATCACGTCAACAGTATAATAGACTTCTCCTGAAAAGGGCTTTAAAGGAGGAATTTAAGACATCTGTCATATTTGGCATATGCAAGAATGTATATACACCTTATGCAAACACTAGTGGATTACGTGTAAATTTTGTGATGAATGTTGAATGTCCAGAGGGAATAGTTGGGAGAGATAATGGATAGCAGCATGACAGGGAGATGTTAGGTGAAATACACTTCGGGGAATATAGCCAAATTTATTTGCAGTTGTTATGCCTGATGTAAGAAGCAAAAAACCTTCCCAGGGACAAATGGGATATATCTGTTTTATTTGGTAATATGGATTGGAAAGGGCAGATCCAGTAGTGCTGCCTTAGGGGACTAAATGACAACGGATCAAATGAAACAGATACTTCCAATTACCCTGTGTTTGTACAGTTTCCATTTAAAAAACACCTGCTCCTTTCAGATGCACTGAATATTTCCCTAATAAAATTCTCAGCTGGTGCTTTCTCATAGCCAGGACAAGGAGGGCAGGTTGCAGGAACTGGAGGCCTGCTGGAGGCAGCACCAGAGGCACTGTTGGGGAGGGCCAGGGCTGAGAGGGCTCTGCCTGTGCAGGACCAGACCCCTGCAGTCCCTGCAGAACAAACTCCTGCAGCCGGGGCTGTTTGCAGTTCTGTGTGCAAGGGCTGCTGTCCCCGGGCCAGGCAGGGGCTGGGGGGGCTCTGCTCCCCAGGGCAGCCGGGCCGGGCACAGCCGGGTCCCACAGCCCCCCACCCGCCCTGGGAGGGTCTCACCTGTGCTGAGCCCCAGCCCGGCCCACACACCCGCCCTGGGAGGGTCTCACCTGTGCTGAGCCCCAGCCCGGCCCACACACCCGCCCTGGGAGGGTCTCACCTGTGCTGAGCCCCAGCCCGGCTGAGCAGCCGCTCCCCTGCCTGTGGGAAGGCTCCTTGGGCCTGCAGCTGCTCTGCCCAAAACGACTCACACTGAGGGTGAGGAATTGGGGTGCTCCAACCCCAGGAATTGGGGTGCTCCAACCCCAGGAAATGAGGTCTCAAACCCAAGGAACTGAGGTCTCAAACCCAAGGAATTGCGGTGCTCCAATCCAAGGAACTGGGGTGCTCCAACCCCAGGAATTACAGAGCCCAAACCCGCAGGCCCCCCATTTTGCGTGCTGACGCCGGCATTTCCTCCCTCTCCCCTGGCGGGACCAGGCTGGAGCTGTCCGTGTGATGGGCCCTGAGCNCTGCCCCAGCCCGGCCCACACCCCCGTCCTGGGAGGGTCTCCCCTGTGCTGAGCCCCAGCCCGGCCCACACCCCCGCCCTGGGAGGGTCTCACCTGTGCTGAGCCCCAGCCCGGCTGAGCAGCCGCTCCCCTGCCTGTGGGAAGGCTCCTTGGGCCTGCAGCTGCTCTGCCCAAAACGACTCACACTGAGGGTGAGGAATTGGGGTGCTCCAACCCCAGGAATTGGGGTGCTCCAACCCCAGGAAATGAGGTCTCAAACCCAAGGAACTGAGGTCTCAAACCCAAGGAATTGCGGTGCTCCAATCCAAGGAACTGGGGTGCTCCAACCCCAGGAATTACAGAGCCCAAACCCGCAGGCCCCCCATTTTGCGTGCTGACGCCGGCATTTCCTCCCTCTCCCCTGGCGGGACCAGGCTGGAGCTGTCCGTGTGATGGGCCCTGAGCTCGCTCTTTCTCTGAAAAGGGAGGAAATCCCAGGCAATGCGCTCTGCCTGTGCCACACTCACCCCTGAGCAGGGATTTGCAGAGGCCGCACCGCCGAGCCCGCCTGAGCTGTCAGCACATCGCGAACCCACGCCGGGCACCTCCTGAGCCCTGCTGCTCCTCGCTGCTCGCTCTGCCAGGCAGGGCAGCCGCAGCCTGCAGCCCGCAGCTGGCACCACACCGCCACAAACCCCTGCACAGAGACCGGACCGCAGAACTGTGACACTCAGCAGCGATGAGCTGTGCCTGCAGTACGCACAGACTTCGGGGCAGGGCAGGAATGGAAGCGGAGCAGCAGCAGGTGAGGGACGTTGTGCCTTATGGGGGATCTATTACTTCTCTTGGGATGCGTAAAATCCATATTTCACCAGAGCTGCTGCTGGTCCAAGAGCTCTGGCACACAGGGAAAAGTAGTGATTTGTATCTGAGCTGAAAGCACAGAGCAAACAGGAGCAGTATTACAGACTTCAATCCTCGTGCAGAGACTGACACGATTTTTTGAGCAGCTTTTTTGCATGTCTGAAAATTGACATATTACTGGTAGCAGCACAAAAGGCCCCCTCTTTCAATAGCTGTTCCTCAGCAATCAGTGTCCAATCCTTAATGTTTTCTTTTGTTGAAAAAAAATCAGAAAAACTAAAATAAACCACAATCTGGTTCTGTGCCAACAATATTAACCAGCTTCTTTTCAAGCCTTTGAAGTTAGCAGGGGGCATCCAATCTTGTGGTGCAAGTAAAGAATGATACTTTAAGCGATTCCTTTTCATCCCTTTAACTTAATGAAAGATTAATAGCCTTGTTATTTTTGTTTCTGCTTTATTTTTATATTCAGGGAGGGGGGAGAATTTTTGGCACTTGTTGAAACTGAAATGTTGCCTATAATGATTTTATGGATCAGTGAAGCACTGAGTTGTTTGGGTGTTGGGTTTTTTTCCCCCGTCTGTAAATCCTGTTTAACAATGCAAGGCACAAACAAAGTTATGTACAGTAAGTTAAAAAAAATAGCCGTGCATTTACTTTTGGGAAGCAGGAGGAAGAAGGTGGAAGGAAGCTTTTCGAGTGCACAGGCCTAAAGGAAAAAGTAGCGAGGGGGGCTTAGCAAATGTTTTCAGTCAAAGAGCTGCGGATTAGTTATAAAAATGTAATCCACCTCCTAGCTGAAGAAAGCAGCTTTATGTCGCTGCTGGCTGTGCAGATACAATGTGGGGTTTAGAACCACCCTTTTTTTATATATTTCCAACCAGAGCCTTCTTGGGTCTGGTTGGAAATATATAAAGCATTCCTGCCTTGCCGTTGCCATTCAGGGTGTAGGAGATAGGTAGCTTTTATTTTCTCTTTCTGTGTTCATTGCGTGTCCCTTTTGGGGGCTGGAATGGGACAGTAGGGCTCACAAATGCCTCCTAAAAATGTGATTGCAGCCATCTGTTCCCTCTGCTCCTGTTTCCCTGGTTTTGGGCTGCACTGTGCAGTTCTTTGGTACCAGGTGTGCAGCTCCAGGTGGGACACATGGGGAGCACTGGGGTATTGTGGGACCCACAAGAGTTTCCTTTGGCCAGCTGAGGACCTGCCCAGACACATCCCTGAGCCTGCTCAGCATCACAAGTGGAATTTTTGCAGTTGCAATTTTTGGTGTTGCAGCTCAGATTTTGATTTTGATCATGGGGAGGATGAATTCAATGAGGTCCATGACAATTGAGAATAATAATAATAATAATAATAATAATAATAATAATGCTCTGAATAAAGCGATTAGAATCACCACATACAGTGTGGTTTATAATTTTGGATCCCTCTACACACAGTAAAGCTAGGGCAGAGTATGCATTTTCACTACAGCTTCAGCAAACCAGAAGAAGAAAAGGAATATGTATTTTTACTTTCATTTTATGAAAGCGAGGTCATTGGTGTTTCACCACCAGGGCTGAGGCAGATTTGTCCTGAGTACACCTTTACCATTATATATATATATATATGTATATATATATACACACACACATATATACACATATATGAAATATAAACCATAGCCATATAATGATACTTATGATATATTAAATGACTGTATTCAATAAATTACTCTCTCAGAATCATACAGAGCTTGGTGAGAGAGCCAGAACTCTGTTCCAGATTTCTCCTCTCCATAACCAGGATTTTATCCATTTATCCAGCATAAAGTTTCGGAATTTCACATTAGCACTACAGTTAATGAGATCCTGCAGCATCTTGTAGCCAGCATTTACAACATTCCTAAATTTTTATTGATCTGCTTTTCTTCAGATTTGCAGTGTAACCTCACACTAAATTTTGCACCTGATGCCCACTTTAATCATGGAGGTGCCCACCTGGCAGCCCCAGGTGCCAGTGCCAGCCCCCTCCTGACACAGGGCCCTCTGACAGCAGAGTCTGACACACTTCACAAGTTGTCTTCATCAGAATTCAGAGGAAAGATGGTCCCAAAGTACAGAATAAAACACATGACTGCTCTTGATAACTCGTCTGTTTCAAATGAGAAATCACAGTAGTGTAATGCTGTAAAAATTAGACAGAATTTTTCTGCTATTATACCAAACAGCCTGCTTAATAAATGGGTAATGAAAAAGAATAATTTATTACAGCTTGTGAATTTTGACAGTTCTAAAAAGATGTTCTTAGAGTTTCCCCAAAGGGAGAAGAAGAATGTTTCTTCCTTAACACACTGGCGTTAGATGTAATTTCTCTGTCTGTAGAATTTTGCTCCTGCCTGGTAGAAGGGATTAGATTTTTTTTCTTACATCATAACCTATTTTAAGCAATTATAATCTATGGGTAATAAATCCTTTTCATTCACCTCTCATGGGGAGAGAAAAGATGTGAGAAAGCGTTCTGGAGTTTTAATTTATATCAATGTTTGCATTACTATTAAATGAATTAAATGGGTTCTACAAGTGTTCTCTCATAGATCTGCAATAAATTATGGAGTATCTCAACCTAAGTCATTTAATTGTCTCTTTTACCAGCTTTTTGTTTTGTTTTGTTATTTTTTTTAGCTGGGTAGCACAAACAGTTATAAAATACACTGCAAAGCTCTGAAGACTCCTGGGCATTGCAATGTAGGACACAACTTCCCTCCCTGCAAGCACAGCCCGTCCCCTGGAGCTGCAGGAGCTGCAGAGCCCCCAGGGGCAGAGGAGCCCTGCAAGCTCGGACCCCACATGAGCCCTTCCCAGAGACCCTTCCTGAGAGGAAGCACCAGCCCTGCAAAAGGAACTGGGGTTTTTCACCCACAGTTCATTCCTACCTTGTCTTCTGGCAGAATGGCGTAATTATTATGGTGGGAGAAGTTTTAAATGGCAAAAGAGAAGAACTAAATTTATCAGTCTAAACATGTGAAGGCAGAGCTGGGGAAGAACTTATTAATGGGAATAAGTATTTGGATTTATGTT
Organism: Urocynchramus pylzowi; assembly: GCA_013397555.1. NCBI lineage: Eukaryota > Metazoa > Chordata > Aves > Passeriformes > Fringillidae > Urocynchramus > Urocynchramus pylzowi. The sequence goes on along the minus strand of VZRH01007245.1, from coordinate 1,435,541 downwards.
ACATACTTTGTTTGAAGGAACCTTGAGAGGCATCCACAACCACAACTGAAAGCACTGTAACAATGCTTGCTCCATGCCAGCCAGAATTTAGGGTTGCATTCAGTTTTCAATCATTACTTGTATAGAAACTAAACTATCTAAAAATGCTATCACAATAGTAAGGAAGACCTACACAAAATTTCCCAAGCTTAAAATGATTTGCATGTGCCAACATGCAGTTGGCACACTGAGACACAGCTGATTTACCAGATTTACCTGAGGAAAGCCTGGGCACAGCTTTAATCTGGGACACAGCTGACAAAAGCACCCTGGGGGTGCAAGGAGGAGCCACCCCTGCTGGCCTCCTGTCCCTTCAGGCCACAACCTCTCCCTGGTTTTTGGGCTCTTTTCAGCTTCTTCTGTTTTGCTGTCACTCTGAGGGGGACTGAAGGAGATGCAGAAATTTTAAAATAAGCCATAGGAGCAAAAAAAAATATCAGCAAAAAAAAAAATCAGAAAAAACAGTGACAGGAAGGACCTAAGGACAGGGCTCTGTAGCACGTGACTGAATTAGGAGCAGCTGAGCCACATTCAGGCAAACTCATGGAGCCATCATCAATGCTCTCCATAATGAAATTCCCTCCAGTGCCATTCCTGCAGCAGAGATTCTACCCCCAGAGCATCTGCCGACTTTGATTTGGATCCACAGAATTGCTAAACAGCTGGAAAATGTGAAAAGCTGAATGGGAATTCTGTGTTATGTAATTTTCTCCTCTTCCTGAGTGGGGGAGTCAGGCACAGGACGAGGCAGTGCTGGGGGGTGACCCCAGACTGGGGGAGGAGGACACCTCGAGATCTCTGTGCTGGCCACTTGTAGGTCTTGCCTGTGGCAGGAGGATCCAGGAAGAGGAGAATTTGCTGTTCTTCATTTGCTTGTCCTTGGTGTTGGTAGGAAAATTCTGTGCTCTGCATTCTGTACTCAGTCCTGCTGCATACATTTCTGGCATGTGTCTGCAATTAGCACTGATTATGTATTCAAAGGAAGAGTAAGGATGTTCCTGTTTTTCTAGAGGGGGTGAAAATCATGTTTCTCTGAGCTTAGCTTTAATATCTCTGCATCCTCATTCTCTATTTCAAAAGCAAAGCTGATGCCATGAGGCACTGCAGGAATTTGGAAAATATGCTTTGCTTTTGAAACAGAAGCTTCAAATCCACTTTAAATCCCATATAAAAGTTAGTCCAAGAAAGTCAATGAATGGATCACGATCAAAGTCTCTTTATTGAATTTTCTAACAACTTCCAACAAAATATATTTTAAAAGGAACTGGCTGCATCAAGTGCTTTCCAGTAAGCTGAAATGATAACTCTCAGCTCAGGATAGCTGAGAGAAGTGAGAGATGAAACATCAGTGCCTACATAGCATATGGGTTGTTTTTTGTGAGTTGCCTGACAGTTCTGAATTCCGAAATATTCTGTGGGAATTTTATCACTTTAACTTTCACCTGTTGAATTTTGCAGATCTGGGTACAGTGATGGAATATCAGTTCCATGCTATTTTTCAGGCCTTGTAAGCAGGAAAAAAAATATTATTCCTGAAATTTTCCATGCAGAGAGTTATCAGTTTAAACAGGTATCCAGTTCACGAAAGGCTTGTGGAGACAAATGCATTTAGTTTAATAATTGTAGTTTCATGAGGTTTATTTATTTAGTAGGAGACTTGCACCTGGCTGATTATACTGAAATATCATTTTTGCCTTTCTGTTGACTGGGGAAGGGTCACATTTTTGCATTTTGCAGACAGCTTTGATCCTGGGAGTAACAAGGCAAAACGCTTTTGTCTGCTAAGGGGATTTTGCTGGTCAGTAAAACTGAGGGAACAACCCCAAAGCTGCTGTCACGACAGGGCACAGCTGCACTGCTCAAGCCACCAGAGCCTAAAGCAGCTCAGAGGGCAGAGCCAAGGTGACAGCAGTGCTGTGGAACAAGGGACATCCCTGTGCCATGCCAGGATCAGAGTGTGCCTGGACAAGACCTGGCTGTGGTGGCACAGCCTGCCTGGAACCGTTCCCTCCCTCCTCGGGGACTGCCTCGGCTCATTCGAGGCTCAGGTGTGTTCTCCCAGCACCTGTGGCCTGGCTGAGGTGGCTCTGTGGAGGGCTGTGCCCCACAGCTCTCAGTGACACAAAGCTGTGACCCAAGGGCTCTGGAGGATGTCCTGTGCTGGGCTCTGGGCACAAACACCAGCTCCTCTCCTCACACAGAGCTGTACCAGCCTCAGGAACATGTTTGTAGCATTCAACAGGGCGCTCCAGCATGCTCACCAAGAACAGCAAGGGTGCCAGAATCCAGCCTTTAATCTCCTGCTAACTGAGACATTGCTGAGGTGAATAATTTACTATGAGGACAGAAAGTTGAGCAGTGATAGAAGGAATTTGCTGAATTATGATTTCTCGTTCCTTTCTGCAAGTCTCTGCCAATAAAATTTCTAAATGCTGAGTTAGACAAAGTTAGGTTGAGTTTATTGTTTCAAGCCTGTTGTGCCCACAGCATTTTCTGCATTCAAATCCCAGCCTAGGAATTGTGCTGCACAACAAATCTCACAATAAACATTCACAAAAGGATCCACCATTTTCCACCATATGTGAAAGTTTCCTTGTGTTTAAACCATGTCTGTGGCTTCCCAGGAAATTGAGAACACTCCTCAGCTCCTAGCAGGCACTTGACATTTCTTGGTGTTTACCAGCAGTGCCTCAGTTTCTCTGAATGTTGCCTATCTCTGCCTACAGACATCCCAGAACCCAGTAATTCTATTTCTATTCAGTATTCAGAGCTTCAGTATTGCGTTAAAAGGGAAGATATTTTGGAAATCTGAAACGCTTATGGAAGATTCATGAGAGACTGGTGTCAGTGCACAAGCAGGAGAACATGGCAGGGAACAGAGAAAAGAGAGAGAGGGAAAGACTGGGGGGGCAGGAATGGTTCCTTTATAAATTCCACCCAGTATGGATATTCTTGACCACACTTCAAGCAAGTTTTAATTTGAGGTTATTTCAGCACTCAAGTTTACATTCCATTTAATTTTCTGTTGTGCCTTGATTTATATCCTGTCCTGTGTACAACCATCTGTTCCTTGGTTTTAGGAACTGTAACAAAATGCAATATAAAAAATAATGTTTACTTTTAAACCCCTTTCCATGCAGCCTCTTTTCTTCTGTGTATTTTGTGTCAGCTTCAATAGCTGGGCGCCCTGCGTTTTCAGCTATCACCTCACAGCCCTGACCTGCAGCTTTCCCCACATTGTGTATAACCACAGAGAGGGCTGTGATGTTAAACACAAAAGAGGAATAGGAGTGTTGTAAGGTCATATGCTTCTTGCATAAGGGATTTCAAAGGCAGCAATTGTTTAAAGGACTTGAAGATGACAGAAAATAATCTGTGTAATCCAACAATCAAAACCTGTATTCATTAGCAGAGGGAACTTTGTTGGGTGCCTCAGAAAATGGAAAGGTGAGTAGTCAAACTGAGAGCAGGTCTTTAATTTTCCACATTTCAAGGTGCAAAGAATAGGCTCTGTGTGTTTGGACTATTGTAGTTTTGACTTTCATATTTCTAAACCTCAGGATTTAGATCTGAATCTTGAAAGAGATTCAGACTTTGGCCAGTTCTCCTGTCCCCAGCTGAAACACAATGTGGAGTTTTTCTGAAATAATTGTGCAGCTATGGCCATTCCTTCAATCAGGCATTTTCTACATGAGCAGGAGCCTTTGAAGTGCAGAGCCATGAAGATGGCAAGGAGGCCAGAGGTGAAAGCTGTGCCACAGAAGTGAACATTGCAGTCAGAGGACGGCTTGGAGGGGTGAAGGAATGAGTCCATTGATATTCAGTGCTTTGACCTGTTCACAATGGCCGTGGCAAGGGGTGACAGCAGCCACATCCCCGCCTTGTGGGGCAGGCACAGGCACAGAGCTGCCCTGCCTGGGCTCCCTCCGTGGCTTCTGCCATGTGCTCACCCCAGCTGCTGCTGGGGGCAAGGGGGAAATATCCCTCATTCCTGCAGCTCTGGCTCTGATAATGTCAGCTGCACATCTGCAGTGTGACGGGCATTCTTCAAAACGTGATGCTGGGAAAGAGAAGATAAATTAATGGGGTATTCTGTGCTGAATTTTAAAGGGCATATAGACTAAGGAAAGCAACTCCCTGCTGCTTTTTATTCCCTTTAAGATTAAAAAAAAAAAAAAAAATCCTCTTTTTCACTTTGAAAGTATTTTTAAAAAAAAATAATCAAAGCAACACCAACAATTTTTTGACACCCAAGAGTACTTTTCCCTTGGTATACAGCACATTTATAACACAGCTCAGCTAGCCCTGCGGGTAAAATTTTGTGCTGGGGATCTGCAATTTTCCCAACATAAACCCAACAAGATTTAGTCCATACAATGGCAAAGGCAGTTGACGTTTAGCTAGAGAGGCAGGCTGGGCTCTCCTCTGCCTCCAGCCTCCACCTCCACAAACTCTTCCCAAATCTCTGCTTTTGTCTCCTGCCATTTGTCACTACCTTGGCAAGCACAGCAGAGGAGCCAGCCACCAGCAAAATGCACAGAGTGAAACAGTAAAATATTCTGTAACATGAGGCACAGATCAGTGAAGAGTTTAGATTCTGTTTGTTCTTAGGGTTGCTAAATGTGGACAGGTAGGGAACTTCATCACATCACCTCTTTCACTGTTTTTGGCCAGTGCAGGACTGGTTTTAGGCTCTGGTCTGGCTTCTTTTTTATAAATTCAGACTGGAAACTTCCCTCCCCACACCATATGAAATAAATCTTGAGCTCAGTCTCTGCCTTAGCTGATAAACCCTGGTGCAGAGCTGCCAGCCCACAGAAGCCCAGGCCTGGGATCAGTGGGGTGTGTGCTCCTCTCAGCCCTGCTGTGCCTGGCCAGGGGAGCCGAGCGTGGCAGCAGATCCCTGCCCTCTGAGTAAGGGCAGCAGGCAGCACCTCAGTGCTGTAAGACATGGCCTGCTGGATGCAAACAGCACTCCTTCCCAAGGATACCCAGGAGGAGATGAAAAAGGCCTTTTCACTTGGGAAAAAAGAAGCCAACCATTTGGAAAAAAGGTTTAGCTCTGTGCAAACTCCCAAGGCACGCTGGGTAGGTGAAGGCCTGTTGCTCCTGAAGAATAACAAGGATCCTTTATCTCCAGGAGCTGGCCAGAGATGAAGCAGTGACTCAGAGACCTGGTCAGTACTTTATCTGTGGACTCCATCTTCACTTTTTAGACTTGCTTCTCAACAAATGTCTCAAAACTCCGGGCCAGAAAACTGAGCAGTGTCTTTTGCTTAACACATTGAAGAAGCAGCCTCACACTGGAGACCCAAAGGACAGAGAGATCACCTTTAATTTTACATGTACTTATTCAAAGGCCACTTCAGTCAGGTGTTTGAGCAAGAGCAGCCTTTGGTGTGGTTGTAGTTGCAGGTGAGGTGTCACCTGGGCAGGAACCAGCCTCATCTCTAACCCAAATCCTGCTGCAAAGCTCCTGTAAAACCTCCTGCCAAGCAAACAGGAACCAATCACAGGTTCTCATCCTGAATGGAGATCTGAATGCTGCCAGTGTTGACTTGAACCGTGCATTAAAATAAAGCAAGCCTTACAAGCCCCTCATTAATAATTCCTAAACATAAGCCTGAGTGAAGCAATGTGCTGAGCCAGCAAAGTGTGAGCTGCTGGCATGGCTGGCATGGAGTGCTCAGCCCAGCCTGTGTGAGCACTTCCCTTCAGCAGATCCCAAACCCAGCCTCTCCATGCCCATTCTGACATCACTGCCATCACCTCTCCTTGCCCATCCAGATCACAAACCCAGCCCTTCCATTCCATGCCCACTCAGATCTCAAACCCATCCCCTCCATGCCCATTCTGACACTCTATCACCATTCCATGCCCACTCAGATCCCAAACCCATCCCCTCCATGCCCATTCTGACACTCTATCACCATTCCATGCCCACTCAGATCTCAAACCCATCCCCTCCATGCCCATTCTGACACTCTATCACCTCTCTCCTTGCAAGGCACTGGCAGAGGGAAGGCAGCCACAAGCACAGGGCTCTCAGCATGGCAGCTGTGGGAGCTCTCACACCAACCACAGCCTTGCCCAATGGGGCATGTTGTTGCTTTGCCCTGAGGTGAACTTCAGAGAGGTAATTCAGGAGCAGAAATACTCCCAAGTTGTTTGAGTAGGGCTCTAATGTGCCAAAGGCTAGTTCCAGTCAGTGAGGTAACCCTGTTTTATGAGAGACTAGAGCTGATTCAATTCTTGGCATCCTTTTAAATGTCAATCCAAATTACAGATTTTGAATAGTTTTAATAATATATATATATAATTATTATTTTAATAACCCCAAATTTGACATTGTGGTCAGTATATAAGTTCTGGGTTTGTAAAAGCTGCATTCAAATTTCTTCTCTGCTCAAACTTCATGTGTGATCCAGGTAAGTCATTTCACACCACTCTGCCTCAGTCTCCCATTTATGTAACGGAGATAAAATTAGTTCCCTAACTCCCGGGGACACAGTGAACACGATGATCTATGTCTGTGACAGTCTGTGTGTGACAAGTCTATGAAGATGTGTTGTCAGGATTCCACAGAGGGAGGGTTTATGCCAAATATAAGAAAATGAAGGAGTTGGTCTCAGAGAACATCCATTTGAAATAAGAAATGGATACAGACAGATGGGAGAGTCCAGCTAAATAATGAAACAATATTAACATTATGGCTGGCTATAATCTTCAAAAACCAGCAGCCAAATAGTTAAAAATGAAAGTTTTCAGCAGTGCAATGTAAGGCTGTACCATCAATATTTAAGATATGCCTTTTTCAAGAATGAAGGCCAGTGTGAGAGATAACAGAAAGGTGTTTGAAATTAAACAAATAGGTTGAGCCTAGATTTTTTGTACGTATGCAGAATAAACAGCTAGCACGACAGTGGGAGCCAGTGAACAGAGCCCATCAGGTAAATGTGGTCCATCATACAGAGGAGTGTGCAGCTCTGCTGTTTTCCTGTCACTGAGCTCCTGCCAGAGCTCTGTGGCAGAGCTGCTGTGGCACTGCCCATGGCCAGTGGGCAGCTGATGCTGGGAGCCAAGTGCCAGAGGAGCAGCCACATCTTCCTCTCAGCTGCCCCTGTTTGACTTCCCCCTCCCAAGCCGGTACTGAATTTCTAGTGGTTTTCTTTAATTTCACATGTTGAAAAGACTCAGTGATCCTTTTCCTCAGATGGTCTTTCTAGAACCCCCAACAGAGTGTGAATAATTATTCCCACTCTGTTGGGGCTTTGATAAGACTCTTATGGCTGCCTTTTGCTCAGCCTCTCAGCCTTTGTTCCTGCTAAAGTTCTTTCTTTTTTTCTTTCTTAGGGAATGAAAAAAGGTAAAAACTCTAACAAGATCAGGCAAAACTGCAATTTTAATAATAGTAATAACAATTAAAATATTGACTTGAAAACTATAAATGCTTGGTCAAATCCCTCTGGTAAGTGCATAATCCCCATGCATCTTCTTCCAGTTTCAAAGAGAGCACAATTTACAAAAAGTATTGGCCAGAAAAGGGTGTTTGAGAGATGTCTAATCATGAGCTCTGCCCCTGTGTGGGAGCAGCAGCCTGGCCACCTCTTCCAGAGCGAATACAACCTGGGATAGTTCATGGATGGCACAGGTTAGGAAGGTTCTGAGCCTTGGAGTGAGTATTGAGAGAGCAGCTGTGGGTGACAGGGAGCCCTGGTGCCACCCCTGGATGCTGTGGGTGACAGGGAGCCCTGGTGCCACCCCTCTCTTGTGGGTGACAGGAGCCCCAGTGCCACCCCTCCTGCACACACTGCTGCCCTGTCCGTGCCCAGGTGGACTCGCCTGCGGTTAATCCCGAACATCCCAGACCCCAACGTCCCTTCCACCCTGCTCAGCTCTCCTGGCACTGCACATCACTGGGGGAGGGACCCTCTGACCCCCCTGCCCTCCCAGCAGTCAGGCCAGTGTGAGCTCTGCCATTGACCTGGCACCGACCTGGCACCTGGGGGCAGCCAGGCTCATCCAGGTGTGACCTGAGCACACGATGGCCTCGGAGTGAGACACACAGTGCCAGCAGAGTGAGAGCAGGGGAGCCCCAGGAAAAGAGGTGAGCCCAGAGCTTTCCAAAGTCAGTGTTTGGGATGCTGTAACAGGAACCCAACCTGCAGCCTGTGGCTTCCCACAGCCCCCTCAGTTTGGCACTGCAGTGCTGGGGAGCAGCAGGAGATCAAAGTCATGGTGCACACAGATATTGGCGTTTGGAGATTGGGAGATAAATAATTCATATGTTGGAAATAGAGTTGGGTTGGGGATATTATAGATTAATTCCATCTCACACTCTTTTTCCTCACTCCCACCACCCCCCTTTTTTTTTTTGTTTTTGCTAGTGGGAGACCTACTGCCCTTGTCCCTTTCTTCTGATTTCTGAATCTGCCATAGGCACTGTTAGAATTACAGCAGTGATAAGAAAATATCAGGCGTGGGATTTGAATTAATGCTTTTAGACAAATCTCCATTCCATCTCTAATTCTAATGCTAATTACATTTGCAGATCAAAGCCTGTTCGTTAAAGTTTTGCTTTTGAATACATGTAAAGATTTTACTTTTTTGTTTGATTTTTTCCCCATTTTTGGAGAAATGCTTCTTCCAGTAGAGACCAGATGTTCCTAAAATATCCCTTTGGAAGAGCACAGCTTTGGTGCTCTGTTTTCCTTTCTTTGAGTCTTTTGTCTGCACTGGGTGCATCATTGTTCTATTACTGTATAGGCAGTCCATCTTTCTGACTTATTTGGTGTCTGTTTAGGAAAAGCCAGTGATAACTTACTTAATAAGTGAGCACAAATAATCCCAAACATGTTTAACAGCATGCTCAGTATTGCCAACTGCAGGTATTCAAAATTTGGATCAGCTTCAATAAGATTATGAGATTACAGGGAAGAGATTTGAAATATATAGAGAGACAATTGAGTTATTTTTATTTCTTCCTCTGTCTCTCTGATTTTTGTGATTTACACTTCCTATCTGCTTCTACAACTAGGAGGACTAGAAATTATTGCTTCTCTTTTTCTTTTTTTTTTTTTTTTTTTTTTCCTATGTGAAGCAGAACCTTTCTAACATGGGCTCCTTAAATTGGGATTTTCAGAAGCAGAAACATAAATATCGTGCAGCTCTTGCTAAAACCATAAAAACTGGCAACACAGGCACGGGTCTCACTGCATCCAGTCTAAGCTTGGCATGTCCATACACGTTCATAGGATCAGAGCCTATTTTACAAGTCTCAGGTAATGAAAGTCAGGGAAACTCAGAAATTTTTAACACCAAAACATAAGTCGGAGATTTTTAACACCAGAGCCTCAGGGGCTGTAGCAAAAGAGTACGAGCTCATTTGGGGAGGAAATAAAAAGAAGGGAAAAGAGAATGGTGGGATTGAAGTGTGGAAAGAGGGGATTAGGTGCTGAAAGGGGCTGGGGTGCATGCAGGGGGAAACAGAAAGGGTTCAGAGGGTGAAAAAGCCAATTAGTGGAGTATAAATCTTAAAAAGCCAATTTCTGAAATAAAGAGGTGTTAACTTAAGGCAGCTAAGGAGAGGATTAGTCAAGGAAGTGACAGGGTGCAGTTTGGAAAAAGTGAGATCGCTGAAGCTGATCAGGGCTGGAAGCAGCTCCAGTGCGTTCCCTAAATGTCTCTGGTGTTTCAGCTGTCTGATGGGAGCTGGTCCCTGCTGGGGCAGCTCCTCTCGCACCCCAGTGAGCTCAGAGCCCAGCCCGGCTCTGCCTCTGGCTGCTGCAGCGGCAGTGCTGACTCGGGAATTGCTGCTGCAGCCTCCTCAGATGTCAGCACAGTGGGACTCTCCCTATCTGCAGCAACAGGAATCATTACCTGAACCGGGGCAGGGCTGCTCAGAGCCCCCAGAGCCTCACAGCTGACAGCCACGGACTACAAAGGTCCCTGCTCAGCAGGGGCAGCCTCTGTGTTCCTTTCCCCAAACACCTCCGAGGATTTCAGCAGCTAAAGCCCTCCTGCACACACCACAGTAACACCATTTTAAATGTTTGTTGCTCCTCCAAAAAGCTTTGGGTTCCCATCACCAAGAATCTTCCCTTGGATTTCTTTCTCCAGCGTGTATAAAGTTGAGCACCTTGGTTCTGTGCCACAGGACAGCTGTGACTGCCTCACTGCCACATCTGCAGAAACCTGCAGCTCACTGCCCAGGCAGGGGTGTTGTTCTTATGCACACCTGTGCAAGGGAAAGGAACAGTAACAAACATTGCTTTCTGTTCACTTGATGTGGTGCTTTTTTCGGTTGGGTTTTATTTTGTTTTATTCAACTGAAAAATCTGGAGGCAAAAAATCAAAAGAGAATCAAATTCTACTCACAGGCATCCACATGTATTTGCAACCAAGTCAGAAATTTCCAATATTAGTCAATGCATGCAGAGACTTTTGGATATAAATTGGTATCCCTAAATAAATATTTTGCAGAAGACTGTGTATTTGGCAGGAAGCTTGAGATTACATGGGTGTCTAAGTGCTATCAGAAAAAGCTGCTTCCTATACACAACTAGTTCTGCTAGAACTCAATCCCCAGGAATTATAGTATTTATTTTTGAATAGCATTTGCTGCTCTCTCATCTATTCCCTAGAAGTTTATACACATAGACATAGAGATCAAACTTGTAGCTATAGGGATTTCCCGCTGTCACAAGACTATTAGAAAATATCTAACTAGAAGAAATCCTCTTTCCTTTTGTCTTCCAAAATGCTTCAGGATGGAAGAAGACACATCAGGTAGATGCAGGCTGCCATCCTAAAGCTGAGGGTTAGGAAGCATCTGCATGCAGTTGCGAATACAGCTCCACATGGAAAAAAGAATAAAAAATAAAAACACTGAATTAACAGGCCAAGCTTTCAGCTGGGTAAATCAGCATTTCTCCCTTCAGCTCACTGGAACTGTGCCTATTTATATCATCTAAGAATCTAGACAGTTATCTGGGCTTGCCAGCTCACTGTAGGGATAATCAGAGCTTTAGCCAATTAAATGTTCATTAGGGGCAAGACAGAAAGGAGGCTGGGAGCCAAAAGTCAGATGCAGTCAGCACTTCTGCTCCTGTTCTTTTTCCACAGGAAACATTCCCGTCCTGTGGAACGCCTCGCTGTGCACGGGTGAGCGAAGCCCACCGTGAGCACTGGCTTGGATCTGCTGGCAGCTCCTTTAGCTCAGAGCTTGGGCTTCCCTCCTGCTCACTGGTGTGGCAGCCTGCTTAGCATAGCACACTTACCTCAGCAGAGGAGCTCCTCACACTTATCACTGAGCTGGCAGCAGCCAGAGATGTGATGTGGATACCTTAATGTGGAAAGCTGCTTCGGACCAGTCTCACAGTGCCGTGCTGTGATACCAAATCACACGGGTACAAGACCCAACCTGCAGCCTACTCTAGCATTAATCTGACAGTGAACACCTGGAAATCAGGAAAGGACAGGAGCAGTGAGTCCCAAATGTAATTTCCCTAGGAGACTGTAATTTACCCTGGTGTACAGAAATAGCAAAAAGGCTCCCACACCATGGATGTCTCATTTAAATCACAGTCAGACTCAGCACCATCTGTCCCTCCACAGTCCTCCTTGGTTCATACCCTGCATTAATGGGGGATTCCAGGCACAAGGAATATAAACCAGTCTGGGCATGAAGTGTCAGCAACCCCCAACATTCCCCCTTTGGTTGGATTTGTCACTTGAGGTGACTCCCCACAATCCTATTTGCTCACTTGGACATGCACAGGGCACAAGCTGTTCTTTCAGTGAGGCTAAGAGGGATCTCATCATCCTGAAGCAAAGCTCTTTCAAAAGGTGCAGCCAGAATGTGCTGGCTGGGCTGTATGAAGGTTTTAGGAAAGGTGACTGAGAGTAGTAAGAGTTGATAATGCAAAACAGAAAAAGGTAAGAACTGGACAAATGTCTTAAACATACCCCCTTTTAAGGCTGGTGCTATTTTTTATCCATATAATGTCTGTTTTAGTGATTGGTTAGCTTCTCCCATTGCTGTGGCTCTAAAGTTTGGGGTTTTTTTTACACATAACCTTGTCTCCTGTGAGGATGGATATGGCAGGCTGCTCTTAACTCTGTGACGCTTTATTGTAGTCATCACCCTTGGGGGCCATGGCTCTCATATTTATAATGTCTGTCCCAAAACATTTCTCACTTTCCTGTTTCAAAGTTCTACCTCATGATTTTCAACTGTTTTGGAAAAGGAGAGGAAGATTGTTTTTGTGAGCATCATTTTCCTAAAGGCAGGAAGGAAGTGAGCCAAAGGAAAAGGTATTACAGCACTCTCAGAAGAGAGTGAACTGAGGACTGAAGAAGGAAACCTAAGAGAACACGTCAAGCCTTTAAGTCCTTAATGTCTGTGGTTTCCTGACTAATACTGAAGTGTCATGATCAGCACATTTGGATCCAGTTCTGCAGTGTCCCAGGAGTGATGACACAGGGCTGTGGACCATTGCCATGGCAGTGGTGACCCCAGCCCTGAGCAGCAGCAGCACAGGGAGGTGCAGGAGCAGGGACGGGCCCTGCTGCTCCACAAGGGAGATGCAGAACATCCTCCTGCCAAATTTCAAGTCCTCACTCCAAAGAACAAAGCCTGTGGAGCATTTCAAAGTAAACACGATCAGATTTCTTAGCACGGATCACAGCAGGGCTAATGCTGATCACCTTTAATAATGGGTTGCAGAGCCAGCCCTGCCCATGGTGCCAGCCCTTGAACCCACAGGGTGAGCTGCATTCCTGGAAGCAGATCTGCAGCCTCCAACTGCACCTGTGCCTGCCACATCTGTAGGCTTTTTTTTTTTTCTCCTTTCAAATTTCAGTTTGCTTTCCCTTAATTTTGTAATCTGGCTCCAACTTCCCCAAGTGATATTTGCCCCCTTTCTCAATGGGGTCTGATTAGCTCATGGCAGCTGTGACAGAGAAAATCTTTGTCTTTTGAAGTGTCCATCCTTTCTGCTTTGCTCATTTTCCGCTGGCAGTAGTTTCCTGCAACATTCAAGCACCATGGAAGTTGTAAGTGACAAATGGCACAGCTAATCTCGTTCTTAGCTGAGGCACAGGCTCTGCACAGCTTCCCAGGGGAGCTGTACAAGGAGCTTTCTCTGGGAAAAACACTGACCTGGGCGTTGTCAAACCGCTTGCAGAGACAGGCCAGGTGAGTCTCTGATCACGTATTAAACAAAAGTAATTATTTTAATGCACAGTGGTTTAAAGGAGAGAGAAAAAAAGACACCCTAATCAAGATTAAATAGCAGAATTCATATTAGAGGATTTCAATGTGGACTTAAGTTCACTAAGATGGAAAATGATTACAGAAAATATGCATGACAATTGAAGTTGCTCACAAACAAGGACAATTTACTGCTAACTTTCTGACTTTCAGCAGTTAAGAAACAGTTGAAATGTTTGGGCATTCAGGAAAAGTGCCAGTTTATAAAGTCTAGAAAAACAGGCCAAGGTGAAATTCACAGCTGTAAAATGTCTTTGTATATCCTAAAATAAAAGCTAGGTTGGTATATACAGATTTGTATGGGACTCTACACCAGCTTCTCTTTCAGTTGGGTTTGGAAGCAAAACCTGCAGCAGAATATATACCAGTATATCTGCTGAAGATTTCCTGTATCTGTATTTTCATGACCTCTTTCAACCTGCTACTCATCCAAAATACTGTAAAATCCAGAACAAAGTCTAAATACATTAGTTTATAATGTCATTGCAAAAGCACTAATTTCTGCAATATAAAAAATACTTACTGACCTCTACTGTCTTCTAACCAAAATCCTACTTTCCTCATTGACCATTCTAATTCATTAAGTTCAGTGCTGCAGATATGAGAATCTCTCAAGAGCCAAGTGCCTGGTTCTGTCTTTTGTAACACCAGCAATGACATTTTGGACATTTTGAACCTGGACCTGACAGACCAGGTTTCATCTCATTCCCTTCATTACTACAGAAGTAAGAACATTATTTTCCAGGAGAAAAAGCTGTTGATGAGAGTGTACATAAGGAAAGGCAGCTGAGCTTGCAGTGACCCCAGGAATGGATGTTTGCAGCAGGCTGACAAGCCTGCAGAGCTCCCATTAGCACTGCAAGTTCTGCACATGTAGAGCAGGGAAACAGACTCCAATTAATGTGTTTATAGAGGAAAATGCTGCTTCTAGTGTGCTGTTCCCAGCTGAGCTGAAAGTGACTTCCCAAGATAAGACCCTGCTGTTCCTCGGCTCCTAAATAAGGTGAGTCAGACTGGGCAGTGGGAGTTCAGATGGCAGAGGGAATTTGCCGTGGTGAATTTGAAGTGCTTACGCTGCAGTCTGCAGTGCAGCCTTCACCTTGCTGGGTGCTTTGTTATTTACTATAAATTTAACAAACCTTGCCCTCTGTTGATAAGGAGTTTTAGAGCTCAGCTTAGTCCACCAATTTCCCCTGTGCCACCCCGAGCTTTTCTAATGCCACGTTTATTTTGGTGACTACAATATCTTTGTTTCTGCTCCCTCACACTGGCAGCAGTGCACGTTAATTCATCAAGCCTGACAGAATGTAAAATTACAACACAACAATAAGAATGCTGGCCCTGTTCTGGTGTATAATTAAAGCATGGTCACCCAGGGAAACTTGAGTTCCCTTTTGAAGGGAAGGCTTTTGTAATTCAGAGTAGTTAAACCCAGTAGTTATTCAGGCAGGGTAATTCTCTCTCCAGTATCTTCTCTTAGATAGGTGTCTTGGGAAGGATCTCTGATGTGGGCACATATGATGATCTGCATCTATTCCACCTCAGGCTCTGATTTCACAAGCTGAACAAAACTGGATTGGCTCCACAATGGATTAACAGACTTCTAGCAAAACCAGCTTGTGCTACAGGAAATGTGGGGACATAACAGGTTCAGCTCGGTCCTGATCACATTCACTCATCAGAGGATTCACGGGTGCTTCCAGCAGGAACACGGTGCTGCACGCTCTCTTCTGAGTGGAGCTTTTTGGGTTCTCCTCACCAAAATGGGTGAATTTACACTGTGCCTGCTTTAAGCTTCCTTTGGCTGCCCTCAGGTGAACTGTTCTTTCTCATTTCCTCGGCTGGCTGCTGTGGCTGCTGAATTTAAGCAGCCATTGTGCCTCATTTGAAGAATAGAATATGAAATGGTATAGAAAAGACAAAGAAGAGAAGTTTAAGAACAAATTGAAATTTGTCTCCTTCCCTATTTCTAAAAGCAAATCTCATCATTCTCAACAACAACAGAGAGTGTGGGATAGAGCCCTTCTTTCAGAATAACAGTGTGAGCTGAGGTTAAAGTGTTTGCAACCATCTCAGCTACTAGCAAGGGTCTGTGCTTATTTATGAAATTCACTTCATATGCACATGAGGCACAAAGGATGGATACTGCTGAAATTCCAACATCCACGGGGTACATTAAGGGCTTGTCTCAGCATGCTGCAAGAGAGGTAAAAGTCTGCAGGAGTTCTGTGCTGACAAGGGCCAGGAATTGAATGACTGATTAGAAATTACTACTATTTTATTCTTTTTTTTTTTTTTCAGTAACAAAAGCTTATTTTTAACCTGATGGCAACAGAATCCCATTGTGTAAGGACTCTGCTGCTCCCAGCCTCTGCCCACCACCATTCTGGCCCTATTCTTGCAGGCCTGTGTTTGCTGACCACACTTACTGCTCTGCACAAGCCCAAACAAAGCTGTGGAGGTAAACACGAGTGGCTGCATGAAGAATAGGTGCAATGCCACAAAACCTGCTTTGTGATGTGCCTGGAGACTGGGAAACAAATCATACAAGGGCAAAATTGTCCTTCTGTTCCATTTTTCTTTTTTCTATCTCTGTATTGCACAGTCATGTGGCTAAAGAGTTTACCTGGTAGGAATGCAGTGGCTTTGATTCACACTGGTGAAGCACCAGGTTGTAACAGTGAGGTTTCAAGGAGTGAAGAAAGAGGGGAAAATAGTTCATGGTGTATCATATATTTTAGAAAAACATGAACTTCCAAGAGTGTCAGAACTGTTCCCCTTTCATTGCTCTGACTCTTCAAATTTTTCCTCTTGCACCAAAATAGACTATTTGTTTATTACAGCAGGAACTAATATTTTCCCTGTAGCCAGTTAAAAGAAATACATCCTCTTTGTGGCTTTGAAAATCCCTACAGGATTATGAATGAATACTTCAAGAGTGTATTATAAATTCAGACATGTCTATTGGGCTTTCAAGTATCACAGCGGGAGCTTCTTACTGAGGCAACCTGAGGGTAAAGGCTTTCCCACCTTTCCAAAGTGACTCCTCCCACAAAATTTTCTTGGGCTGAAGTTAAAAAAAAAAACCACCACCCTACCTAGTTCAGCTTCTTAGAGCTACTTCATTCTAAGCAGAACTGAATATAGGTATAATTTAGTACAATCACATCCCCAGATGTGGCTCTGGAGCCTGCTCGCTTTTCCTGCCGCTTGCAGTACCGTGCACATTCTTTAATGCAGGTTGTTGCTTGAAACCAATGCACTTTTCATTTTAAAGTCTAAGCAGGCTGGGTGAGGAGCTTGTTTTGCATCCCGTGCTGTCCTGGATGTGCTCTGAGCACCTGTCATTATCTCTCCCAAATTCCGCTGCAGCTCCCTTTGCCAGCTGGCAGCGTCACAGGCTGAGGCAGGAGCACAAAGTGGGATTAGACACAGCCCATTTCTGCATCCCCTGCTGCGAGTGCTGAACCAGCAACTTTGCCATGTTTTGATCAGATGCACTCAGCACTGACACATAAATCAGGGACAGTGCTAAAGGGAGCGGGGAGGAATCAGCAACAAAGAGGCAAAATCAAGGGCAACTTGGAAAGGAAGAATGGGACTAAAGAGAGTTTTAAAAGCACATGGCTTTGAATCTATATGTACTTACTTCTAAGGGAGATGAGGGGTGTTGCTGCTTTCAAAAGAATTCACTTTTTTTCAGGCTTTTCAATGCACATCGCCCCCAGAAAAAACCTCCAGTGGGCTGAGCCTCCAAATTAACTAGGAGATGAAAATGAATTTTAGCTGGAAACTGAAGGGCAGTTGTTAAGAAGTCTGTCAGGCAGTCTTTGAAATTTAAGAACCACCTGCAGCAACTGGTGTAGGTGGTGCTTGTAACACCGTGCGTGATGCTGACTTAATGGCTCAGCAGATGTGCACGGGTGTAGCTCCTTCAGACAGAGAGCCAGAAAGGTTCAGAGACATAAACACACGGTCCTTAGGGATGTCAGCTCAAAGGACAGGACATTGTCAAGAAAAGGTCAAAGAGGATGGTGATCTTCCAAGGGTTTTACCTGATCTGTGAAATATCAGAGAAGAGAAGCTGGTGCCAAGGTGCTGCAGTGTTTGTCCATTGCAAGTAGCAATGGAGAAAGATTGGGGTTAGAACATGCAGGACACAGAGCAAGGAGATGAGGAGACTGCTGTGTCTGATCTGCCCAGTGCCCAGGTGTGTAGTCCTAACACTTCACCAGCACCTTTGTGGAAGGTGCAGCCATTAAGGAAATCATCTTTCAAAGAAAGCTTTGGAGCAAGAGGAATGAAGAAAACTTCCAGAACGAGACATACCCGTTCCTGCATTATGCTGCCATGCCATTTGCCACGCTGCAATTACAGCTAAATCTGAGGATCTGGAGAAATTCTGACTGTCTAAACTCTCACTTTAAAACATAAAAACCCTTGGATGCAGAAAGGAAATGTTCATATGGCAATAGACACACACACACACACAGACACTTCCAAATTCTTGCACATGTACTCAATTCTAAACATGTACAGAATTCTCTCAAGTCTCTTGAAGTACTATTTAAATATTAAATAAATAATGTACACAGGCACTTTTGCAGGACAGTGGTCTAAGATACAGCCATTCCTCAAGCACTTCAGAGTACAATCAAGCACTTCTCAGTACAGCGTGGGGCTGAACTTTGGGAAGGTGTAAGACAGGAACCTGCAAATCAATAACAGAGTCTGTGTGATTTTAAATCAGCACAAAAAATGACAAGAAAACCCTACAATTTCATCCAAGCTTGACTAGAAGGTGAAAGCCTACTCTTAGTTATTCCATTTTGCAGTGAGCTTCTTGGTCTGAGTCCAAGATTTGTACATTTTCTTTGATAAAACTGAAGACCAGCTTTGTCCGATGTTCTCTGTCTGGCTTATTAAACCTGCTAATTTGTATTTATAACTATAAATATAGAGATCACCACCCAGGTCAAGCACTTTCTAAAATTCCCTGGTGTAGACTCACACAGTACAATATAACCCCTAGTTTTAGCTGGCAGAAACAAGGATGGAAGCAATAAGATCTTAAGCACTTGAAGAAACAAGATTGTTATCTCGGTTTTTCAATGCTATTAGGAGAAAAGTAGCCAGCAATATGTAGGTCATCCTCAGTAGCTGCTTTGGTAGTCTGTGAACAATTTAAAGGAAGGAAGAGGTTTCCCTTTGTGGTTGAATAAGTTACTCTATATCCATGAAGGAGCTGTGTCTCACCCCAGAGGGAGCAGCATTATCAGCAAATGAATGAACAGGGCATTCTGTGTTATGCCAGGAGCACTGTCTTTGAAAACAAGGGAGACAAGGAAAGTGGATTCAGTGTGGCTTTTATTTTCCTGTCTGCCATTGTAATGGAGCTCCTCCATTAACTCATTCTTGTCAGGCTGAATTGAAAGTGACACTTAATAACTTACCCAGCATCTGCTCCCACTCCCGCAGCAGCCACGGGGCTCTGCAGTGCCTGTGGGCAGAGCTGGTGGGTGGGAGAGGCAGGAACTGACCCTGCTGAAACACTCAGCACAGCTGGAAGCAAGCAACGGTGTGATCAGGGCAACCAGCTCCTCTTCAGGTCACCTGGAATCTCCAGTTCCTACCGATGCCCTGGTGAAAAATTTGCTGAATATAAATATTCTGCTTCAACTGAGTTATCACAGCTTCATTCCTTACTGATAGCACCCCACTCACTTCCCCAGGCTGCAGTGGGATTTCCAGCACAGCAGAACTGGATCTAAGCTGGAGAAGAAACAAATGCTGGTATTTTACAGCCATGCACAATGACTGACCCAGGTGTGCAGCAGCTCCAGCCACTGCCAGGGGAAGCTCCACGCAGCCCCCCGTGCAGGGTGGCTGTGCCAGGCAGTGACCAGCTGGGCACTGGTGTCACACTGTCACCCTGGGCAGGGCTGGCAGCTCTGGATGCTCCTGCCAATCCCCTGGCCAATTCAGATTGCCACTCGGTGCTTTCTGTGTGACACGTGGTGACAAGTGACACGCCGTGACACGCGATGACACGGGATGACACGTGACATGTGACACCAGCTGACACGCTCTCCTTGCACTCCTGTAGCCCAGAGCACACTCACCCCACCAGCCACCCCCAGCTCTGCCTGAGCTGTGCAAACAAAAGCGGCACCGCTCAAACATTCGCAGCCTCTCCGCGCTCAGGTCCCAGCAGCGGATGCGAGCCGATCCCAGACAGAGCCTGGGTTAGCTCCTTGTCTGCCCCTGCCTGACGGGATGGGGATGTGTCCCAGCCCTCAGCCCCACCGGTCAGGCTGACGTTTGTTCACACCATCACACCTCTGTAATGCTCACACAGCAGAGGCTGCTGCTGCCAGATCCTCTTTTGTCCTGCCGTCAGTGAGCGGGACAGCAGGTTTTGGTGCACTCACTTTGTTCCCTCTGTCAGGCAGGACAAACTCTGCCTTTCATCACCCCTAATCCCAGTGAACACTTCTGTCTGCAGCGCTGACGTGTCACAGCATTGCCACAGGGATGCTCTCACAAACCTTTTGGCTGAGGTTTTTCATGTTGTCCTGGTGCCATTTTTTGTGCTGTGGTTCATCCTCACCTGTGCCCTTTTCTGACTGGAGTACAAGGAAGAAAACCCTCAAAAGTGGGACATATTTTCCCAGTGATAATCTTTACTGTTTCACTTTCCTTCCTTTTCTATCCCTCCCCTTCTTTCACTAGATTCTTTTGCGGTGGCCTAGATTTAACATCTTTTACAGCTGATTCTTGTGGCTGCAAAGCCCTGCTAATATTACATTGTACTCGTCAGAAAAAATTATTTAGGGCAGGGAGAGTCTTTTTGGTCTGTGTTAGCACACAGATGTCTTGAGACAGAACTGAAACTCAAAGGTGCTGCTACAATGTGAATGGTAGCAGCAGATTAAACATATTTATATCCATATCCCTGTATGGAGAACAGGGAAGGTAAACGTATCTGGAAGGTGAAGGGAAACTGTTTCTTTACTCCCCTGGTTTCTGATCCATAACCACCCTACTCCATTTTATTTTTTCAGACATCACCTATTTCTTTACCTTCCCTTCCACAACCCCTTTCCTCAGCCTTTCTATACCCTTAAATTCTTGCTGCTAGTTATTGGCGTATTGTTCACAGCTACTCACCATAGCAGAAGGTAACAGTGGTAATGATCCACTGAAACAATTCTTAAAATCATTACCAAAAAGCTCTGGTGCTCCAAAGCAGCCTGAAGAGGACAATTCCCAAACATGGCAGCACAAGGCCATGCATGCATCTGCATTTCTGTTCCACAAGCTCAGCAAAAGAGGTTCCTGGTTTCCCTTGCAGCAGCCACTAATTTCTGTGTGTTCGTCACGGATCACCATCTGTGCCCTTCTGCTGATTCAGTGTTTGCATGGCTGTGCTCTCTACCAGACCTTGCAGCAATTTTGAAAGCAAAACCAATGAAAAACAAACCTTGCTTCTACTTTTTTTTTCCTCAGCTGCTATTTTTAAACCAGAAAATGTCATAGTTCTGCTTTGGGACACAACCAAAATAAAGCAGTGATTCAGAGGAAAATAATAAAGGGGCCAAGAATAAGGGAATGAGAGTTTCTGCAATCTGTTCTAACAAACAGGACACAGAACCACAGGGTAACAGTGTGTGGAGGCAAAAAAAAAAAAAAAAAGCTTTGTTTGAAGAACTTGCAAGTGACTCAAGAGCTGCGGTTCCCTTCCCTCAGCGCAGGGACTGTATCATCAAAGGGCTGTTTGCATGCACAGCATTCAACAAACCAGCTTGAGAGTCTCAGGAATTTAGATAGCATCCTCTTCTAGGGGTTTGAATGGGCCTGCTGGATGTGATACTGAGCTTTGTTCCTGGTAAGCTCAAGATCCCTTTCTCTGTTAAAGTGAGTGTGTGAGCCTGAGTGGCTGTGTCAGGATGGATGATCTCAGCTCCTTGAGTGGCTCCCATTGTATGGGCTACTCAGCCCTTACAGGCTGATTGCATTTATTCTGTCCTGACACAGGGAGCCCCTGTTCGGCACAAACAAAACCAGAATAAATAAGCACAAATATTCATCATTCCTGGCCTGGTGAGTGTTGCAGGGGACCTGTGTGAAAACGCTGACCAGCAACGCACAGGGGCTGGAAAGAGGCATTTGTCTGCACCGGTATCACTTCTCTGTGCTAATGAGTTTGGACAAAGGAACATTTAATCCTTAGAGCTCATATATCTGAACACATCTGATTTGTGCCTGAAGCGGGATGGACAGGACGGGCGCTCAGCACTTTCAGAATATTTTCAAGGAGAGGATCATTCTGTCCCCATTCCAGAGTGTGATCAGAAAACCTCAGATTAATCCTCCTGGGGACTCAGACTGTACCAGAGGGGGTCAGTCCTTAATCACTTTCCAAGTTCTTTGCAGCGTTACACGGAGAAAACCCTTTAAACCCCTGCTCTCAGAAGGGCCCATTCACTTGTTCTCTCCCCGCTGCATGTGTGAAATACACCTTTGTGCACGGGAGAGAGGGCTTTTGGCAGGGATATCACACCCATAAGGTACACCATGTGTACCTTGCTGACTATTACTAGAGTGATTTAGGAAACAGATTAATCAAAGCAATTTAAAATTATGTTTGCCAGTAAGGATCAGAAGCCTTTGAGCCTCTGCCATTTCCCGTGTGACTCCCCGAATTTCATTTCTCAAAAGCACCCCAGGAACTGCAGGCACAGCCGGGAGATGCAGCTCCTGTCCCGGGCAGCAGGAGCAGGCAGGGTTGACACCTCTGTCTGCAGGGCTATCCCACTGCAGGAGCTGGGGGTCCTGCCTGGAAACTCCCCAGATGTGCTCCCCGCACACACTGCAGGCTATGGACACAGCTCCTGCCACAAACAAATGTGTTCTGCCTGGAAACAGCTGGAACTGCCCTGTCTCCAGCAGAACTGCAGAGCACAGAGCTCTCTCAGAAGCAAGGCTGAAGAGTTCCCAGGTCCTGCTATGGTAATGCCAGGATTTGCTGACTTTTTCTGATTTTAACTCAGAGGTTGAATGAGTGAGGTATCTTTGCATTAATAAACTCATTTTAACTATAGGGGAAAAAGGAAATGAAATCACATGTGCTAAGCCAGGCAGCAAAAGAAACAGTTCTTACCTACAGGACTTGAGAAAGAGCTTGTTTCAACAGAGCTTGACTCAGAACCTTCCAGTGCACATCTGTGGCTCCACAAAGGCAGGAGAAGTTTCCTATGAATTGTCTTCTTGAATTGTTTTCTGCTCAGAGTAAATTCAGTGGCTCTCCCTTACCTATGGAGCTCTTTATTCAGGGTGCTTATCCTGCCACCTTGAAGGCTGCATTGACCACTCTCTGTCAAATTTTATGCCTTGATAAATAAAATGCACCTGACTGTTAGTGCAGATCTAGGTAAGTAAACAAAATAGCTTTCTTCTGCTAAAGAGGTTTGGCTGTGCAATCAGAAGTAATTCAGTACCTGTTTAGCCTCAGTGCTGGCTAACAAAAGGCAGATTCCACGCCCTCATGGAAGAAAGATCAAAGGCTTTTTTGGCATTAATGAATGTTAAAGAAAACCCCCAAATATTTAATTAAGGGGGAACAAAACCTTAAGACTCACACAGCTGTGAGCATTTTTACAGTTTTTCATCGTTCATATTTGAATAATATCTAAGTGTTTGTTTCCATATATGTGAACAGGATTAAAGTCCTGTGGCAAAGGGTGGGATTTTCAAAGTGTTTTTAAAACTCACAGATTTGAATGGGGCCCAGGTTGGGACAATAGGGGAAGAGCTGTTAGAGGCTGTCGCTTCTGAAAAAGCATTTAATGTGATGGAGTGTGGCTATGACTCAAAAACACAAGGAATACTTTAGAGGGAGCCAAAAAGGAAAGGATGCACCTGACTGGTTTTGTAAGGCTGGGTACAAGTGATACAATAATTCTTTCACAACCAAAGGGCAGTCAGCTGATATCCTGAACCTAAAGATTTGATTGCCCAGCTTAAAAAACACAATGCACTTGTCACACAATCACCCTGACCAATTATAATGATGCATTATTTTCACTGCAGTTGTGCTCATGAGCTTTGGTGATGGATCAGAACCCACTTAGCAGTGACCCAGCACATAAGAAACCCCAGGGGTTCTCTCCCCAGGGACTTTATGGAAGATGATGGGCAGGAAAACCACATGAAACCTGGCCACTGATACTGGCCCTCACAACAAGAAGCAATCATATTCCCCCAGGTGTTTAACTAACAGAGGAGAGGTTTTCAGAGTATGACAGGGATTACAATGCAATTACTTAGGAGATGTTTCAGAGATGCTCCGCCTGCTCACAGAGGTAATACAAACAAAGCCAAAGGGGCTTAGCTGGATAATAATAATTAAGTGATAAAGGTGCCATCCACAGGAGCAGCTGTGGATATGACTCCCAGCTGGTGCACGAAGGGCGTTGGTAACAGAATCCACAAAGAGCCTTGGGAGTGTTTGAAGTGGTGGAGAGGGGGCACCTTGCAAAGGGAGGACACGAGCACATGGTGCCACAACACAATCCAGGCCAGACATGGGGAGATAATCCCTGCAGGAGCGTGGAAATGAGAAAACTGAGATAAGGTGGAATTCACTGGTGTGGGCACAAAGAGGTTTTACCTACCCAGACACAACCCAAGGAATCTGCATTTCACCCATGATCCAGGGCTGAAAAGAAGGATTGTATCTGTGCTCTGTGAGCAGAAGGGGAAGCCATCACATGCAACCTGGATGTTATGGTCCATGGAGGAAAAACAAGGCAAAAATAAAATTGAGGTTGTTCACCCAAAGGTTGGTAAGGATGAAAGAAAAAGAAGAAGCATCAAAGTTTCTAGGCAATCATTAGAAGCCAATGTGGAGATTTCAACTTGGATATGAGGGGACCTTCCTTTGTAAAAGCAAAAAAGAAAAACCAACTGAAAAATTGACATTCTGGTTAAAGAAAGAAAAAATAGAAATGGAACTAGGTGACAATTTCTGTTTTAGCCACCCAGCCTTAGCAAACCAGAGCTGCATCTTCCTGTCCATCACAGGACAATTATTTATGCTTGTGCAAAATCATTCATTGCAAAAGAACCTTTCAAGTGCTGATGAGATCAAGTAACACAGGGCTGTGACTGAAAGTACAACCTTCCACTGAGGCTTTAATTACAGTGGTGATGCATGAAGTGGAGACAATCATCCTGCTCACCTCTCACAGCCCCAGCTGCATGAGGAGGACTGGCAGTTAACAAACCATTATTTATTTAACTGTGCAACTGGTGCATTTATTGTGGAAATCAGTGAGCCAGGGGAAAAAAAGCAGAAGATTCTGTGCAATTTGTGTCTACTTGCAAAGTAAACCACATGAAAAATTCATTTAAATGTTTTGGAGTGAAATGTTCAGGTGATGAAAATAGGGGAATCTCCTGCAAAATCAATGAAGGTTTTCATCAGTTAAATATGCTTTGGTTACCTCTTTACTTTTCTCTTTTTTTTTTTTCTCAATATAGTTGAAACTCAGTATTATTTATGTGGACTGCATAATGCCCCATTAATTGAGAAATCACCTGGCAGATGACATATTAATGTGGATTAGACCAACAAAAAATTACCTGCTAGAAAAATCTTGTTTAACAAATACTTGTGTGAATTGCTCAGCTTCTTAGAACATAGATGATGTTGAGAATTTTTATTATTCATTATTAAGAATAATGAAAGGAAGAGATATTGCTCTCTTAATCCATCAAAGCCCAAAAGGAATCTATGTTTTACAGAAAGGGAATAGAAAAACATAAGTTATATTCCCTAGAATGAGGCCAATATTCATTCTTGGAGGCCCAGAAAGTGCACTTTGAAGCACATAATTATGGGTGGGAAATGATCTATAAAACTGCAGAAGCAGAGGAAGTCTCAGGGAAGACAGGATGTGTGCCAAGGTGCCAGCAGCACCTAGGGTGTCTGTGGGGCTGGACACTGAGTTCAGCACTGTCAAGGAAAAGAAATACAAACTTTCTCCCAGAAACTCACATCTGAATTTGTAATTGCCCCAATTACCAACTAAATTACCTGCCTGCATATGTAATTAGGTAATCTTTGTACCTCAACTTGCATTTTTGTGGTGCTGACAGCTTTCCTGGTGGTGCCCTGGACTTCCACTGCAGTCAGCCAGGAAACCCGAGCACAGAGGGCCCCGAGCTCTCCTTGTGTTGGCTGAGTCACCTCTGTTCTGTTCGGTCACAGAGGAGGGAAGGGAAGGGGATTAGAGATTTCCACCTGGGAACTGCTCATGTGCAAGGACAGTTTGCCAAATTCAGAGATATCAGTGAGGAATCCTGAAGGTTTTTACTGTAGAACAGACCTTAGTGCTGACTCAGGTTCTTCACCCTGCCCTATTAAATTCTGTATCATCTGAGTTTAAAGCCAACAGATTATATCTGCAAAATACCTTCTTTTAACCCAAAGAGAAACAGATCAATTGTTTGGTTTCATAGCAGTGAAATTATCAGTATTTGGTTGCAACAGTGGTCTCACAGGAGCTTTTCACTAGAAAAGAGTGTCAGAATCACCAAATCCAAGAAGGGCCCACAGAATTGCCACTCCCTACATTCCCAGACACTTCCCACTGCCACACAGGGAAGCTTAGGCTTGAGGGACACATCCCTGTTAGAGAGGGAATAGAAAAGATGAAGTCTGTTAGGAGTCATTTGTTCCTCTCCCAATCACTGTGTTTTAGATGACTCAGCAAGTGTGTGTTGAGCACACAGGAGGGGAAAAAAATCTAAAGAACTCTGCTGGTTTAACCAGATAAAATTCCTGCTTTCCTAACCCCAAATCAGGCAATCAGCCTAACTCTGGGTGTGGGAGCAAGACTCATCAGCCAGGCATGTGCACATCTTTAACACCCCTTGCCAAATCCACCCTTGAGCTGTGGCCAACCTCCAGTGCTTCAGAAGGAGATAGAAAAGGGGCTTTAAAAAGATGCAGAAAGAAATTCTGGGCTTTCCACAGGACTTAGTTGTGATGAACTAAAAACCAAAAAAGGGGTAAAAAGTAGAGTTCACCTTGTACACCCTGAAGATGACAATGATTGCACTCCACTCTGTCTTCAGAAACAGGAAGGACCAGAGGTTTTAGGCAAACTGCTGTCAGAGAGATGTGATGAGATTTTATTTTGGATAGGAGGGGAATTTCTTTTGTAAGAGTTAAAAATCCCACCCAAAACATCAAAACAACAACAAAAAAATAATACTGATGAGTTTAAAGTAGTCAGTCCAAATGAAAAAAGTAATAATAACCAAACAATGTGTTTTTCAGTGAATTTTGAGTACCCGCAAGGCAAAAAAAGTAGTCAAATTGTACATCAAAATGGAAAACATTCTTTCTGTCTCTTACAGTTAGTGAGAATCCATAGACCACAATGTTTGTAAAAAATAAACATTAAATCAAGAAGAGTTCAAGCAGCTTTTCAAGCCCATTGGGGAGAGCTGTAAATCCTAAACCACCAGGTGAAAAACCTACCTCAAGGTCCTGTCCTAAGCCTGGTCTCTTTCATACACTTACTGAATTTGTTTCATTTTACCTCTTCTTTAGCTTCAGGATGGAAAACACCCCCTGCTTCTAACAACACCCCCACTCAGCACAGCAGCCAGAGCAGCTGGCCCCAGGTTTCCTCACTGCAAACATGCCCAGCTCTTTTGGGTTTGCTTGCCTTGTATGATGCACTTGGGGCCTGCCCTTTATCCTCCCTGCACGGTCAGTTGGTAACAGATCAGAATATTGATTAGAGTTGGTACTGATTAATTCAGGCATTATGTACAGAGCAGTTATTACTGGGAGGAAAGGCAACAGAAGGTGGGAGGCTCTTTGAGCCTCCATGGAAAGACAGCACAGAAGCAATGAGTGGGTGAAGGAAACCAAAGCTTGGGTGGAGCAGAAAGAGGGGAAGGGTGTGAGCCGAGATGATGGTGAAGCTGCAGGCAAGGGTGACACATCCTGTACAGTTATTACAATGCTTTAATTACCCCTCATGACTGATGTTCTCCAGCACTGCTGCCATGGGTGGGGGTGATGGGTGGAAAGAGGCATCCCCTCCTGCCCTTGTGCAATTCCATCTCAGTTCCTGGAGATAAGAGCCTTTATGTATTCATTGTGAGCTGAGCTTTCTCTGGGTGTTCTGTGTCCATGAACGTCCCTCTGTGGAGCCAAAGCAAGACACACACACTGGTTTTTGCAGTTACTCACATCACTGAGCCCAGCCTTTCTTGTCCATACTGTGCTCACCAAGGGTGTGTGGCCTAATTCATAGGTGGAGCAGTTCAAAGGAAAAATAGAAACATGGGCCATCTTTTCCTTTTTCTCTCTGACAAAATTCCTAACTGACAGGAAAAGATGCTTTTCCAGTATTTGCATTAGCCCCAGTTCTGGCTGGCACAGGCACTCTCAAAGCACGGTGACCAATCACAGACTGTGCTAGGGTCACAAACAAAAAGAATTTAGTTTTTTTTAATAACCTCAAATAACCCAAAGGATTTCAATAAAATAAACTGTGGTCACCTCATTTCCAACATGTTTTAAAGATTCCTACTTGGGGAGCAAGATATAGAATAGAATTTGTAAATTTGTCTTATAATTAATTATTTACTTCACGAGAATGATTTACTGTGCTGATGGTATCAGCTGCCTCAAATCTCTTTTGTAGTTGTCTGATTTTTAGGAGCTGGGCAGAGCACAGACTTAAATTCCTGAGGGAGATTTCTTAGATAATCTATGGAAAAGGCTAGATTTTGGCAGATGAATCAAACTCTTTCAGCAAGAAGGTGTGACTGTAATGCAGAATCTCTGGACTATAGAGTAATTATACATTAGCAGAAGAAAGATCAACAAAGAGAAGTTGTCCTGTAACGTCTAAAGCTGAGGTGCAATAATTGTTCCATGAAATGCTAAAGTGGGTTTGTATGTTGCAATCCTACTGTCACAGACAATATCTGTTCTTTTTATTGCCCATGATATGAAGTTTTTATTGCTCCCAAACCTCATCAGAGACACTGTTTTATGAATAATTACAAAATAAGAAAATCAAATTCTGATCGCCCACTGGCATGTTGTATTTCATAAAATACGAGAATTCCATAGGTCACCAGGCATTCCCATATGTTAAATATCCCAAGCTCCAGTCCCTTCCAAGCACCTCCATTCAGCCTCCCCTCCAAAAGCCACATCCCTCTGTTGCTCTGCCTTAGACTTTCCCCTCCATTTTAGACTGGTTATTCAAGGCTTTGCTCTCACCAACTTTATGAAGATGAAAGAGCCTGCACAGAGGTGAGATATAGTCTTGCCCTTATACAAAAAAAGCTGGTTTCTCTGCTCACAGGAATCCAGGAAGATGTGGGAGCCCCACAAGATATCAGCTCACTCCATGAGAGCCAATGAGTCCAGTGGCTTCATGAATGTTCTGGCACTGGAGAACACAGATCCCATCAGTGAGTTCCAGCTGGTTCCTGAGAGACAGGGACCTCCCCTGCTGTGTTCCCAAAGCACCCGTGGGAACCTGTGCTCCACGCAGGGCTGAGCTGCTGCTGTGGTGTCCCTAAAGCTGTGCTGGATCCAAAGCTGTGCTATATCCCAAAGCTGTGCTCTATCCAAAGCTGTGCTATATCCCAAAGCTGTGCTATATCCCAAAGCTGTGCTGTATCCCAAAGCTGTGCTATATCCCAAAGCTGTGCTATATCCCAAAGCTGTGCTATATCCCAAAGCTGTGGTCTATCCAAAGCTGTGGTCTATCCCAAAGCTGTGGTCTATCCAAAGCTGTGCTGTATCCAAAACTGTGCTGTATCCAAAGCTGTGGTCTATCCAAAGCTGTGGTGTATCCAAATCTGTGGTCTATCCAAAGCTGTGGTCTATCCCAAACCTGTGGTCTATCCAAAGCTGTGCTATATCCCAAAGCTGTTGTCTATCCAAAACTGTGGTGTATCCAAAGCTGTGTTCTATCCAAAGCTGTGCTATATCAAAAGCTGTGGTCTATCCAAAGCTGTGCTATATCCAAATCTGTGGTCTATCCAAAGCTGTGGTCTATCCAAAGCTGTGGTCTATCCCAAAGCTGTTGGTATATCTACACCTTCCTGCCCCACCATCTGGGAACAGTTCTCCCCACCCCGGTGCCTTTCAGGACACCATCTGTGACAGGCTGATAAAGCTCTGGTGCCAATATTTGGATTAACAAACCCCATGGTTTGAGGGGATCAGATATTACACAAACAGGAGCCACATAAAGGTCTAGGATAGGAGACTCAAACCCATGAAATTGTGAGCATTTATTTTAGTTACTGATCCATGGTTCTGTTCTGTTCTGCACTAGAGTGCCACTATATATTTTAAGGGATTACTCTGCTGTCACTTTCACTGTACTCAATTTCTTTTCCATCAGAGGTCTGGGATACACCACTAACACATTAATCATGTGTCACTCATCCCACGGGAGCACAGAAAACAAATAGAAACCAGCCATTCCTTTCCTAACATGAACAGCTCTAATTAATATGGGAATTTGTTTTGCTGGTTGTTTTTGTTGTCTTCAGACATTACTTCTGTAAATAATCAAAATGAAAAGGAAAGAGCTTCCCTGTAAAAAAAAAAAACAAAACAAAACCAAACCAAAAAAACAACCCCCCCAAAAAAACCAAAAAAAACCCCAAAAAAACCAAACAAATAAAAAACCACAAAAGCAAAAACAAAAACCAAAAACCCCAAACAAACCAAAAACCATCTGATTACACAGCTTATTGAAGTGCTGTTTGTACATTTAAAGCACAAATCTAAAAGATCAAGCCTGCCTTGAAATATGATTTACTGGCTTGAAATATCAACGTGCTCAATATTCGCATGGTGTGAGTTTTATGTATTGCCAGATTGTGATGATGTGGTCCATCATTTACATTTACACTACTCACAGACTACAACTATTTGAGTCCTGTGTGGTTTTGAATAGATGAAATGAGAAAATAAGCCATGAAGCACTCACTGCAGTGACCCAGGGTTAGTGTGGAGCTGTGGTGTGAATTGTACACTTCTACATCAGTCACAAGCAGATTCTGTACTTGTTAAAATCAGCTGCAAAGCTGGCACTAGTGCTTCAAATAGACTACTTTAGGAAAAAAATAGATAACAGTGGAGCCCCTGCAGCTTCGGGTTTGGTTTTGGTCTGGTTTTTTAAACGTTGTGGAAAGATCTCATTTACTGAAATGTTGCCTTTTGGTTCGTGTATGGAACAAGAGGTTGAGCTCCAGACCAGGCAGGTCCTCTCCCGTCAGTGCCAGAAACAATCGTACATTTCAAAGGAACCTCCTGCAAGGCCAAGGAGCTTTTTGTTATGTAAACGAGCCCAACTTGTTTGTTTTTGTTGCTGTTTTTAAATGCCAAGTTGGCGATATGTCTGTTGTGTTAAACACATCAAACAGGGAAGCAGAACATCAGTCTCCTGCATCCCGGGTTCTGCTGGAGACACGGAGAGTTTGCTTAGGGCTGCATTTCAAACAGCAGCTCTTTGATGCTCTAAAGCGAGGAGTCCCCAGCAGCACACGGAGGTGGGAACAGCAGCCAGAGGGCAGTCCCTTGCAGGACAGCGACATTAACAGGGGCTGCCAAACCGAGAAGCTTCTGCCTCAAGGATCACTTCCAACTGGTCCCAAAACACAGACAAACCCAAAAACTGTCACTGCCACCACTGGTATTTAAACCCTCCACTGTTTCTGGGAGTCAGTCCGTGTGAAGCCAAATTTGAAAGATAAAAAAAAGGAGTAAAGGACATGCCTTCTTCTGCCTTAAATTTGGTTTTATCATATCCTGCAAATGAAGGGCTTTGAGGAGTTTTCAAAACTGATCAAAGAGCTGTGCAATACACCCCTTCACAGTCCAGACTCTGTGGGCTCTAAGGGTGGAATTTTCAAAGAAATATGCAGAAGAACCTGTTGCCCCAGATAAGTTAATTAACAAAACCAGTAATGGCTGGAATTTTGAATTTGATTGTTCTTCAAACCTTCTCTTGCCACTGCATTGTGATTTGTTTCAAAAACCATACATTGGCAACTGCAGTTTATCAAAAGTTGTCACACTATAATACCTTTCTAATTGTGTAAGATACTGTGCATAGAGCTAGAAAATCAGATTCCACCCAAGTGGATAATCAGGGAAGCGTGGAATCAAAACCCTGAATGCCTTTCTGTATTTGTGAGGAGAGCAGGGGCTCAGAGCAGTGCAATGGAAACCAAACACCTGGGCACCAGATTAGATTAATGTGCAAAAATAAGCAGTTGAGTTTGTGCATCTCTAGCCTTAGGACTTAAACAATGCCAACTCCCTTGAGGCATTTTTTCCTTCCTCCTCTCCTATAGCTCTGTTCTCGGAATCTTTAGCCTGTTTACTACCTGTGCTCAGTTTTAGTTCTCCTTTGTTTTCTGGAGGAGCTCACAGATTGCAAAGTTTTGCCTTACTCCATATAGACACACTCAGTCAGTGTTTATTTTCTTGTGAAATTCGCTATCAAAGACAACCCTACAGCATTCACGGCTCAGAAGTCTCTTTCCCACAGTTCTCCTTGTTAGATATGCAAAGAAGGTCCTTGAAGAGCTATTACAGAGTGTGAAAAGAAACATAAAATTTGGTGCACTCTTGATGTTCCTATCTCAGCACCAAGACCGAAACAAAGCACAAAACTGCTCCCCACAGCACAACAGCCTCTGTTCAGTCAGACACCTCCCAGATGCTGAGCAGCAGCAGTTTGTACTGTCCGTGGGTGATGCTGTGAGGAGCAGTCACTGCACTTGTAAAGTCCTATCTGCGTGTTTCAGTGAAGCTTTCAAGCATTTCAAGAGCTGCTCCAGACTAAGCTGAAAGTCAGCTGAAACACAGGCTCACCCTTCCTAATGAAATTAGCTGGATGATTCTTTGGTTGTGACAGGCCGAGACCTAGCAAAACATATCTGCTGGTCTGCTCCATGGCCCTGGAATGCAGAGCTCAGCTCTGAATGTCTTCATATAAAGAAGTAAAAGAGACAGGGGAAAGAGCAAGCTAAGTTTTAGAGAGCTCCCCAAAAATCTTGCCTGGAGCTGGCTTCAAGTTGTAGGAGAAGGTTTTTGTCTGTCCCTTTTCAGCCATGACCATGTTGGAAAGAGCCACTCTGTGCAAAGTAACCCCACCACCACCATAAGGAAGGTATAAAGCTGAGATATCCTGGGAACTGAGTTGGGACTGAAAATCCAACCTCAGCACAAGTGCTGTTCCATAAAGTGGCTGCACCTCTTGCCTGGAATTACCATGAAGACACACAATGGTCCTACTGCACCCTGCTCACGGGGCTCATATTATCCTGCAACTCAACTGCAAAATTGCTAACAGGGAAATTACAAAAAACACCTAAAAGGATTTGCAAGCATAAAACAATCTAGAGTGATACTTGATCTTCCAAATCCCTCAATTCAGATTTATTTGGTGCAGTGTTCTGTCCTTAAAATTACCTTTATAGTTATCACCATGCCTATACTTAATTAAATAACATTTTATACCTGGTTTCAAATTGAATACATTAATTTAGCAGAAAAAGTGTATGTAGATATGTAGCTTGGTTTTTATTCTCTACTAATTGTCAATGAATAGCTTATGAAAATATTACTAATATGTCTTATGTCAAACAAGAAAGGCTTATTGGAGAAACAAAAAGGCGGCATCAAGATTGTTGCAAAAGGATGAGAAGTCTAAGGAAACCGTCATATCTCATTGTTAAAATCAGGATCCTAAAGAACAAAAAGGTTCTTTAATGTAATTTTAAAAAGAAAAAAAGTGATTAAAACCACCCCCAACACTTACAGTAATTAAAGGTGTAAAACCTCAATTGAAATCTGTCCTTTAAAAATCCATTTACAAGACAAAATATTGTCAATATGAAATAAAAAATATTTTGACCACTAAAATCGTAAAAGGAAGAAAAATGGCATAACTGAAAGAGTATCAAAGGTCCAGATGCCAATACCATGATTCTAATGTTATCAAATTACTGTAGTGATCATGGGCCAGGTTTGGAATTTGTTTATAGAACCAAAAGGAGTCACAATCCGTCTCCTGTGTGATGCAGCTGTCAGTGCAGCATTGCTGTGGCTGGGAGCAGCTCAGGAGATGAGGAGCCAGGCTGAGGGCAGGTGGAATGTTCCTGTCAGAGCAGCTGGGTATAGCTGGGAAAAACTCACCAGCTCTGAGGCATACAAAGCTCTCCTCAGGCTAAAAGCTTTGGAGTGAAAGGTGGGGGCCGTTTTCCCCGTTTTATCAACTGGTCAAATGTTCTTTGTCCCTTTCCTGTTTTTTATTTCACACAAACATTAGTCTCAGATAAAGGAACTATAAAATAACAAATATACAAGACAGAACCAAACAATGCCTGTGTTCCACAAAAGAGTATTTTCAAGTTTAAGGCACCTGCTCAGAACTGGCAGTCACTTCTTGACAGTCTCCTGTGTTCATCAGCACCTTTGGTAGCCCAGAACTTTGAATCTCTGCTTCTTACCACAGTCTTTATCCCAAAAAAGAAAGATAAAACACAAGTTTTGAAATCTCTTTTCATTTCTGTGGAACAAAAAAAGCTCAAAGCAGTGGCAGGTCCTGGCCAGTAGCACAGAGAGCTGTGTGTGGGCAGATTAGAGACTGAAGGGAGGCATCACTCGAGAGGAGGGGAAGGGGAGCCAGGCACATGCAGATGATGAAAGCCTGATCAGCACTGGAGGAGAGGGGAAGGGGAACGGAGGTGTTGATCAGTGAGGGAAGGAGGGAACGAGGGGCACAGCGTGGGCTCCACTGCAGACTGCAGCTCCTCGTTAGCTCCCAGGGATGCTGCAGCTCCGAGCCCCTCGGGAGAGGCAGAGGCAGCAGCAAAGATGGGAATTGGCTGAAGAATCTCTGGGGAGCTGCCTCGCCAGCAGGAAATGCAGATTTATTAATACTGAGCATTTTGCAAGAACTATGTGTTCTCAAAAAGCCAAAATATGCTAAAACAAAATACAAAAATAAACCTTCATTCCAACATTATCAACATCCAGTATTTCTGAATTTCATTTTGAAATGACAGGTGTCTTTGCAACATACTGGGCTTTGTCCATTCTAACACAGCAGCACATTTTTGAAAATATAATTGAAATAGTTTCATTCACTGATACTTTTTCCTATATCGTGAATTTATGTCACATCACAGGATTTTCAAAAGAAGCTCTCATATGGGAAAAAAAAAAAATCAAAATAACAACTTTAGCTCATGCTTTCCCTGAGATAGGAAGTTTGATTCAAAGCATACACTGAATTTAGCTGGACACCCAGTGACATCAGTAGAGCAGATCTATGAGGAGATCTTGAAGAATGGAAGGAAAAAACTAGTGACAACAAAGTGAAGGAATTCCTCTTTAAACAATGCCCTACAAACATACACAAGGATCACTCCGTCCTGCCTTTGATGTCCAGCTCCCCAAAGCTTTAACTTTGCTATCACAGGAAAGGCAGAGCTGGCCCCAGGACCCACATCTGTTCTCAGAGTGCTGGGATTGCCTGATCCCACCCTGCTGCCTGCCCGGGAATTCACATCTGCCCCGTCCCAAATCCTGCTCTACAACGTGCAGTAATTATGGGCACTCTTTTTTGTGATTCTGTACAACCCTTGGTGAAGTCAAAGCCCTGTTGTGCTGTTTTCTGGAAATATCCATTCCACTTCCCAAGCAAGACCTAAAGCTATTTGGAGCAGTATTTACTGAGCTGAAATCGGATCTACCAAAGCAGGACCTGTTTGTTTCACAGAGCTGATCCTGCGTCTCTGCTGGATAAACGTGGGAAGATACAGCAGGCTAGAGCTGAACAGATCCAAGGGCAACATATACTATTGTCTGGACAAAAAAAAAAAAAAAAAAAAAAAGGAAACCAGGTTAATATTAGCACTCAGACTGATTGTAACTTGTGGCTCCCTGAAAATAAAGCTTCTGTAATGGGGCTCCTTAACTGTTACAGCACAAACACTGCCACTGAAATACAGTTCAGAGCCAGCTCCATCAAGGAGTGTTTTGTAAATGAATAATGACTTTGCTTAAAGCTAATCAACATCAAGTGTGTTAAAAAAGATGAAATAGTGCTGGAAGGCAGTGGGAGGTAGAGGAGCCTCAAAGTGCAAACAGGTGCTGATCTCCCTTCAGGGGGGATTGAGTGGCACAGACCTTACAGGGCTGTCACTTCTGATCAAAGCAAGCTCCAAGACCACATAATCACCATCACCCACCTTTTAAAGGATGCCCTGATTTATCATCTGTCACTGTTAATAACTTGGCTACTCTGTCTGAAATACTTAAAAACATTACATGAGGATAACATTTCAAATTTTTTTTAAGAAACGTGTAAATGTTTTAAACTAAAACACACTGGAGCTCGTCCTTTGAGGCCATCTGTTGCTGGAGACCACCTGCCATCAAAAGCCCACCTGAGCAGGAATATCCATCCCATCATTACAGAGCCACCCCCTTGCAGCCAGGGGTGTTTAGGGCTGGGGGGAGCAGGGTGTGTGTCAGACACGGCTGTTCCTGGGCTGTTCATGCTCTGTGCAGCCACGGGATGACAGCCAGATGTGAATAATGGCTGCATAATAACAGACACATGAAATGCTGTTTGGGCAAAACCTGATAAGGGATCTGAACATTCCTGGGCTGAGCCCCTCACATCCTCTCAGCCGTGGTGCCTGCACTGCACTGCTCGGAGTGTCCCAACATGTCAGGTCTAAACCCTGCAACTGCTGAGCTTAATTATTTTTCTGTTTATGAGAAGCATCGGCATTTCACCGCGAAACAAGACTTTTACCATTGTAATTAGAATTTTGTGGGGTTTTGCCCTGAATCCCATTTTCCCCCTGCTGATCTCATACTCTTACCTCATTAATCTCTCCCCAGTAAATCACACTGTTCTACCAAGCTGCCTCTGCCAGAAAAAGGAACTTTCTGCCCTTCTTTTACCTGTTCACAAGCCTGTGGCAAACATCTGGTTCTTGATTTGGTGTATGTACACACCAACAGAATGCATTTGTTTTATAACTTTTATCTGATAAATGCCACTGGACATTTCTTCCTCAACAAGTTTCCCATGGAGTGACTGGATTGTTAACCACATACAGACACTTTTCCTAAAAGTCTGAGATAAGCAAATAGCTGTTGGGCCTTGGCAGTAAAGAAAACTCTAATAAAATTCATCAAATAAAAATTCAAACATGATTTCACAAAAATATAAAATTACTCTGAAAAATAAAGAAGTTTAATATTTTGGAAGTTTAATATTTTTAGAAGTTTTATTTTTGAGATGTTACCTTAATGATTTTTAGTATTATTGTCATTTAACTAATATGCAGCCTTCTAAGATAAGAATGCAAATCTGTGTTAATTATTAATAACTGTATTAAATTAATTGTTTTGAAAATAAGTATATCACTTTCCTTTAACAGTAATAAGCTTCCAATTCCTTAAGTAACAACTTCAGTATTAAACTGTTAAGACTGTTAGCAGCTATGGGACAGCAAGAAGTACAATTTCTGAATTAATTAATTCTTATGATGCCCTCAAAGCCAGTCATTACATTCTGCTGCATTTACAGTGTACTAGTCCTGATGTAAAGAATTAGCATCATTATGTACTTGAGGAATCTCATTTGCTTACCAGTAACCCCTCCAAAATAATTCTTGAATAACTGCAAGCATAAATAAAATCTGAATACTTGGTTTACAGTTTAGCAAGAATTACAGATTGTTTTGTAACACGATGCCTCCAGCCAAGCATGATTTGTCATTTTCATAGGAAAAGGTGAAGTTCAGCTCTGGTGACAATGAAGGGCCTAAGCTGACAACTGAATAAACCCAGAATGGCAGCAGGAGCTGAGCCACTGCTGAACATCTATCTTCACATTTTTTCTCTTCCAGAACCCTGAAAGCAGGCTGTAAGGATTCATCATTAACAATGAAAGCAAATAATATTCTATAGGCCACAAAGCAGTGAGATGTTTATTGCAGTGACTGACGCAGGTTGGAGCGAAGCCTGGGACCATTCCCCGAACAAACCTGTCCTGGTGAAGCCAGCACTGATCCTTCTGTCAGGTGTGAATTTCGTGAGGTGACACACACAAACAAGACACACACCTGAAGGCTTCCTGCAGCAATCTGCAATACACAGGTTATTTTAAAACTCTGTATTGCTCAGGATCTAGT
The DNA here is from genome assembly GCA_013397555.1 of Urocynchramus pylzowi. Taxonomy (NCBI): domain Eukaryota; kingdom Metazoa; phylum Chordata; class Aves; order Passeriformes; family Fringillidae; genus Urocynchramus; species Urocynchramus pylzowi. The sequence continues at coordinate 1,397,938 of VZRH01007245.1, read as the reverse complement.
GCCATTGGTTTAGCCAGAGCATATACAGATGCATAGGCATTAATTCAGTAGTTTCATGAGTGGATCTGATTAGTGCAATGTCCTGCTTTGGCTGCAGCACAGTGTCCTCTGACAGGATTAACTTCCAGGGCATCTCAAAGCCCTGTGTCAAACAGTGGCACACTGGCACAAAAGAGAAAAAAGATATTTTCTCTTCTTCAAAAGATGAATTTTGTATCAAAACTGCTTTATCTATGTGCACTTTAGACATGAAGATTATTGATAATACCTGCAAGATCATTTCTGCCACTCAAGTTCCTTGTCACTTCTGGGAACAATTCAAAAGAGTACAAAAAGGCAAGAATTTATCTGTCACACTGCGCAGTTAAGTTGAAAAACTAAACCACTACTAAAGAACCTTTTGTTGGAAAATTCCCAGCCACAACACGACTGTCACAAGGATCCCCACTCTTCCATTAAGACCTGCTCTTTCTGTGATGAGATCCCTGACAAAGGGATCTTTTCCATAGCAGCCTGGGTGAGAAAGGGAGGTTCTATCCCTGCCTCACCAGCTGATCATCCAGCCTGGCCATCACCTGGAAAACTGCAGGGAAAACTTCAGGTTCACACAAAAACATACTCCACTAAAAACTTCTTGAAAATGTATTTACAATTTGAGCTTCATCAGGTAACTTCCCTGAAGTAGCATTCAAATCCTGCATTTGTATTTCCCGGTCTCCTGTAAGTCTTCCCACAAATGGTGATACTTTCAGCGGTGTTAGAAAGGGGGAAAATTCCCTGAAGGGTAGAGATGGAATTGTGTTCCAGCTGTGTGAAGTGAGGCAGCGATCTTTAACATGCTGAACGTAGCCTATGCAAATTTTAAAGGGCTGTTAACCGAGGATCACTGCTGTAATCTCAGCGCTTTGTAAACACGGTCCTGCTCTACACCGCTGCAGCTTTTTACATCACTAAAGCCCATTCAGTATTCTCCGTTGCAGAGGCTCACAGAAATATGCACCTTCAAAATCCATTTATTTAATTTCACCTTGCAATTTCTTTCGAGTAAATTACTGTTCTCTCTATTTATACTTGCAGGCAAGTATAACAACAATTACTATATTCAAAGTGTGCTTTTATCAAGAGATCCAGGAAGCAAGTTTATTAACTGCAAAGCACATCAGAGAAAGTTTAGAACACACAAAATTATCAAACTAAAGAACATATTTTATTTTTAATAAAATAGTGGAGCATGAAAAATAATTGTATATTACAAATATATACAGCACAGAACTGTGCACCCCCAGCACAGTAAAGAGCATCACTCTATACAAAGCTTCCCTTTGCAGAATCTAGTGCTTCTTGATCTATTCATAGTGAGAATTTGTTTAACAATAGAAAGAGTCAATAAGCCCTTTGGGTCTCTTTGAATTGATCCCCCCCTTTTTTTTTGCACAAATCAGTCCAAACGTGTATAACATTGGCTTGATTTCCATTAAAAAGCCACAAAATGTAACACTAAAGGGTTTCTGAGGACTAGACCTCTTAGTTCTTTTGTTAAGAGATTTCTTTTGTTGTCTTTATGTACAGCAAAATACTTGTTTCTCTTTTCATGTCATGGTAAGGAAAAAAAAAATGTATTGCACATTATTCTTATTCACAAAGTTTGTGTCTGGTGCAGGAAGTTTCTCTTTTGGTGAAAGAATATTGGTGAGCATTATAGATTGAGCCTATTTTTAGGCACTCCAAGCCCAGTGGGCTGAGAGGAGTTGTGAAGGGTTTTAAAGTTAGCACGGAGGTTGTTTTCCCAGAGAGCATCCTCGCTTAGGATAGGCCTCCTCCGTGTCCCTGGAGAGACAATGCTCACTTGGGCACTTCTAAAATCAAACCACTGCTCCATAAAACTTGGCTATACCTTGTCACTCAGAGAGCTGAAGAAAATCCAGCCTAGCTACATGAAGAAGTTAAATAAGTGTTGGTTGTTGTGTTTGGTTTTGGTTTTATGTTGTTGTGGTGTTTTTTTGGGGTTTTTTTGTTGTTTTTTTTTTTTTTTTAATCTGATGGATGGATGTGATTCTTAACTACGAATTAGTAACAGAACAGATTGTTTTAATTCACAATATTTCTTTCACATAAAACCTTTCCATGAGTACATTTACCTTCAGTTTTTCACCAGGTCCTGAATTCAGCATGATACATTTGTGTGCATTGAGATATTAAACTGTTCTGACAAAAAAAAGCACCATTCATTTTTTAATTTCTGACTGCTACTTTGGACATTTGTAAGCCTGTGAGGTGAGATACGGTCTTTTCTAAAACCTGGTCACACACAAGTGGGCGGTTGTAATGTTGATTCATATTTTGCAAGGTGAGTTTTCTGTGGATGTTGAGGTTTTTTGTAGATTCCGCTACTCGTAATAACACTTGCGGGTTTTCTCCTACTTCTCTTCTTTAATCTCCGACTACAAACATTTTGCCAGGATTGAAGAGTCTTGGAAGTCCAGATCCACATGCCACTAGTAATGCCCACAACTAATAACATAAAAATTTTGACCATAAAAATTTCTACTGCTGGGATAGAGTTATTCATCATGCAGTCTAAATTTTTTGTCTGATTGTTCATCTTGCATTTCTGTTGAGTTGCCACAATTTTCCAATAATCCATGTTCAGTCTCTCATAAAAATAGCAAGCTATCACGCAAGTTGCAGGCACGGTATACAAGACTGAGAAGACACCAATCCTGACCATAAGTTTCTCCAACTTGTCGGTGTTTTCTCCACCTGTTTTCATCACCCTCCTGATATGAAAAAGGGCCACAAACCCAGAAAGAATAAAAGAAGTGCCAATGATTAGATAACAAGCCAAAGGAATGAGCACAAACCCCGTCAAGGCATTCACATCCATGCTGCCAACATAGCACAGCCCGGTCAGCTCGTCTCCAGCCACCCTCCTCATCACCAGGATCATGATGGTCTTCACAGCCGGGATGGCCCACGCTGCCAGGTGGAAGTAGCTGCTGTTGGCTTCGATTGCCTCGTGCCCCCACTTCTTCCCAGCCGCCAGAAACCAAGTCAAAGTCAGGATCACCCACCACAAGGAACTGGCCATACCGAAGTAGTACAGAACCAGGAACACAATGGTGCAGCCAGTGCTCTCCAGCCCCTCCTGGATGACATAGAGCTGGCCGCTGTCCCTGTCACACGCAATGCTTTCAGCACCCGAGAAGAGGCGGATGATGTACCCCACGGAGTAGACACAGTAGCACATGGACAGGAAGATAATGGGCCTCTCGGGGTACTTGAAACGCTGAGGGTCTATGAGAAAAGTGAGCACAGTGAAAGCGCTGGAGAAGAAGCACAGAATGGACCAGATGGCAATCCAAATGACAGCAAACTGTTTGTCATTCCTGCTCCAGTAAACATCAACCCCTGGCGTGCAGAGCGGCGCGCAGGAAGCGCTCTTTTCCACATGGTGGAACTTGCCAGGATTTTCGCAGGACGTTCTGCTCAGGCTGTCCTTGTGCTGCTGCAGATCGTGGCCGCTGCTGGGCCGCTGGGGACGAAACATGGGTGGCAGCATGCTGGAGCCCCTGGGTGGCTCATCCGACCCATTGTTGGGCGCTTCCATGCACAGGTAATTGGGGTCGTTCTTTTTGGGCAGTTTGCTGCAGTCCAAGGAGTCCGGCCACTTAAAATTGAACTGCTCCATGATCGGGGAGCACTTCAGCCTCGCCTGCTCGCACATCACTCTGCAGGCTGGGATCGGGGTAGAAACCTGCTCCGTGCACATCGGGGCATAGAGGGAGCACAGGAAAAATTTCAGATGGCTGTGGCAGCCGTACTCCACCAAGGGGGCAAACTCGTGCAGCTGAATGGCAGCTTCCCTTTGGTTTTCGTGCCCCATTAGGTTCGGCATCCTCGTCATGTTGTAGCCGATATCCTTGCACATGGGGATCTCTATGGGCTGGCACCGCCCGTCGCCGGGCCGGTCGATGTCCATGGAGCTGATGGCCGCGCAGCAGCCGCTGAGCCAGCAGAGCAGCANGGGGCCGGCGGAGCGGGGCAGCATCGCCCGGGCCGCTGCGGCCCCGCGGGGAGCGCCCGGGAGGCGGCCGGCGGAAGGGAAAGCGCCCCCGCTCCACAGAAGCGCCGAACTTACTGCGGGCAGCCCGGCAACTTTCTGCTCCCCGGGCTTCCACTTTCGCGATCCGCCTGCACACCTCCCTTTCCTCCGCTTCCTCCGGCGCCCCGCTGCCGCTGCCCGGCCGAGCGATGTCCGGGGAGTTTGGTGTGGGCACGGCCGGACGATCACCGCGTCTCCTCGCACATGTCTCGGTGCCGCGGCTGTCTCCGGGGATTCTCCGCTCCTCCAACGGGTCGCAGCTCCTCACTTTCTTGCCGGGAGGTGGAGATTGGTTTATCCGAGCGCGGAATAAAGGAGGAGGAGGGGGAGGAAATATCTAAGCCATTGAAGAGGGGGGCCTGAAAAATCCCCCCCTACTCGCCGCCCTCTGGTCTGGGTTTGCAATAGGTCGGCTCCGCCGCGCTGTGCCGAGCAGGGCTGGAGTGTGCGTGGTGTCTGTGCCGGCTCCGCTCCCCCCGCCTCGCCAGCTCCTGGGGCCGCAGCAGCTGGGGCTTTTGGGGGCGGCTGAATCCGAGGATAAAATAAAGTTGAAAAAAAAAAAAAAAAAAAGCT
>VZRH01007245.1:1361621-1392198 GCA_013397555.1 Urocynchramus pylzowi | reverse complement strand
CCCCCCTTTGAGCTCGGTTTTAGCGAACATATTAATGAAGAAGGAAAATCTCTCTTTCACTTCATTCATGCTCACCCACACAAACCGGGCTCCTCTCCATTAGTGCCTGTTTCTTATCGAAAAGAACACGGATTCTCCTGGAAACTCCCAAATCCCGCAGGGTCAGAGTTAATACCCCACCAGCTCTAGAAAGGAAACCGTTGGCTTCCTCAGTTGTGATAAGGGTGAAATGGATCCAAGCAAGGACAACAAGCCAGGGCTAATGTTTGTCTCTGAAAGCCCTGAAGATGTGGCCAGCTCTTGCCAAGGAGTAAAAGCCATCATAAAAATGTGCCTTGAAAAGCGAGGTCCTTTTTGTGGCTTTTCAGTGCATAGAGGAGATTAGATTTATAAAGTACTGGTCTTAGGGACCGACCTTTCCTCGGACACTTTCAGATTCCTCAGGGAATGTTTCAAAAGCAGGCAGTGTTATGAGCAGAAAAAGAGCTTTATTTATTTTAGTGTGTCTATGTGTGTGTGTGAGAGAGAGGGTGTGCTGGGGCATTTCCATTCTTCATTAATCTAAGCCTGTTTTCTTAGTATTTGTATTCATCCTGATTCCTCTTCTAGAGAGCTCAGCTGGGGGTAGCAGGGAAGTGTGGGGAAAGCTTTTTCAAGGGACAAGTAAATTCTGCTTTAAAAAGTAGAATTTAAATAATAATAAAAAAGAAATATTTAAATAATGCATAACAGGCACACATTCAATGTTTGTTTTATCCAACTGGATTGTTTGGGAGCTTGTTTTTCTTTCTTTTTTTTCCCCAACAAGTATTTTTGTAGAGCATATTCTATCAGCATTGACATTAAAGTAATCTAGAAAAAATACATGATATAAAACATGGCCTTTTTCTTCTGTAACACTGATAGCAACCTTTTTCTCTAAAGAGGCAGAAAAGAAACACAAATGAAAGTGAGAAAAAAGAAGGGGGGGAACCTCCAACCTTTGTAGCTGTGTCTCTCTTAATTGATCTTTCATGTGCCAATTTAAATCAGCCTTGTTTTTCTAGCCATTACTTTAGCCAGTGCATCCTGCTTTAGATCATTTATTTTACTTTCTGTATTTTTAAGGACTATCTACGTGTATCACCCATTCAACGAGCCTGAGTCAGTGAGAGTAACAAACAGAACATTATTATAGAAAAATGAGAGCGCTGAGAAATCAGCAACTGGAAGATACCTCTGTAACTAATAAATGAAAAGAACCTTTTGAAGGCTCCAGCTGAAAAGATATTTTATTTTATTTTTTTCTCCTGTGTGTGGGATTTGAGATGTGTGATTCTATGGAGCAGCCAGGCACCCCTGCTGCTAGGCCCTGGCTAGGAGTTGGCCCCCCTCTGGCAAATGTTATGGAGAATTGGGAGGAATTTTATGGCTGTCTTTTCCCTCAGCTCTTTTTTCTTTTGTCTTCTTTGAAGAATGACTTTAGACATTTTATTTACATATTTAACCATGGATGAAAGAGGAAAAAGAAAGCATTTGGGCCGTTGTGGGAATAGTGATATGTTTAAATTAATGGAAATCTTATTAGGCTTCTAAAATTTTAAGCAAAAGATTTTTAATGAAACTTTATAATTAAACATGATTTCAAATAATGTGCCAACTCACAGGAAGGATGCATTTCTCCCTCTAGCTATCCATCTCCCCACCTCCCAAAAATGTGCAGAGGAATAATCTCTATCTTAAAGTCCAGCTCTTCCTATCTGTCCCGAAAGGAAAATATTTAAAAACTTGAATATTTAATAAGGCATGTGATAATTCAAACCATAACTAAATATTTTGTAGGTAAAGCAAACCATAAATGAGCCAGGATAAAAAGCCACCAGCCCTCGTCCCTGCAATGGCAAAGTTTCATGCTGGATAATCTATTACAGTGGCAGTGGAATAAAACACTTTGATATGGCTGATGGTGAAAATCAAAGTTGCATCCATTCAATCCATGTTAGAGTCATTGGAAATTACAGAGCCAGGCAAGGTTTTCTGAAATGGGATTAAAGAAGACCCAAATAATCCATTTGAGAGAAAATGTTCTGACACTTCAGCAGTAAAGAGAAATGAAATGAGCAGCTCGGGGAGTTGAAGAGTTAATTAGTACATTAAAGATTTTTAGTAAAATAGTCTAAATGACTTATGAGGAACAATGGTGTGTCATGACAGAATGTGAACTGATATTGTCAATCCTATACTTAAGAAGTCTGTAGCTATAACTGATTTTCAGGTTTAATATTTCTGGTCAGCCATTTATTACACAAAAAAATAGAGATCAGTTTAATGTTAATCCCATTCAATAATGCTATTCTCATCCATATTTTTACACATTCATTCCCTTTTTTACTCACACATTTTATTCCAGTAATGAATTCTATTTATAAATTAAAACCACAGATATTAAAACATATAAATATATGTTTCAATACATTTAAACATATAAAAAATGTTAGCCATACAGATAACAACTGTGAAAAAAAAGGATCACACACACAGAAAGAAAGCTGATAGCTATTCTAGCAATGTTATAAGCCTGTATTTCTTACTGAATTTCCACTAGGTATTAATAAAATTAGACGGCATGCAGGGAAATGTTTATTTTCTAAACCAAATGGGTTTATTTTTTCCTAGCTACAGAATCTTTGTAGCAGTTTTCCTACAAAATTTAAGTAAACATGTCTGCCTAATAGGACAGGCACACTGAGAAATATTCCCATGCAAGTGCGAATCTGCACAATGCACAAAAGTTTTAATTGCCTTAGAAAGCCACCACCACCAAGAGTTAAAGAATTAAAAACAAAAACAAATCATAAATGGATGAGTGGATTGTATAGTATTGCTCTAATACAATTTAGCTGGCTATTTTAAGGGCACTTCCCTTGAAATGTGGTTTGAAATATTACCAAAGGTTCGACGGGGTGCATTAGTGTGAATTGCAAATCAGAACATTTCTTTAATCCCCTTTTCATGGCCTGGCTTCGGATCAGTGGCATCTAAGGGACTCCCCACTGCTTCTGGCTCAGGAGGAACCATTCACTGGGGCAGCTTCCCTCCTCTATTCCCACAGTCCAGAAAACAACACCACAGACAGACACCCTCCAAGTAAATTAGATTAAACTCCTTCTCTTCCACAGCACATTAGCCTTTTCACTGCCCAAGATTCATTATTCAGCTACTCCTAATTTAAAGATACAGTATTTTTCTGCTCTTAACAAAAACAACAAACAAAACTAAAGCCAAAGCAGAAAAAAAAAGAAAATTCCCTGTCAGAAATAAACCTGGTAATGCTAAAATTACATAAAGGCAGGAGAATATCCTTTTCACTTATACTCCAATATTACAGGAATATTATAATTTTAAAGCACGGGTTGCAGCAGAAAGTTCTACAGACAGTAAAAAGAAGAACAGGCTCGATAGAAAAAGAAAATGCACACAGATTTTCTTTTCTTATGAGCACCATTTGATAACTGTCATTCAGCAGTCTTTCTGCACTCACTGTTTGCATATCTTGCAGCCAAATCTAGGCTTGTAAAGGCATAAACACACTGAAAACTGCAGATGATAGCAAGGATTAATTAGTTCTCTTGTTGTCATTTCCTCCCTTATTTTCACCTATAACTTTCAAGGTAAAACCAGTCTTTTAAACCCTCTGTCATGCGGGTCTGAGTCTGCACCTGCTCACAAACACAAATTCAAGCAGCCAGCAGTCTCCAGGAGCAGCCAGACCCCGAGCCAGCTGTCCCTGGGATCTCAGGGCTCTGCGTTACTCCCACTCTGGGGCACTACTGTCCATAACCCATGGTACCTGTGTACCACCTGGAAGTGCAAAGGGAGGGCAGTAATGCTCTCTGCCTGTTCCTGTCTCTGATGTAGGAAGAAATGAACCAGCCTGCTACAGCAGAGTCTCTCCTCCTCATGGCTGTGGGTGCCCAAGGAGGCCGAGGGCACCGTGGTTCGGAGCAGCACCAGGGCAGGGACTGTCCCTCTGTACCACACCCGAACCTGGGCTCAGTTTTGGGCTCCTCAGGACAGGAAAGGCTCTGAGGGGCTGGAGCCTGTCCAGAGAAGGGTCTGGAGCACAAACCTGGTGAGGAGCTCGTGTTGTGTTTCATCAGCTGTTCAGCAGTAACTTGGGATGCAGTAGATGTGTCAGTTCCCTTAATCCTTCCACACCCATTCATTACTTTGCTATTTCTGTGGTCTTTGTCATTTCAGAAGACTATTTACACTTTTACAATGCCTCACTTGGTAATGTCTGTGGGTTTGTCCCATGAAGAAGAGAACAATTTTAGTTCTGTCAGTAACTCCAAAGTGTCATGCAGGAAAAGCTGACACAGTGGTGACCCTGCATCTGTTAGAATCCTAGAATTATGGATCATTAAGGTTGGCAAAGGCCTCTAAGATCATCAAGCCCAACCAATGGGTTTAAGATGATTGGAACACAAGCTAAAATTCCAGACCTGTCTACATGAACCCTCATGTCTTCTCACTCACTCTAACTTATACTGCTGTCTTGAGGTAATTTTGATGGATTAATAATAGCATCAATTTTAACCTTTGAGAATCCTTGACACAGTTCAGATCTGAACCAAAATTTAGCAGTTGAAAGACTCCCATATGTATATGATATTCTCCACAGGAATATGTTGTTCCCCCACCATTTACTATGATATATTGAGGAAGTACCAAACCCACCACAGCTTTATGTTCTACCCCACTGCTAGAGGGCACTGGCAGAGACAGGATATCCTGGCCTGACCTGCTGATCCTTTTTACATTCTCAGGTAGCAGAAATTCCTGATATGGGTTTAATCACTGCTGGAAGTTGCCCTTGCACATTCTCCATCTGGCATTTGAATTTGAAAAGTGTGATGGCAATCACACATTCTCTGAAGGAAGCATGAAGAGTGAGAAATTGAAATGCCATAGTTTGGAATGCTATTTATTATTTCCAGATCATGAAAAAGAGATGCTCTGTGTACGTTGCATGCGAGAGGCACAGGAGGGACTGAGCCATCAGTGCAGGCAGGCATGTCCCATTTCTCAAAGTCAGCACAAAGGTCACGTACAAAAGTTGATTCTATCCAAAAGTGGATGGTGTGTTTCTAGTCCAGTCATTCCCTCACCTTATGCCACTAAAACAGAATTGTAGCTGGTGGCAGCACCTCTAATTTCAATGTCAGGCTCCAGGACAAGGGAGACTGCTCAGGCTGAGTTTGGGGCCAGAGTGCCTGTTGGCTGTTTGAGCCCCACATTCACTCACAGCCTACACCCGCCCCAGTGCCACCAAATACAATCTCTTCTTTTACCCTCATCATGCAGAACATGACCAGGCTGCACTTCCCAGCCAGAGCAGAGCTGGATAGAAATGTTAAAGGATTTGACAGAGAATCCATCTGGCTCAAACCCACAAACTGCCAGCATGGGACAGAGTAAGCCACAGAAAACTTTCCTGTACAGTGGAGTTACACCAGTAGGAAATGTGGGGAGGAAGTGTTACATCTAGATCACTCTTAGATGTTCAGAGGTCTTTTTTTCCTATTTAAATTATTATTATATGGAAGTGATTAAAACACAGTGGGAGGAAAGACCTGCTCAGTCTGAAATACTTGTATCAGATAGGGAATGCACAGACAACAGCATGGTAAAGCATGATGAGATATTAGTGTTGGAAATGTCTCTGTGTCCTCCAGCCTCATGTCTAAGTGTTTTCCCTGTCTTTAAATGAAAAATATTCTGCTTGATGAAGGTGAACAGGAAGTGCTGGGACACAGTGGTGTTGGAATGCCCCATTACTCCATGAGAGAGTGATCAGAAAATTCAGACATTTGGGAAGATACTGCCAGACCTTTCTAGATTCACTGCCAGCTCAGTACACATATATTTGAGTTTGGCAATCTCCTGTTCAAGAGCACAGGAACGCTGTTACATGCTGCACACATTAGGCAACCATGTATACAAAATCAATTCAAAGCAGCTGTTGGAGACCAGAAATTTTAGGGGAGCTATAGGGTGAATTCCTCCATCTATACATCTTTTTTTTTTGAAAGTGGGAATGCAAAGGAGGAGGGAATGAAAAATTGATACTGCTCTGTGCTCCAGATGAAAGAACAAACATAATTTTATTTTCTTTAATGACTCTACTGGATTCTGAAATTAAACCCAGCGGGTAAAAAGATCCTGTGCAGATTTCAAAAGAGATCATATAGTCTGTCCATGTGCTAAGGCAGGCACATTTTTTAAGCCCTGCCATGTTCTGTAAAAGTGAAAAAGGGTTATCCCTGTAAGCATTCTGTTTTTCAAAGCCATCTCTCTTCCTCTATCTACCCCAAGTCAGTGGATATTCCAAATAAATGTCATCCTAACTTTAAATGTAATTTTGTGGGTCCTCCCTCTAAGTTTAGAAGGAGAATTGCTGTATACTCTGCATTAAATATTATTAGACCTCAGCATACAGACAGCACACCCTTTTTTTATCCTCTCAGCAGAACCAGACAGAAAAAGAGGCCAAAAAAACAGACAAAAAAAAAAAAAAAAAAAAAAAAAAAAAAAAAAAAAAAAAAAAAAAAAAAAAAACCACACAAAAAAAAAAANATAAAAATAAAAATAAAAAAAAAAAACACAACAAAAAAACCCAGCCATATAAATAACTGAATATAATCCCCAGTACAGATTTCAAACCAATTGAACTGAGAATAGCTAACCCTCGCTCTGAACTCTCTCCAGCTGCAGGTTAATGCAGTTAATTGCAGAACACCTGGTCTAAGCCCCAGGTATATGAATCATCCCCGCAGCACACCTTTCAATCCTTCATTCTCCTCTAATGGCCCGGGGCAGCTGACAGGCCTGGTGCAGCTTTGTTCCTGCTGGGTGTGCCAGTCTGCTGTCAGAATTCCCTGCTGAGGTGCAAAGGGAACGTTGTTCTTTACCGGCTCCCTGTGTACCTGCCGAGCTGCGGCTCGGGGAGCCTCTGTCTGCCCGGCGCTCACTGAGCCTGGCCTGGCTGGGCCAGGCTGTGTTAGGCTGGGCCAGGCTGTGCCAGGCTGGGCCCAGCTGTGCCTGGCTGTGCCTGGCTGGGCCAGGCTGTGTTAGGCTGGGCCAGGCTGTGCCAGGCTGGGCCCAGCTGTGCCTGGCTGTGCCTGGCTGGGCCAGGCTGTGCCCACTCCTCAGCTCCTCCAGGCTCCTGCAGTCACTGAACAATCACCTGAACGCTGCTTACACACCCTCAGCACCAACGGGGCACAGCTCCTGGTGCTGCTCCTGGAACGGTGCCTTCCAAATGGAGCCAGCGTGGATGCACTGAGCAGTGAGTGTCACACCCGTACAGGTGTTCTGTTTGGAACACAGCAACATCCCTCTGTCTGTGCACACACACTGTACATCCCTTCAAACACAAGGCCTGCCCTCTTCAGCTCTTTTTTACTCTACAAGTGAACTGCTCAGCCCTTCAAACCCAAGGCCAGTCTCTCTCCAGTTCTTTTTTAACTCCCCAAGTGAAACTGCTCTGCCCTTGTCCATGGAAAGCCTGTTCTTGGATGCAGATTTGTTTATACATCAACAGTAAAAAGGCTAACTGAATTAACTGTTTACCTAAACACTGTAACATAGATGCCTATAACATATGTACAGCCATGTGTGTTCTATAAATAAATACCTATGTGCACATGTGTCAGGCACCGAAATGCCTACAGGGTCTTTTGGTAAGGGTGAGCTACTTGTAGATACTTGAAGTTCTTGCTAGTCTGGGATTGATTATGTAGTGCTTATTAAAGTGGTTTGCAGCTTTAGACTGGTAAATATAATTTAAAAAGGGCAGGACACTGTTTTGAAAATAGTTGGTCACTACTTTGCTCAGACATAGCTCTGAAAGGGCAGCTTCATTTATCTCACCAAGTATTAACTGAACTACATCTCTTTACAAGGATGTAATAAATTGTGTCACATGGCGTCCGTCAACTACTGGTGATACCGGTACAGATAAAGAACGTGAAACTAATGGGTATACAGAAGGTTGGTGGAGAAAAGTCATGAAGAGAAGGTAAATGAGCTATATTGAACCTGTCTGTACTTTATACACAGAATTAATGACTGCTTATACAAAAATTGTACTGTAAGGACAGTCTGGAAATTATAAAACTGCCCTCTTTGACAATACTGATTCCTTGGTTTTTTTTTTGATGTGTGTTAGCACAGAAGATTAGGTTACTCCTTCAATTACACACAAATAACAATCAGACATTGTCACAACAATCTTGATGTTGTCATCTTTTCCATTGTAATGTTCCACTGCACTGGTTGGCAAACTACCACCCAAATATCAAAGTACTCACTCCCAATGATTATTATTTCAAGCTACTTATTCTCAGTCTGCCTGATACTCTTGCTTTTTGCCTCTTGCCTCATTAAGTGTTCCCATATATAATGAGAATGGTGCGAGTGTAAAATACTAAATCTCTGACTTCATAGCATTTGACATTTTCTTTGCCCAAGAATAATAAAGGAGCAGACCCAAGGGAAGTGTGAACCAAGCACTGCAAGCCCCATGAGCAGGAGCCTTCTGAGGAACTGGGATGCCTTTCAGACAAAAAAGGCCAAATCTGCTGCCATGGAAGTCAACATCAGAACTCTTGCTGACTTACACAGAGTCAGCACTTTGTAGCTGGAGAGGTGATGTTCAAATGCAGCTTTGGAGCCTACAGTGGCAGCACAGCTCAAGGGTGAGTGACAGACCCAGACAAGCAGGCATGCAGCTCCCCTCCCAGGCCAGAGCAGTTCTCTTAGACACACACAAGAATCTCTGTCTGTGATGCTTGGGTTAGGACAGATGGTTATCTCTGATAACCTGAAGGAAAAGTGATGTCTCTACTCTAATCTATGGATAAGATTTAAGGAATTAAAACAGTTTCCATAGTTCCCATCAGTCACTGATTGGATCAATATTTAGATCAATACCTGAGGTTGTTCCGGTATATCTTCCTGCTGTGTAATCAGCATTGGTTCATTCGCTTGGGTGAGACATTTCATCCCCTGCTGCAGTGACACAGATGTGCATCCATCCTGATGTGACAGGAGAACCCAAGTCATGCAATTCATTATCCAAAATTGTCTACTGGAGGTCAGGCATAACTCCCCTACTGTAAATTCACATCGTCTCCCTGTAGGGGCCTGAACGAGGCCTGGGTATCCCTTAAGCTTTTTAAGTAATGCCAAAGTGGTGAACAGTGGAGAATTTCACCATAAGAAAAAGTGTCCCTCTTAAATTCTGTCTGTAAAACAGAATATATTAAAAAGCAGCCATTCAAAGTCCATGACATAAATGGGAAGTTGCTCCAGCAATCCTAATTTTGTTCATTTTGTTTAATTATGGACTCTAGAATTTGCTTTTAATGTTTTCACTGTCCTTGGCTTTGGGTTTATCAAAAATTCAACTTGAAATTCAGTTAGATGATAGTTTGTTATTGGAGTAAATACAGATTTAGCATCAGATTGCTTACTTAATTTCAGTTTTACTTTACCATGTCCAAGCTATGAAATAATATAGTTACCATCACCTCCCCATTTCTACTTGCCCCAGGTACTCCTGAAGAATCTTTCTTTCAATTCTAGAACAAATGTTTATAAAATGCTCTGTCAAAGGTAAAGCAGAGGACAGACATATCCCTTCTTCACTAATATGATGAATGTTTGCTGACATAGGTCATAAACTTTATAGCACTCATTCCAAACAAAAGCCTGCTATTAAGTAGTGGGGGATATCTGTAACAGGAGAAAGAGGAATACTTGTTCTTGTTTCTATAGTTCACTTTGATTTTATTACTATTACATTACAGTGTTTGGGTTATTTGGGGTTCTTTAAGAGGGAAAGAAAAGAAGCGTGGACTTAATTTTGTTTAGCTTCTAATCTCTTGCCAAAAGAATGAGCTGGAAGCATTTTATCCTGGCAAAATATGGTCTAAGCTGTGAGAGTTCTGACTCATCTGCTGCTGTCCAGTCTCCCTTGAGAAACAGTTTTGTGTAGCCAGGGAAAGTTTTGGTCCATGGAGTATCTGTTAATCTGTTTTATTATTGGGCATACTTTGAGCCTGGGATCCCCCTGCCCTGTGAAATGGTAGCACAGAGCCCCGAGTTTATGGGTGAGCCAGGTAATCAATCAATGCAGACAACAGGGCCCTACAGACAAGATTTAATAAGAAGAATGAATGGAGCCAGCTAAGCCCCCAGGGACAGATGAGCCTACTTCTCATTTTCTGTTTATTAAAACCATTCATATCAATTTGTCATGTGGAAGCATTTAGTTCATTCAAGCACAAGTGTAATTTAAAAGTCTTATTAATAATACTTTAAATACAGACTGTCAGATTCCTTACACACAGGTGATAAGAGAACCAGAGTGGCAGCTTAAGATGCCATTGCAAGGTGTACTAAACAGTGGCTCAAACTTACTTTTTCTGTAAGTTCTCTGAAGCCAGAGTAGTAGCAGAAGGCATGAATTTAGGAAAGCACTCCAAAGGCCACATATGAACTTCTCTGAAGTTGCCTTTTCATTTTTATTATTAGCTTTCTGAGATTTATCTTTCTATTTGCTCTAATTGCCTGTGAACTGATTTCAAAACTTGTAAGAGTTCCTGGAAAAATCAAAAAGTTTGTTGGATTTTTTCCTCCAGAGGAAAAGAAGCACCTTGCAAGCTCTTGCACTTGTGAAACCAGAGGATAACTCCTGGCTAAGTGCACTTGCTGTATTTTGCACACTCATTGCAAAGATAAGGTCTCCTCATCCATGGAGCTGCGAGGAGCTGAAGCACAGCTCTGCTTCACCAGCCAGGACTAGGTCAGAGCACTAAAGCTGTGGGCATGGCTCTTGGGAAAATGCTCTTTTTGAGACATTTAACAGCAAAATTTATCCCAAAAAAAGTCAATTGCTGAGGAACTAGCCCTGTCAGGCTTTTTTTCAGCATGTCCTTGTGCAAATGTTATATTTTTATGAAATTTGACTCAGTGTTCTGCCTGTCTCTGTACTAGTCTATGCCTTTGGGCTTTGCCCAAAGCCTGCTGAAATGAGGGTCTCTCTATTTCCTTGAACTGTCCACAGCTCAGAGCCTCTAAATGCCCAGTTCAGAGTGTGACAAATGTCTGTTTGTGAACTCTGGGAGTGCCATTGCCCAAGAGCAAGTTGAGGTGCAAAAGAGTTTTCCTGGTGTGGCCTTGGCTTTGCCTTACCCTCTCCCATTCATCACCAATAATCCAGACACTTAGCCCTGGCATAACATCCATCTTCACATATGTAATTAGTATCACACCTACAGGCTCTGTTTCTTTTAAATAATCCTTTGATGAATGCTAGAGATATTAAGCATGTTATTAGAAGGAGATGGTGCTTAGAAGAAGGGAAAAAATGCTGTGCTTCCTGACTGCTTTGTTCTTGTGAATTATTACATGGTAGAAAAAGAAAACAAAACCTTTTCTCTCTTCCAAAATAATATACAAAATGCTGCTACGGATTCGATTGAACTGTTTCAGGTTCCAGTAGTTACTAAAAGTCCAAGGCAGAAAGGAAAGGCAACCTCAAACTCTCAAAATATTCAATAAACTCATGGCCCAGGACTAGCTCAATACATGACAGCCTATAAACATCAAGGCTGGGAATTGAAACAACCTCTTGCTATGAATAGCCAGACCAGACCTCCCTCCTTAAACTAAGCAACTACAGTACCTGGTAAAGTTTTATAGCCCTAACAAGATCTTTAACAAATTAAAGCCACTGGAACCAGGTCTTTGTTCTTTCTTTTCAAGCTGCCCACCTTCCCATTCCTATCCAGAAATGCCACTACCCCACGGATGGTTTTAATTCAGGTCCCAGAATGGTACAAAGCTTAGTGTTCGTACAATAAACCTTTCAAAGAAGAATCTCGGTTTACTGGAGCTGTTTAATTGTTGTGAAAGCTCTGCTGTAATGAAGAAAGACTTCTGTCTTTTTGTATTTTTGTTATAATTGACTAAATATATTAGAATATATTCATAGCTGAGGGAAGACTGGGATCCCTGTGACTGCACTTATATTTGCATTATTTATGTAGCAACAAGAACTAGATAAGGCAGAGAAATAAGATCCTTGATCATCATCTCCTTTGATCATCCCCCTTCCCCCAGTGCATGCACAGAGCACACCATGGAGGTATTCTGGTTCAGAACTGGGGTTCCACTGAGCCCTTCCAGGAACACCACACCAAAATGCTACCTTTGAGCCTTTACTGTGGGTTGATTTTGTTGGCTGTGACAATAGCCGTGCCAGGTATCAGCCTGAGGGTGCTGAGCTCACAGGTGCAGTGTAAACCCTCCCAGGCTGCCCTCCTCCCCAGAGCAGGGCAATGAGCAGTGCAAGCAGAAGGGAGCACGAGTGATCAGTCCAAGGTCACTCTAAGCTGCTCAGGTAGAGCAGCTGAGGACCTGCCCCAGTTCACAGACACAGCACCTCTCAGCAGAGTCCAGCTTCTGTCTGCTCCTGCTCCCCCAGCGAGGCAGAGATTCCTGGGCAGTGCTTCCCATAGTGCTGTGAATGTTCAGGCATTTTCTCTCGTTCCTTCCTCTAAGAACCTTCTGTTTTCTGTGGGCTTTCACTGTTTGAATTCTCAGCCAAAGAGAGATGCCCCCAGAACACCAGCAATGATCCAAGGGAGCCCCTTTGCATACAACTGTAAGAAATACACAGCAAGGATTCCGCTTCACTCTCAGTTTAGGGTTCAACTGAAAATCACATTTCCCAAACTGTTTTCCCAGTCTGTTCAGGAAAGCTCTTGGGTTTAGTATGAAGTGACCAAAAAGTAGAAAATTGCTACCAAGACTTTGTATACTTAAAGGAAAGGGAAAGCACATTCCCATCCATAATAGGATGTAAACCATGGCAATAAGCAGAAAGAAAGTGCTGGGAAAATCCCTTCCCATTACATGTATGAAATTTGGGGTTAGCGCTAGATGGTTTTTTGAATTCATTGTCAGGTTTGGCATGTGCTCTTCTGCTGCTTACACAGGAGCCTAAGAATCAAACAGAAATTCTCAGGATGTTGTGCTTGAAATCAGCCTCCGTTTGTTAGGGAGCTTTCATGGTCCAGGTGTAAAATCTCCAATAAACATTAGACATAGCTCAGACAGATAAAACCACCCCTGCTCTGACAATATGAACCATGAGGCCACAAAGTACAAAGAAGCAGCTTCTGACATCGAGACACACATGGTATTCTTAACTGACACCCATAAAACTGAAATTAGTCAAAACACATTCTTCACCAAGGCTTGGAGCTTGGAGCATTGACTGCACACTGAATAAAAATCCCCACAAAAGAGAAAACTTCAGCTGATGAGACTAAACTTTTGGTCTCCAGAGCAAAAATAATTGAATTCATCCTGTCTTCAACATCTGTACTTCTTTGTCATAAGGTACAGACAGAATCTTGTAAAATAATTTTGTACAGGTACTGGGGCTTGGTTATTTTTATATCTGTAAAGCTGTGATTGTACAGAAAAATCCCCATAAATATCTATTCCTATATCAGGGATTGAATATCTGTTGATAGTCAAGGCTCAGGCAGCCACAGAGCAGGAAAATTCCCATCAGCCCTGCTATGTCTTCCTCACTGGAATAACCCCAGGGCCGAACGGAGGGACAGGCGCGGGCGGTGAAGTCAGAATTACCCAGAGTTTGGGCTCGGTGCTCGAGCACGAGCTGCAAGGTCCAGGCTGTGCTCAGCCTGCACTGAGCGGGCGGTGCTGCAAAGGCCACCATGGATGTTCAAACAGAGCTGCGGCTGTTCAGACCCTCCTGCTCACACCTTGGCACCTCTCAGCTGAGCTGAAATGTCGTGACAGAGCATAAGGCTTACAGCACTTAGAAAAAAACATTCCTTTTCTTACAAGCTCCCCTGACAGCAATGTGGTCAGGTAGAAGCTGGAGGGGTGCAGCAGTGCGCCAGTAAAAGTTTGTTTTCTTCTGCCAAGGAAAGTGCTCTTTTCAAGGCAGATTCAATTAAAGGGAGAGGATGTTACCTTGAGGAGCCACTTTGTTTACATTTCAAAGGCCCAGTCCTCTTCTTAGACTGATCCTGTATAATGCAGATCCTTAATGAAAAGCATTTGCTTGCTATTATACCTCAACAGCAAAGTAGATTCTCCCAGGACAGTTTGACTGTGTGAGAAAGCTTTTGTGACTGTCCAGACTTCTGCAGTGTCATTGAGATAAGGACCCTCACATCTGTACTTTCCAATGCTCTTTTCAAGGAAAACACAAAAATATTCAGATCTATTACAAACTTACAGGATTTATCACTCCAGCTTGATTCAGATAATTTATTTTCCCTCTAGATTCCTGAACTCAGCCTGAAATAAATTACAGGACTGAACATTTTGGTGGTTCTTCTCACCCATCACCTTTAAGCAGTGGCCCTTTTCAGACACTGACAGTGTCTGACTCTGGCCAACAGCAGTGGCAGCTTTTTTCAGAGGGTTTTGGAAGGGTTCTCACTGCACCAAGAAATGAAAACAATGGAAAAGTGACAAGGAAAATGACTGCAATCATGTTACATATTTCCTGGCTCTCGCTTCTCTGGTATGATCATTTAAAAAAAAAGGTACTCTCTGCTTCTACTGAACATTTCCCCTACTGATGGCTAGAAATTAAACTGAAAGTCTACCTGTAAGTTACATTTGAATAATTTTTGTGATAAGATCCAGAGAAAGCTACAAGAACTCCACTTACTTAGAGAAGCAAACCCCCCTGTAATATAAAACAGCTATAAAATTGCAATATAGATATTTATATAAAAGCTAGTGAAGCATTTTACTACCCATCAGTTTGATGCTGAGAAAATAACTGTAATTTCTTTGTTGAGAGATCTATACAGTCAGTCCTGTTCTGGAGTACATGCCGATCCAAAACCCCTCCATCTAAACGCTCACTAAAACCTAAAAGCCATGCTTTCCTTGTTTTATTCCTGGGATGCTGCTGCAGCCTAGTTTGGAGTGCTTGCTGAGTGAAACGTGGAAGATCCATCCCAACACACCGAATGTATTTAGAAGGAAACACCGTAATGAAGGTTTATTTCTATTCACATCTCAAACCCCTTCAGACGTGTTTGTCACACACAGAAACAGAGCCCATGTGGCTCAGCTGCCAGCTCTACACTCAGTGGCTGGGCTGGCTGAACCAGGTGATTTTGGCTGTGTCAAACAAAGCTGGAAATGTTGTATCCTCAACCAGAAGAGCTTGAATGACAAGTGACTCATATTAGGAATTCCTTCTGTTCAATCAGCTCCCCTTGATGTGAGATAAAGAGACTTGATGAAAACAGACAGAATCCAGTTTCAGTCTCCTCTTGGGAGGAGTGAAGACCTTTTTTACATAGGGACAAATTCATTCCTGGCATAAGGCTTTTTACTCGAGTGGAATTATAGCAGGGATAAAAACAGGTCATCTTGTTTTGTACTACATGCTTCACATCAGTGATGAAATAAACTGGGTCTCAAAGGAGAGGTGATAGAAAGTCAGCCCTTGTGCTTTTTGTGATTTCTTTTAAATTATAAAACCTCCTAATGCTTAGTTTTTAAAGTATATTAGTTTGATTTATCACTGACTTATGCAACACTCTGTGCAATGACAACCAAAAGCTTTTTGTGGAAAATAGAACACACTCTGAAATCATCCAGAGCCAGCAAAGCATATGTACCACGGCTCTCACAAAGGAAGCCAAAATCACCTGGTTTAAGCAGCCAACTAGAATGAGAAAAAAAGACCAAAACAATAAAACCCAGCAAAGGCTTCTAATCATTCTTTGTATCTCCCTTTTGGTATGCTTGATTTGAGATGCTTTAATGAATCCTCATTCTCAAACAAGTGCTGGGTACCTGTTCACTGGGAATCAGGCACATCACAGCAGTCACCCAAAGGCATTTAGGGGAATATTCAAGGACCTCAAGCACAGCTGAATATTTATTTTAGGATTCTATCCTGGTCTGAACTGTAGTTTTTGTAACCTGAATATCTCTTTTGTACTACTCTGAATATATTTACAGTACCCCATGGTAATGGCTGCAAATGCTGCAGTCACACTCTCATGCAGAGCCGGCTGCACTGCTTTGATCATCCCATTATTTGGGTTGTTTTACGACAGTTTTAAATGGCTGAGAACTGCACAGAGATGACTCAATTGTATCATTAGCCATGAACAGCAAGTCCATGTTAACAAGCCCTAACTACCCCTGAACAATGTAAACAGGAAGCCTGGTGCTGGAAATTCATTCTGATGATTTCCACTCTTCTTGCAGGTCACAAAGAGAGTCACAAATTAAAAAATGTCTTCACAAAGTGCCAGCTAGGAGTTTAAGTGTTGCTGGACCTAAAGAATATGTTTTTGGCCATTCTGAAAGGTATTTTATGTCACCATTCACAACAGAATTATGTGAAAAGTGTCCCAGCATTTTAATTTAGTTATTGCATAAAAAGCTCCCGGTGATATGTCAGACATAATGCACAAAAATAAATAACTATTTAAAAACCACTTCAAAATCTTTAGTACTTTTTGAATGTGGTTATAAGCATAACAACCTTGGTTCTGTATTTCCATGAGTTCAGAGGGAAGCGACTGTGACTGAAATGCTGCCAGGAGATTCCTCTCTGCTACACAGTTTATTCAGCAGAGTAAGTATGTGGCCTAAACTCTTCTATAATAAGGATATTCTGGAAAAAAACTAACTTTCAAATTCTGGTTATATATGCAGTTCTGTAAAATGCTATGTGTTGGCAGGGTTTGGGTGTTTGGTTCATTTGGGTTACTTTGTTTGTTTCTTTTGTTGCTGTACTGGTTTGTCCCAGAAATCTTCCCAATGAGTTCCTGGGAGCAGGACTTAAGGCAACATAAAAAACCCAAATTTCTACTGTCCCAGGCAGACTGATATAATCTATAGTGCAGAACAAATTATGTCAATAACTATACTTGATTTTACATAAAAGCAACCTCTATAGAAACAAGAGAACAAATCAAATGAAAACACAGTAATCTGAACAAATGTTTTCAGTACTAGAAGGTGTAAGGTAAGCAAATTGCTGCCCTAAGGACAAGGTGAAAATCCCTAGCCCCCCTTTCCAAAGCAAACAAATAGTAGTGAAACGTAACTTGACGCCCGTTTCCACCAAGGGAAAACATTTTGCCAGCCACCTTTTCTTCTGAGGTTGCCTTAACTTGGTTTTGGTGCAACCTGATCCTCGCAGGAGCTCCCGCAGTGGCTCTCAGCTGTGTTAATGAGGCTGAGTTCTCCTGGGCCCATCAGTGCTCACCTTGCTCAAAGGTCCTCAAACCACTCAGCAAATACCGACTTAGATACATTTTACACATGAATCAAATGTGGTATTTCTCAAAGGCACCAGTTCCAAACCCAGCAAGGTGTTCAGTCTTTAAGAACCCTCTGGAAGCTGCAGGTTTTCAGTGAGTGAAAGCGTTTCTCCCCAGGTAACTCATATTTTAAAGCAGCAGAAATTGAGCACTTCTAAAAAAGCTGGGCATAATTGATTTCTGGAAACTCACATACAAATCAATAATGTAACTAGAAACACAATCCAGAAAATTTAAAATGTAGTACTTTGTACCATCCAAGTTAACAGTGGCCAGCTGAGACAGACTGCAAATTTGTGTGTTGAGGACCGGCTCTGGTATGGATTTATTAAGTGGGCTGAAAACACAGAAAAGCACCACCAAAGCTTGTACCAAAGTTGTACTTGGATTTTTTTTGCTTTGATGAAGAAACTATTTCACTTTGATTTTAGAGTTTCTTTATAGCTTTTGAGTGGCAGGCAGCCCTTTACATTATTAATAAATGTTTTGAATTTAAAGTCTTAAAAGTTTCTTTGAGGAGGAGCTTTGAAAAACCAAGAAATAAAGGAACTCATCATAACACTTATAAGATAAAGCTGGTTTTTTTCCCACTGAACTTTGGTTTAATGTGCCAGAGTCATGATTTTAATCACAAATTCTATCTAATGTTGAAATAAATGCCAAGGATGATGACTAGAGGAGCTCTGTCTTTATAAATCTCCCATCAAACAAAGTGGAAAGGTGAAAGTCTGAGGAGTGTAAAGGAGGGATCACTTCATCACCTCAGAACAAAATTCAGTCCTGTAGAGAGGCCAAGCCCAGACAGAGCTTGTGCCCTGAGCAGTAGAGAGAAAGAATCTGGTCCAGTCTCCAGCACAGTGGAAAAGCTCTTCTGGAACTGCACAGAAGCAAATCAGTGTACAAAGATGTGAGATGCTGCCTCTGGCCTTAGGGAATTCCTCCAGATCTGCTGCTATTTTCTTTTATTGATCTGAATTCCTTTACTCATTAAATAGACAGGCTCAGTGCAGGGAAGAGTTTTCTTTTCCCCAGAGGTCAGAAGCAGCAAAAGATCTGCTTGTGCTCCAAGCCCTGAGCACAGCCAGAGCCCAGGCAGCTGTGCTGGTCCAGAGCTGAGTCCTGGTGCCCATCCACCAGAAATCCTCTCTCCAGGCACAGTAACAGCACACACAGATATAGAAAACATCCTCTTATTGATCAAGCCCCACAGGTACAGTAGAACTGTCTTCAGAGAGCAGGAAATTGGGAACATTTGCCAGCTAATAACCAGCTGGGGGCTGCAGAAAGGGGCCACAGGAGGCAGTTCCATGGAATGAGAGAACGTGGGAACACGGGATGAGCCACTTCTGTCTCTAGGGGTGCGAGGGTGTGCGGTGGAACCAAAAGCCCTTCCTTGCCTAATGGTGGTTTTACTCCTGCAGCTGCTAAAAGATGGGGCTGACAACTTCTCCTGCTGCTGCAGAGCTCACTCTGTATCACTGTCCTCCCCAAATCAACTCTATACCCACCTAACCTAGCAGCCCCTTTGTTTGCAGCAAAAGAAATGGAAAGGAGGGAACAAATGGTGCTTGAGCAGCTGGTGTCCTTCTGCCCAGGGGAGACAATCTGTCACCTGCATGTTCTGAATCTGCCTAAAGCACCCTCTGCACCCACACAGGGATTCACTGGAATGTCATACTGGATACCAGCATGGTGTTTAAGGGTCAGGAAGGAGAGATTTTCAGTAACTGTAGGACAGAAAGCACAGAGGTTATGTCACCCATCACACCTGCAGTGGACTTTGGAAGAGGACCCATATTTCCCAAACGCTCCAGTCTCCCAGGAAAGGGAGGCATTACCCATCACCCCTGCTCATCACCTGGTGTGGGATCATACACTATGAACTTTCCAGTGAAGCACAGTTTCAGTTTGCAGAGATTTCTACTTGGAAAACACCTGCCATCTGTCATTCTCATTCATGGGTTCCCTGGGAAACCTCTTAGGGATGTGCAGCAAAATTTTTAAGTTGCTTGCATGGCAGCAGAAGTGTGAGCAGCAACCAAAGGTCCCAGCCCACTGCAAAGCCCTTCATGACTGTCAGTAGAAGTCAAGTTTCTTGATTCCACTCAAGCAACACATGGCAGAAACAGCAGCATTCCTGTTAGAACCGGGGCTGGCATTAGACACGCAGGAAGTTCACATTGTGGTAACATAAAATCTTAATGCATGGTAATAAATACCCTGGCAATAATTTAGTAATATGTTTTGTTTCATCATAAATTGTCAGGAATCAGTGAATTAAGCAGCCCTCTCTAGGTCTTTTCACATGATAACTCTCTTAATAATTGCAGAGTATTTCACCTTGCACAACATAAGGGTTTTGTAAAGTACATTTTAACTTAAAAGAGCCTCAACGTTTCTTCAGGGTTTATACAGATTGATCTGCAGTAATCTATCTAGAGTTCTTTGCCTTGATGAGAGATATTTGAAGTGGTCCTTACTGTATTCTGAAGCTTCACCCCTTGCATAAAGAGCTACTTCTGAAAAAGCCCATGATGTACTGGGTAAAACATCAAGAGCAATTAGATTTCGCGAAATTATTCAGAAGAGGGCCAAGATCAAATAAACATTGCTTTTCCACAGCAGAGGGGAACAGTCTCTCACTTTTTGCCTAACAACAAGGCACTGAGGGCGGTGTTGCAAGCAGGATGGGGCCAGGCTTTGATCTCTGCAGGGGGCTCGTGTTAACCACCACTGCGAGCTGTCTGCAAGCCCACAGGTCAAGCAGGTATTTTTAGTTCTGTTTTCAAGACGTAGAAACATACTTTCTCTCATTTCAACAGCAGGACTATTCATTTTGGGCTGGGGAGGGAGGGGGAACTGCAGACAGATATATTGTTGAGATAAATCAAAACAAAGGAGAAATTCGATATTTATCCATTAAGAAAATATAGAATATTTCCTGTGTGACAGAAACCCTCCCACCCATTTCAACGTCTATATCCCTCATAAAAGTTAACAGGGAAGAATTAAGGAACAACATTCCACAGCAACTGCAATAACACTTTAAATTGAGCATTTTGAACGATTGCTGCAGATCATTTCAGTGGTCATTCAAAGAAATTAAAGAGAATAATTCAAAATTAATAATACTGCCAGGATCAGAACAAGCTGTTGTTTAATCCGACCTATAAAGATAAAATAAAAACAGGAATGGAGACATTAATTCTTGGCTTTTACTGCAGCTAAGTATCATTTGAATTCATCAAGGGAACCTTAATGACCAAGCAAGAATGAATCCCATCTCATCTTCTCTCCTGCCTTTTCCCCAAGGACACTGAGCAGGGGAGACAGAGGCTCCACCTGTTTCCTCCTTTCCTCCCCTGCAAAGGTCTGGGTTAAAGGGTTCTGGTGAAAGCTCTACTGGAAATAGCCTGTGTGTGGTTATGCCCCCGAGCCTGCAAAACTTGCACACATGAGATTCCCACCGACTTGGATGGGAATTTTGTGCATAATCATTTCAGTGTCTGACCACAAAAACCATAATTGGAATTAAAACATCAACAGAATTGTTAAAAATCCAGAACCTTGGCACCAAGATAATATGGTTTCACTTTAGACTGAATGTATGACATTTACATCTATGTACTATTGTATGTGATCCTGGGCGTTTTAGTAGATTTTCATTTACTTCACAGAAAGAATAAATTAAATGTTGCCCTAAATGATGTAGTAAGGATATTACAAACACATACCTTAAATCAAAGCAAATTGCCCCCCCAACACCCACTCACCCACAAAAATTATTTTTAAAAGTACAGTGCAAGCCACAACTCTTTCCTCGTATTTATTATAAAAGCTTTCTTTCTCTTAATGTTTGATCTAACTATAAAAGGCAAAAACTCTTTTGTTAGTAAAGCTCAACCTTTGGCAGCCAGCAAAGTGACTAAATTTCCTACAAACAATTTCAGTTACTCTGGTGTTTACCAATGTGCTTGTTTCCCACAATCCCTCTGGGAGGAGATAATGTCCCTGTGCAGATGTTCAATGTTATAATTGGGCAGCATTCAGCAGAAATGTCATCAGTGACACAACACTTTAACAATAAAAGAAAATGAAACAGACATCACAGGGGACTCCCATTTCAAAGCAAACCTTCAAGGATCTGAACAGGAAGCATATTTTCCATATTACAAGTTCTCATTTAAATTACAAAAGTACATTGGCATTTATTTCCTTAACAGATGAGTTTATCACCAGTTTAGCAATGAGTATCAATGGCAACTGAAATTACAGTTCCTTTCATACTGTGCCTCTTTTGATAAGTCCTTTCCTTAACTTACAGCCTCATACAGATTTCTTTTCTTCTGACTGTAACATCCAACATTTTGCATAAATATAAATTTTCATTGTACTAAACTGCTGCCATAACACTTTTCCTTTTGCAGGACAGCAAGAACAGCCCATTTCAGTGGCCTTGTGCCAAGTGCCACTTTCCAGTCAGCTGTAGCTGAGTGCCTGCTCTCATGGCCTAAGAGAGAAGGGGAAAGGGCAGAAGTGGCTGCACAATTCCTGTGTTTGCTGTTGGCTACAGAAGCTGAGGTGACAATGTGACAAGTGCCAGGGCTGCACCCCAGGCTCAGGGAACCTGTGCTGAGATGTTTTCTGTGCCTGAATGATTCTGTTCACCTGCCAGCAGCACAGACAGGTAACAACAGTTGTTTCTTTCTGTGAAATCACTGTGAGCACCCACTCAGAAATCTCAGGCTTCCCAGGGATGTCTCCTCTGAATCCTCTCACTAATAACCAGCCCTGTGGAGACCTAATGTGCTGGAAAAGCTAAGAAAAGCAATCTCACAAACTAATACTAGGGGAAGAGGTCTAGAGGTATGTTTAAATCATTATCCAGGTTTTGTTCTCAGATACACATTGGGTAACTCTTACTATCTTTATTCACGTAAGAATTCTGAGAAGTTCAGAAACTGAGCAAAATTCAGCTATACCCCATCAGCTTCATCCAGAAGACAAGTGACACTGGCTTTGCTACATACTCTCCCAGGATTTACAGAGTGGTGCTTCCTGTCCTGCTCACTGAACGTTCCCAGGAGTGTATTTAGGTGAGTACCACAGGCAGTCTGCAGGGAAGCTGTGGGGCACACACTGCAGCTGAGGATACTCCCACCATGCACAGCACAATTCGGGCCGCTGGAGACTGACAGCATGCATTGATTAACTCAATATTGATGAAGCAATACCCAGTTATTGTCAGATGCCAAGGAAACCCAGTGTGTACCAACATCTACTGTGTCTCACCTCTTATCCCCATGTACAACAGGGCACAATGTCAGAGTCCCAGTTGTCAGCATGAGCCTCAGTTAAACTTGCCATGTCTGGAGGAGGTTTTGCATTTGGCTGCAGAACAAGCAAACAAACAAACAAATCTAGTTCAGTGCACAAAAGAAAACTTTGAAGTAACTTTCTTATGCAGTCTGAGGTACAATGTGCTAAAGGCTCAGATGAAGAATTGCAGGAGTCCATACCTGAGGGGGAAAGGAGGGAGCATAAATTGGAGCAAGGAATTCACACAGTACACTTCCCTTCAAAGCATCGTGTACATTTGCAAGCCTTGCAGCTGTAATTTGCATTTCTGTCATAAACATTTTGGTAACACAGTGGAAAAACCCCAGAGTATCCAGAGAGCATCCCAGTTACCATGGTTTGCTGCACTGTGTCTGTCATAGGGCTGGAGCCTGGTACCCTCCACAAAGCCTGGAGGGGTTTGGAGAATATTCTTACTAACTCAATGCATCCCACAGTTACCTCCACTCTGTGGGACTTTCAGCTGCTGTACCAATTTTTTTCCAGAATCAGAAGAATTTCCTTAGAATTTCCCTAAGTATTCCTGACCCTATCTACACTTTGCCCCTCTGGAATTGTGCAACCAAGCAAATGCTGATAAAAATTACAAATTTATCAAATGAACAACATACATAGGAGGAAGAACTCTTTCCATTTCCAGAACTTCAATCACCAAACTAACACCCTTTATGCTGCTGCATTCCCACAGAGTAACAACAGAACTATAAAAAAACCCCAAAGCAAACGCCTATCCTGTCTTTTCCCAGCAGAGTTTCGACCCTTCCAAAGGAGACATTCCTGAGATTTTATGAAGTCCAGCAGGAACTTGGTTTTGTTATTGATCTTATGTGGAAGTTGCACAAATGCTACCAGCCAAGGATGATGGTTTGAAAAAGCTGTGAGAGAAATGCCATTACATGCACACACATGACCTGCAATGACAGGGAAGGAATAAATATAGAGCTGCTGCCACCTCCTCTGCCCTCCTCAACCCAAACCACCTGCAGACGTGGCTGCTTTTTTAAGCTTCTGCTGCTCTCACTGTGTCTTTGCCCACTTTCTCCAATTCTTTCATCCAGTTGCATTTTCCTCTGCACTAAAATCAAATACTTGTTCAAGGCTCTGTGTAGGTGAGGGCAAAATTCCATCTCTTGCTTCATTTTTTCTTGGCTTCTCCAATCTCTCTCCTGAAGGTTCCCTTAATCTCAACTCAGGCTCCATGCCTTCTCTCCTGCTAAGTTCTTACACTGATGGTAAGGTCAGAGTTTTGTCATGCCCTGTTCCTCTTTCCTGTACAAAACCAGTCTGCAGACTCTGCAGTGCTCTCCATATGCTGTGCCTGTATTTTCCCTTC
The DNA here is from genome assembly GCA_013397555.1 of Urocynchramus pylzowi. NCBI lineage: Eukaryota > Metazoa > Chordata > Aves > Passeriformes > Fringillidae > Urocynchramus > Urocynchramus pylzowi. The sequence continues at coordinate 1,368,108 of VZRH01007245.1, read as the reverse complement.
CTTTTAACCACTGGCATAATTGTCATGATGTGTGTTTTAGTGCCACTAGCCAGCAGCACCAACTGCACAGTTCTGGTTCCTCCTGTTCGGACCAAGCCCCACAAATTCAGTCCCATCGGTGTGTGACATTTGTGTGACAGTGGGGCAGAGCTGGGGGCTGAGGAGGAAATTATCCCATGTGGATCCAAAATAAATCACACAAATCCTGAGAGGAAAGGAAAGGGGGAAAATAGGAAAATGGCAGTGGGGAAAGGTGAGAAATAGTAAATAGGAGAAATTTTGTGTGGAAGTTCTGATCATGAGCAGATCCTACATCTGTTACCTACTCCTAAAAGAGCTAACCTTGACAGTGAAAATCTTTACATTTTGAAATATAAAGTGATGGAAAGTGGATAAGATAGGATAACACTTTCAGGAAAGCAGTTTTAAGCCAGTGTTTTTCCCTGGCTAACAGTATGAGACCTCTGAATTTAACAGTGGAATTCCATAATCAGTAAACACATTTTAGAAGTTAGATTACAGTTCTTATATAATGAATCAGATCTCAGTTTGCTCATATACTTCAGTATCTCAACAGGAACACAGCAGCTGGAAATAAGGAATTCAAGAACCTACCTAACTGATTATTCTGTCATAATCCACAAACTAAGAATTTCCATTTAGATTCTTTCAAATAAAATATCAAGGGCAGTGAAAGGTGTTGAGAACAGCTTCAGAAATTTGCCTTAAATCCTCTACCATACATACCTCTACCAATCCTCTGCAATGCATGTACATCTGTGCTGGCTGCAGCAGATGTTGGAAAGTTAGATTTTTTTATTTTTTTTTTTTTTTTTTTTAAAAAGACAAAGACTATGCTATCAAANATCCTCTGCAATGCATGTACATCTGTGCTGGCTGCAGCAGATGTTGGAAAGTTAGATTTTTTTATTTTTTTTTTTTAGCTGAAAAAGAGACAACCAGGCCTCTAACAGACCCTCTTTGATCTCACCTGGAAGGAAAGTTCTAATCTGGCCCTGAGAATCTCCACAGTTCAGGCTTAAAAGACAAAAGAGAGGAGAATGTGAAAAGAACAGGAAGCAGCACATAAAGCAAATGGGCTTAGAAACTGCAGCCTGGTTCCCGGGAATGGCACTGAGTGGAGTTATGTCCTTGGAAGGTTGTTTTTGAAAAAAAAAAAAAGCTGTCTCCGAGATGTGCCAAACGTCCTGCTTTTGATTTGGGTGGCAGCAAATGGGACACGACAAGTAGAGCAGAGCAGAGCTGCTGCACTGCCCACAGCAAAGGAAGTCCCACTTAGGGGAGAGCAGGAAAAGGAAAGGTGATAACCCCTGAAATTGCCCACCCACAACAGAGGGTTTACAGAAAATAATGCCTGGGAAGCTGCATCTTAGAGCACTTTAAGAACATTTATCCAAACACACGCACAAAATATAAAAAAATCAGTGTCTCTCTGATTCTGTATTTTTGTTTTTCTGCACACACAACAGAATTTTTTACATATTTATTTGTTTGTAGTTCTTAAATCACAGTCAAAGGAAAATGGAAGAAGTTAAGAGGTACTGAAAATCTACAGTAGAAAATAACAGTAGCTGTTCTGCATGGGAATCTGTCCATTAATTGGATTGTTCTGTATAGAATGTTATCAATAGAACTTGTACTTGATGAGTGAAATGTGGGGTGACAGGGACTGTTTTTAGGTGGGGTATTTGCCTGTAGCAACAGATTAATTCAGTTACCAGAAGTTTCTGTATTTACTTTTCGGTTTTCCCAAGTTCCTTTTAATTTACCCTTTTCTCACCAGACTGAGGAACTGACAAATACCCACAGCTGACCCACAGAGGCCCCTGCTGAATAGAACACATGACGTCTCAGAGTCAGAATTAGCTCCTCACAAGGAACCTGTCCTGTTGTGCTCTGCAACAGCATCCTCAGGAAAGGACAGTGATACTGCCACAATGCTGTGCTCTGTGCGTGGGGCACAGCAGTAACCAACATTTCGTGTGCATGGTCTGAAGCAAACATTGCCAGCCCTGGAGTTTGTCCCTTCCCTGGGGACGTGGTGCTGGTGGAACTTGTGTACAGCTTCGCACAGGGCTCACCAGGCTGCACACTCAGTCTTAAAGCATTGTTCCTCCTCACTTCATGTATCAGGGAAGGGACTCCACCAAGTTATCTTTTCAGAAGCTTTTTAGTCCTTTCTTCCAGTTTTATTAGCAGGCTGACTGACAAGGTACAGCAGTAAATCTCTCCACCTTTCAAAAGTAGGTTAGCAGCCTGACTAGGAGTGATTCTTCTCCAGCAATCCTACCTCCTCCCCCAGCACACACCCTTTTTAATTGCACATTTTCTAAAATAGTCTGAGATCAAGATCAACAAATGGTCTTTTTGGTGCCAGCACAGAAACAGGAATATGTCAAAATGCCCTGCACAAACTCGCATATCTGTGTGTATCACAGACGGGATGTTTATATGCCTGCTTTTAAACTAACGTGTTTCCAAGAACACTTTCATAGCACAACAAGCTCCTGAAGTTTTTACCACACAATATTTTTTTTTCTTTCTTTACTTTTTTTTTTTTTTTGGGTGGCGGTTTTTTGGGGTTTCTTTTTTTGTGTGTGTGTGCTTTTGCTTTTGAATTGAAGTTGCTTGGGTTTTTTTCACTCCTTATTAACAAAGCAAATCCTGTTTTACTTATTTACCCTCGAGGAATTCTGCTATTACAGTGATTTTCATAATTTTAATTGTCGTGCAAATGTACGAAAAATGTCTTTCTAAAATACGAGCTGTCTCACAATAGCACAGTGGTCCATGTTTGGGACCTGTTGTATTATTACTTGTATAGTTCTTGGATTACTCCATGCATAATAAGCATTGCCAGAACATACAGTAAGTTTCACTTCAGAGGAGTCTGCCAGCTAAATAAAATGTTTAAAGATCAAAATTAAAAAATGTCGTCAGTGTTCTGAGTGGTTCTGATACTCCAGGCCCTGGGAATGTCCTCCCAGCAGCTCGGTGCCTGCGGTTCCACCCTCCTGCACACTGGACAATGGGGCTGCTCCTGGAGAGCTGAAGGCAGAGGATGAACGGCATGGGAAGGTACAGAGAAAAGGTTCAACAGTTTGCCAGGCTTTCCACAGCTTGCTTGTGGAAGTTTTCAACACTTTTTCAGATCACAATCGAGATACTAAGCTTATTTTAAAAAAAATTAAGTACATATGTAACATATCAGTCTTAAATTTTTGCTTCTGGCTACACTGAAAATTTAAGTTATGGAGTCATTAACTACAGAAAGGCATATCCGTTACATCAACATACATTGTATTTTTCTCACTAGAGGGAAAAGCTTTGTCATAAAAATATAAATCTTGCAGTTTCATGTGTGAAACAGAAAGCAAATTAAACTAATAATACACGGAAGATCTGCTATATATGTGAACTGAGAGGCATTAAATAAGCAGTCTCTTGTTAGCCAAAATATTGTTTCAGTTAGTCAGATGTCAACACAAACCTTTGTACTACCTCGAAACTGACCCCCTGTAGACAGGAAGAGCAATCAAATTTGCATCAGGATAGTAAACATTAAACTAATCTTGATTTCCAGAGATCAAATTTATATTTTTATATTGATTTACTGGATATCAAGTGTCAGTGCAAAGTGAATGTCAAAGAACATTAGTTTTCAAACTCCTGAAAAGATAAAGAAAGCCCCTAGAGCAGTGAGCAGAACAGATCATGTTTCCTGTTCCAAGAGATTCTCGTTATAGAACTTTGATGGTAAAATAAAACTCTTTAATCTGGGGCATAATCCTGAAGATAGCATGCTAAAACTTGAAGGACACCAGCATGCAGATGTTCTGATGTTTTTAACCCTGGGCTACCTTGCTTGCCAAGAAAATTTAATCTTCTGACATGTACCTTCATGAATAGTCTGCTGCTAATGGTGTCTGGGGGACAGCAAGGCTTCCTGCTGGCAGAGTGTGATCCCAGAGCTGCTGCAGCTGCTGCTCGGGGATGGTGGAGAATAGAGCACTGGGAATTTCACAGGGGTTTTGCAAAGATGGGAAGTTTTCTGCAAAACCTTTATTGGGAAACCTCCAGTCTCTTGTATATTGAATAAACAAGTTAAGGAAATGTTTTTGATTTGTGCACCTGACATGTAGTGAGCAGCTCTGGAGGGGGTAATCACCCTGAAACTAAGAGATGCCACTTGCCAGTTAAATGAGGCACATGTAGAAGGCTTTACAGAGCTGAAGACTATTAATAAAACCCTCACTTTTACAAAAACCTCCTGGGCTGTATACAATCCCTCCTTTAAAACAAGTAAAAAATGTGAAAATTGGCTGTTAAGCAAAAAGCAAGTTATCATTGAATTAAGCAAACATGCTTTTTAGAGTGATCATAGCAAACATTTTTCTATGTAACCTCTTAAACTACAACAGCAGTGCAGAGTGAAGCACACCTGAACACCCCACATGAGGAGTGAACTCGTGAAGGATTTGTGCTGGCCACTATGCTGAAGTCAGAAACAACCTGTTTGTGGTTTAAACTGGTTAAGAACCACTGAGCCCTGCTTTTGGTAAGGTTCCCTGGATCCTGCCCCAGTGGGAAGGACGGGCAGTCACAGGTCCCCAGCTCCAGCCTGCACTGTGGTTCCCTGTGGAGATCACCAGAGCCAGCTCCCAATGAGGAGATGTGTGCAGAGCTGACTCCAGTGCGTGTGAGAGCGGAAGGAATTCTCCACACAGCTCGTTCCATGAGAACACTGAGAAGATGGAGAACCCAAGGAACGTGAAGGCAGCAATCCTATCAACTGCACTTGTAAGCAGCTCATTTGATTAAGATCTCAGTTAAGCAAATGCAGTTTCCAGCATAATCCATAAATCCATCCATGGAATTTTCAAAAACCCAGCCTACCTGAGAGAATAGAACCAAACTCAGTAAAAGACTCTTATTCCATTCTAAAACTCTGGGAGGTGGCCATGGGACTCAGTTTGGATCCACCCATTAGATCTGTACAGCAGGTCAGACTAACCAAAGTATTTCATGTAAATAAATTTCATCCTCAACTTTCAGGATTTCGCCATTTGCTGGTGGGGAGGTTTTCACTGTTGGCGATTTCTTTTAAAAGGCCATATTTCAGGTTATTCCATACAGAGTAAGAAAGATATGGACTTTATGGATTTTGGGAGGTAAATCTTACAATGATTGTAGACCACAGCTACAACAATGAAATCGGTCGGAAAGCCGACTGCCGGAGATGCTCGAATTCCTCTGTAATTAGCACATCGGTAACATCCAAATGCCAAACCCTAGCAACCTCGAAGAGCGTGCAAAGCAACTGAGGAACACAGCAAAGATGTGACATCAACGTGACCCTGGCTTTTTACACAATATCGGGCAGCTGGAAGACTGGTGCTCCTGGAGGGGGAGGAATGGGGGAAAGGGAGAGAGAATAGCTCAAGTTATTGCTTGGAAAATTTAGTATTTTTATAACTGGGACTTTCTCAGGCTATTCTCGCTTTTCATTTATTCTACTCTCCAACAAAAAGTGGGCTTAAAATGCAGCCCATCAAGCAATGTTACTCTCTTAGCTGATTTTCTGCTTCTGTGTTGTTGTTCTAGAAAATGTAAAAGCAAGGACTACATACACTGCATAAATCCTTGTGGAATGCCAATTTAGAGAGGATAAGGAATACAAGAAGGATGCTGTACTTAAAGAAAAGTAAAAAATCAAGAAAGTAGTAAAGCTGGGGTCAGGAATTCAGTTGGCTCGATTCTCTTCAGAGGTATTTTTGTGTGTGTGTGTGTCTCTTGCCCTTCCACAATGGAGCTGTAATAATTTAGCCCTTTATTTGGCTCTGCAGAGCACCGAGGGATGCTCAGTAAATCAAACAGGTGTGAAGTGGGTGCAGTCAGCCTAACCCTTGCTTTCCACATACAGAGGTTTTGTACAAAGAAACTGTGGCTGAAATGTAGGTGTTTAAAATTAGATTTATTTTAGAGACTGATGGTAAAAAACCCGCAAAGGATGTGAAGTGTTTTCTACTAAGTCCAGATGTCACTGTCAGATTTCTCTGAATTAGAGGATTTCTTGGGGAATGTAGATACTGCTGTAAGGGTGCAGAAAAGCCAAACATGTATCTGCACCATTCACAAGGCAGCTTCTGATTCCAATCAAAGTGAGCCAGGACTAACATAAATGGATGATATATAACAAATGGAGAAATCAAAAGGTGGCAAAGCTTCTTGCTCCTTTCCCTGGCTCTGTGCAGCTAGCCACAGGCATTGTGACACCTTAATGCCATTCAGCAGCTAGAGGTAAGTGATCTTCCTTTCCTGCAGGCTTGCTGTGCACTGTGGTTCTGTAGTTTCTTCTCCATCTTTCACATTATTGCAGTGTGGGGGTTTTTTGGGTTTTTTTGGGGGGGTTTTTTGTGGTTTTTTTTTTTTTTTTTTTTAAAGGCTTTTTTTTTTTTTTTTTTTT
>VZRH01007245.1:1341198-1353297 GCA_013397555.1 Urocynchramus pylzowi | reverse complement strand
TGCCCCGCTCCCCGGGCGCGGCTCCCGCTCCAAGCGTTGTGCGCAGCGCCGCCCCGCGGCCGCGGCCCGCCCTGCAGCGCGCGGGGAAGCGCCGTCGATAGAAGGGCTCGGGGGCTGCTCTGGCCATGGGAGGGGCTCAGAGGATTTACTGGTGTCTGGGTATGGACTGCACTGGACTTCACAGGGGAAAAAATGTAACAGGAACTTTCTTTTCAGTTCGAGAGAAAGCTCTCACATCTGATCATGGTCTGGGTCTGACTGGAATTGTGTAAAGCAGCTGCAGATCTTACTTGTCAAACAATTTAAATTCAATTAATTTAAATTATTAGAGAACTGAAATAGCATTGAGCAACAGAGAAGACAGAGCTCATTTAGAAAACTTTTATGTACTCCGAAAATCCTGAACCACATTTCTTTCAGACCATCCTATTCCAACAATTTAATGTCACAAATCATTTTGCAATTTCCAGACCTAGATTATTCACTATAACCAGTTTCAAATAAAAATGCAGTTCAGTTCCATCTGGGATCCAAGTTGGAAAAACTGAAGTAATCCATGTAATCATACCAACAGGAATAATGACTCATTTTGCTTGAAGACAACACAGCAAACACTGATAAAAGCTGGCAAACACAGGATTGCTCTAAGATGATGCCCCTGCTCTGATACAGGGCACAGCAGAGTGGATTAAGTTCTTTAAACATCAAGGAATACAGGTGGCTGACATCCCTTCTGATAGAGCAGCAACAGATCTAAAATCCTGGCAAAATTATATGATGAAAACAGAGGTAGAGGTGAGGTGCCTTATTTTTGGCACCTTTTGACCTTAAAACACTGCAGTATTTAATATTGGGGTTTTTTCAGTTTTAGCTAGCTGAGATCCTGCGCACAACAACACTAAATGCTAAAGGAGGCATCTCAACATTCTCTGTATTTCCTTTTTCCATTGATCTCTTTCCAAAGAAGGAAATTAAACAGACATAATACAAGCAATAGAATACAGATGAAGAAAATGCTTAATCACATCAGACACAATTTTGGAATCAGCAGCCCATGGGTGCCAGGAAATATGGATTTATGTGGCATTTGAAATGCAACACAATCTTTTGCCTTTCTCTATATTGGGACATCTTTTAGATTTTTATTCATTAGATAGAACTGCAAAGTACATCTCTAAAATGTGATTCAAATCAAATCAGCTCACTAAAAGCAACAAAATGGGAAAAGATAGTTGTGATATTTAGTTAAGGATGTTACAACATAGAAAACATAAAATATTATTCCCATAACCATGAAGAATGCTTCACTAGGTCACACCAAAGGTGCAATAGCACTGTCTGGTCACAGCCCCAGCAAAAGCACAAGGACAAGGCACAGAGATAGTGATGCTCCTCAATCATCACCAGCTTCCAAAAATTTCGGACTCAGGATCTTTGAAACCAGTAAATGTGCTTGAATTGAACAGTTCTTGGCAGCCATTTCCTGCATGATTTTGTCCAGTCACTTTTTAAGTATTAGCACTATTGGCTGACAAAATACCAAATTCATATAGTGTCAGGATTGCTTTTGGAAAGACAATGGACATTCTCAACATCCAGTTCTGGAATTTCAAGGTTTTGCCTCAGTACCTTGAAACACAATGATCCAACAATTGGTCAGGGCTGAAAGCTTTTTATGTGGTCTCTATAGCACCATTCTGGTTCTGCATAAAACAATTTAATGACCATTTAAAGGCTGTTCTACTGCATTCAGTTTAGATAGACACCACATTAACGCGCCGAACTGACACAAAGGTGAAAGTATTTTCTTTTGCTGAGTTTTGACCACAGGCTGTTGAGGCGAGTTACAAAGAGAAATATGAGAATTATTGCACAACCGGGCTCTACAGAGCTGCTGCAAGTGAGGAGTGGGGACTGAAGGAGCTGCAGTTTTAAAAGCAACGCTTATTCTGCATCTGCGGCGCTGAAATCCTGGCTCTCCCCAGCCAGCACCGCTGGAGAAGAGCGCAGGTGCCCAGTGCCAGTAGGTGTCAGCAGCCGCCGCCTCTCCCGGCACTTCCATCCCCTCTCCCGGCACTTCCATCCCCTCTCCCAGCGCCTCCATCCCCTCCCGGCTCTCCCATCCCCTCTCCGGCTCTCCCATCCCCTCTCCCGGCGTTCCCACCCTCTCTCCCTCACCGGCACAGGATGAGGGTGCCACTCGCGAAAACGTTGGCTTTGCCCCAGTCCTGCTGTCTCCGCATCACCCTGATCAGTTTTATCAATTATCAATTTTATTGTGTGTGTGTTGGGGGGGGGAGGGGGGCGGGGGGGCAGTCGTGCTCAGCTCGAGCCTTTGGGACAGGGAAGTTACACATTCTCACGAGGTGACAGGGCTGAGTTTAAGCAGTGCTTTCTCCTGGTGCTAACACCTTTAGCACCATCCTGACACATTGTTACTTTCCTGCGAATGCCAGAGTGAGAAATCTAATTTTGAATCTTGACTCATAACTGCACCTCATTTTTTATGAGAAAAATTCTGTAAAATTCAAGTCCCCTTGCTTCATCAGAGAAGAGGGAAACAAGCTGACAAACTGAATTAGATGTGTGGTTTACATATTGTCACTATTCAGATATCTCTGGCAGTGGCCTGTGATTGAATTTCAGAGGGAATATACAGAACAGACACCTTTGTAGGATCTCTTCTCCAGCCTCCAAATTAATCTTCTGTCCTTCAAAAGATGAAGATTGACTTAAATGTGACATCTCTGGATATTCTTATTGCTCACAGAGATATCCAATTCCTCAAGGTCTTTCCCTGCCATATTTCTTAAAAAGGAGGCAGGATGCCTGTCCTAATTTTCACTCATTGGTGGACATCTGGGACTGTGTACAACACAGGATGGGGTCTCAGATTTATTCAACAATATTTCATGTGATCCTACACCAACAAGGCTATGGCAGCATTTGCCATTGTTTTAGAAGCAAAACTGTGTTCTTCCACAAAGTCAGCTGGGAACCCTCCAACCTCTAATTGCTTTCCATAGGCAGCAGGTCAGCCCCAAGACTTACAGCAGCTTCAGGCTTCTGTGGCAGAGACAGATGCCAATGCCAAAGGAGGAATTATCTCTGCAACTTGCATGAAAAGTTCTCCAGCCAGATATATCCTTTCCTGTTATGTTGTTTTATGTGGTATTCCAGAAATCATATTAATAGATCAATGAATTCAGTTACTTTAGTTCTCTGGATTTTACACTGAGGCTGAACCCAACATAAAATAGATTGGCAGATCGAGGCAAAATGAATTCCTATATTCTACAAGCTGTGAGCATTATATCACATCACCTCAGCATCAAAGGGCTGATTAATGACCCTGGCATTTCTGAACTTAGCAATTCTTCCTTGTTCAGATGCGAAGCACTGCAGAAGCTGTGACAAGTGTCCAAAGTTCTGTCCATTTAATCTCATTAAATTATGGCCCATTCGTTTATCTTTCAGCTGTGTTATTTAAGAAAGGCTCCATTTTCAGGCAGGAATATGAGCAATGACATCTTGGTAGGCTGGTGGGACATGCCTGAGTTATGGAACATTTCCTCCCAAAATGAATGCAAGATTACCTTGCAGAAGGTACCATTGCTTTTCTTGGTGCCACAGTTCTGCCAGTTTTGATTCTCGCTGTCCCCAAGGTCACAAAAGGGGCCTGTGAAGAATTGCAGGCCTTGTTTACACTGGATTTCCCATTCCCATCCTGTTCTCCATGACCAGAGCACTGCTGCAGCTCAGCCAGAGGCACTCCTGGATTACACAGGCCACTGGCACTTTACAGAAAGTTTTTGAATTTGGGCCATCTGCCATGTCCCATTAACTTCCACAAAGCCTAACTCCACCACGAGGCTTTGAAAACCCAAATCCTAACACTTGTTTCTTCTTGACCTCTTTTGATCTTTCTTTCTCCTGCCATTAGCTGTGAGTTCAGAACCACAGCCAGAACAATCATAGTTAAAATGACTGCAGTACTTCCTGAATATGTAACAAAAAAGGGGTAAATATGGAAATTTCATTTGGCTGTCTTCAGTGCAGTACAAACTTCTGATACCTGGGCATTTGAGCATTAGGATCTACACCTACATCCAGAACAAACAATTCTTACCAGAAATCTTGGAAAAAAAAATTAAACTGGAAATTAAGCAATTCTTCTGCTGAATAAGTACAATTTGCTCAGATAGAAAAGAAAAGCAGGATATAAGCATCAAATTCTGTCTGGTCTTTTACACTCTATAAAACAATTTTGTGCATATTGCTTTACAGGCAGATATTTAGGCAGATATTTATTTATTTTACAGGCAAAAATTTATTCTATTTAACATATTTATATGCTCAAAAGGGTCATGTTCAAAACCACAAAGTAAATGTACTTTGAGATACCCTATCAAAAGGAGATACTATTTTGCTTTTAATTAAAATCCATTAATTAGATATGATTTTATAGCATGTATTATTTAAATTACAACTCATGTTGATTTTCAGGCATGAAAATCTCAGTGAAGGTGTGCATTTACATGTGCTTAGTGGATAGAATATTTTCTATTGAAGGTCATAAAATAAGTGAAACATACAGGAGGTTCTGTTTGGTGAATTAAACCAATTCTTTCAAACTTAGGTGTAATATCACATTATTTACCTAAAAAAGGGTAATGCTGCAAATGAGAGCACATGCATGAAAAAATCTGCTTGCTACTGTTAAAATTCTCCATCTCCTTTGCATTGCCCCATTGTAGCTTTTTGCTTCCAATTTACCTATCCTTGCAACTTTTTTTCATAGGAAACCTCTCACTGATTTTTATTAGTGCAATACAGGTTTCCTCATGGCCAAGGCTGCAGTCATTCAAAAGGACTTACTCAGATACCAGAACAGCATGGTCTTTAACACTGCCACCAGCCTGTAACATTTGAATATATTCTGGCCACAGAAACAATGATCCACAACATTCCCACCATCTACAGCTCCTTTTTTTTTTTCTTCTTTTTTCCCCCAACTCACTGGTTTCTTTGTTTCTACATCCCATAATCTTTTCACTCTTCTTTGGCATGTCCAATTTAGAGAAACCAGCACTCTTCCTCTTCTCATTAAATATGCTCAGAACACTTTGTATAAAATAAATAAAAATACTGACTAGTTTGAAAAGTGTATATTTTTGATGGAAGGAGGTTTAAAGCCAAGGCACTAATTAGCCAGCACAGATGCAGGAAGCTAGATTTTGATGATGTGATCAGATGTAAAAGAAGATAATACACAGTCAAAGAGGGGAAAATGATGCATTATACCCTCAAGAAAAGGATTTGATTTGTTTGGCTTTTAAAGTCAAGTGCTGAAGCCGAATGAGCTGAAACCCAATTTTAATGCGCGGAGGGAAACATCTGTGATGGGGATGGTCCAGAATACGCAACACATGGAATGATCAGGCAAAACCCCAGCTCAGCTTCAGAGGGAAAACACAGCCCTCCCCTGCAAGTGCAGAGCCTGCAGAAGATGCAAAGGGAGGGTCAGTGGCAGGCAGCCCACGGCGAGGTTTCAGATGTCAGGAACACACCTGGGGAACATCTGGAATCTCCGCCAGGCCCTGTGCTGAAGCTGCTCTTCTCCCTCTCAGCAGCAGAAGCAGCCTCACTTCCTCTGAGGAGCAGGGAAGGAGAAAGGCATAACTCAGCCAAGCAGAGCTGTGAAGTGACTCCTACCCTCTGCAATTCAGCCCTTTGCTGCCCAAGATGGTTTTGCTGCTCATGCTTGGTCCACTGTCCACAAGGCTCTTTGCAGGCCCGCTGGTGGCAGGGGCATCGGCACTCCGAGGGGGCAGGACACTGTCTGCACTTCCGGTCTGCACACCCACCAGACAGCAGCGCTCTCAGTCGTCTCTCTTGCCCTTTTTACCTGTATTCCAGGCATTTCTGTACTGAGCACTACTCAAAGCCTTCCATAATAACTTTGTTTTCAGCAAATATTCACCATAATCATCCTATTCTTCTAGATTCTGTCAGGACTGAGAGACAGGCAAAGAGCCTGCAGAGACAAGCAAAAAGCAAATATCTACTTCAGTCTTTTTCTCCTTTGCCTCCTATGCTGCTGGACTTTGAAATTGCAAATTTCAGTGACAGCAGAAGTTTGCTAGGATCCAACGCTACATAAACTGATAAAGTGCAAGGCAGCTTCATTTTTAGCAACGATTTAGGCTGCTGCCAAAGCTTTGTGCTTCCCAACAAAACGAATTTCAAATGTTGCATGCATTTAGCTCTTTCCTAATAATACAGTGTTCAAGCTTTTATCATGAATAGAAAAGAATGAAAGATATTTATTAGAAATCTAAAAGACTTTAAAGATAATTAAATTTGTCTGCTCAACCACCCAGCTGGTTTGGCAGAAAAAGTAAATATTTCTTTGACTTTCCAAAATATTGTTTACCATTAAGAAGCTACTTCTGAAAACACCATTAAGAGGATTTTTACAAGGAGAAAAAGTGATAGGCAACATGACCAAAAGACCTTCTTAGGCTGAAGGTCAGAAATGTCAGATGTTCTGCATTAGTTTTAGGCAAAGAGTTGTCAATCTAAATTCTGGTTTCTTGCATGTGCTATTTAAGCATGTGAAGAACATAAGACCATCTCCAAAAAACATTTAATAAATATGAGCCTTTTGGTAAAAGCAACTCTTACCTTTTCACAGAAGTTTGAAAACATTTTTCCTTCACTTCCCTTGTACTTCTAAAAGTGGTTCTATGAGAGAAAGAAGTTAAATATTAATAACTTCTCATGTTTCTAAGGTGATATTCAAGTAAATTTAATTGTCAGATCAGAGAAAGTAAATCTCCCATAATTCTTTTTTTTCCCATGATTTTTGAAGGACAGTTCTTTGGTTTCAGAAGAAAAGCCAGTGAGGCATCCCAACTGCATATATAGTTGATACATAAAAGTCTTTCAAAGCCTTGAATAAAACCGTTGCGAGGCAGGGCAGTATCATTACACCCGTTTTCCAGGTGTGGACTGGCAAACCCCGTACTCCTGCTACTTTTAAAAAAGTGTATATATATATATATATTCAGAATTTTTAAACATTGCCCCTTATGTGTCCTGCTCAAGGCTGCCCAGTATCAGACACAAATTGAGTCTGATTATTCTGATTTCCCAATTTGTGATTAGGATTTTCCCCTTGGCAATAACACATAAATATTGCTATTTACTCCATTACACTTTTTGGATACTGAAGTGACAAACATTTCATGTAGTAAATAGCTACCATTAGTTAATACTCCTTGTAAAGTGGTGCAAAACACTTGGAATTAGACGTCAGAGGCATCTCAAACCAGGGCTAGAGGCCTGCCAGGAGCAGGGAGGAGGCTCACAGTCAGCAGTATTTACAGTTGCCATTTCCCACCACTAAGATAGGAATGTGCTTTGGAGCTCCCCTGCATTCCTGCCTTTCCCAGCCTGCTTTTAATGCCTTCTGATTCATGAATATACAACCGTGAATACAGCACGGTAAATCTGTGTGAATCACACGGGGCTGTTGAGGTACAGCACTAACGTCCAAATGACACAGCAGCACTTAAGGCAGCTCTCACATGAAATATCCTTCTAAAGCTCTGAATATAGAAACAGGCAATGCTGTAATGGCTGGAGTGGAAAATCAGATCCCTGCATGTCAAAAACCAAAATAATTGCACCAGAAATAAAGGCAGACTCAGAAGGGCTATTAAGGAAAACAGAAAAGAAGCTTTCTTTTAATTACTGAAGTGAGATACCCAAATTAATACAAGACTACATCTCTATAATTGAAAACTCTACCACATAATATAATGTGTGCTAAAATAAAAGGCAATAAAGCATTAAAGTTCATGTGACACTTTAATCAGAAAGCCAAATAAATGCATTAGTAAACAGAATTGACTTAGGCAATTATTTTAGGTTTTAAAAATTAATTTGTTTACCATTACTTCATCCTTCAACTTGTACCATTAATATCAAACACTGTTTTCTAGCATGTCCATGAGAATATTCTCAGGGTATTTGAAAGCAGCTGAGAGGTAAGTGCTTACAAGATATATGCTTCTGAGAAATAACTTGCAAACTTGCACACACAGTAAACAGGAGGAGGGCACAACAGCAGACTCTATAGCCTCTGTGTCGCACCCCAAGGTCTGTACCCACGCTGTTCCTCTGAATTCCAGCTGTTGGAACCAGAGAGCCATCGCAGCCCTCACCCCACAGACAGGGGGAGGCTCCAGCTCTTTGTGAGCTGAGGTTTGGACACGGGAAGCAGCTGGGGCAGAGAACAGCAAGGTGTGACTGACCCCCTTTGCTGGGCTGTCAGCTGCTGGGCACAGGTGTTTTACCCCCACAGGCCCTCACTTTTGGGAGACCCCCAGATATTAGCTTCAAAGAACAGGTGGTATTTGGCTCTGACATCTCCAGCGTTGGATCGTTGCAGAAATTGGACAGAGCTTCTCCAAAGGGAAATCCAAGAGTAACTCTCTCTAAGTCCACTAAGCCCTCAGCTTTCCATAGTAAGGAAATCAACTTAAGCTTTTGATTTACCACAGCTTTGCACTTTGGTGTAACTACTTATACCCACTTAAATCCAATATAATGGGAGTGTTTGCCCCAAATTGTACAGTTCTGATTTTTCCAAAGCCTTCAGTGCTACTGTGAGAAGACTTGAGTCTTTACTTTACTGCAATTTATTAATAATGAAAATATATATGTACACAAAAAGCAGAATGATGGATCACAAATTTTATAGATCCTGCTCTGCAGGATGCAGTCAATAGTGAAAAATGTCATTATTTCCTGGTAATAAAAAGTTGCCTGTGGATATTTATTGTTAATATGCCAACTATTTGTTTTCATCTGGAACAGCCAATTTGCAAACCGAGATATACAAAAAAACTGGTTCCTGACAACAGAGACTTAAATGTATTGAAAAAAGTTGCTTAAATTTTCCTAACTATAAAAAAAATCATGGTCCATCTTGTGTGCTATGCAGGAGGCTATCACTGCTCATATTTTATAGCTCAGCTGATAACCTTGTATCTGAACTCAGCTTCTTTCTGTGCCTTGCACTGCTCAGTGATCACAGGGCAGCCCCAGCACTGTTTCCATTCATGTCCAAACAAAGCACACTAAGATTGTATTTATTACTTTCAGTGTTCCACTGTTCACACTACTATTAGTCAATCAAGCAGCGCACATCAACTTGCTTTATGAAAAAACAGAAAAAACCTGCTGGAATTCCGTTCCCACATGAAATCCATGCACTGCTTATACACTGATTAATTATTTATTCATTTTGAAAGACACTGTTGAGATAGTTGAGACTTCCTGACTTGTAAGTATTTAAAAGAAAGTGCAAAGCTACTTTAGGACATGAAGAACAAAATATTTACTGTTCCTGTATTTTTTTTTTCCCTGGAGTCCCTTGTATGTCAAAAAATATTTCTTCAGACAAAGGAAAGTATTATTCTTAGAAGACATCCCTAGGAAAAGAAAAACTCGTGCTCTCAGTCTTGGAGCTAAACTCCAAAAAGCCAGAATAAGCTTGAAATATCTGGTTTCACTATTTATTTAGGGGAAATTAGATCTCAAAATTCACCTACAGCCTCTTAGCATTATCTTAGAGGTGCAGAGGAGGCAAGGTAAGAATAGTTCGTTTTCCTTTTAAAGATGATGTTAATCCTACTCTGTGCACATCTGACAGGACTAAGCACAGGGGAAGAACAAGAGGAGACAAATGCTTCATCTGTCCTACCCTAGAACAGCAAAATGTTTCAGAACAGAGAGGCCAGTTAAAGAACAGATCCATTCTTTCTCTAAACAACTTTAGAGAAACAACAACCATGACAATCAGCTTTCGTTCACAAAAAATGAAGTCTCAGAAGGCAGGCCTATTTCTTATAACCTTTGGTCAATAAGAAAAAAATCACCTTTTGTTTTGATCTAACAGAACCTGTTCTACAGCTGTTGTTTATCAGCTCAAGCACACTTTTATGAACCGAAATGCAATATCAAAGTGTCTGATGTGTTTTAGAGAACACATTATTGACATTTCCATATATTAGAAGCTGAGGGAAAATTGCATGTTGATGATAGCAGAGTTGTTCCAGAAAAGAAGGAATAAGAAATCATTTAAGATTTTATTAGGTATGTTCTGGATGTTGGATTACCCAACTTCAACACTGGCATAAGGAAAGCATTTCCTAGCTTTGGTATTTTCTGCCCTCCATTTATTGCACATGCACATTTTACCAGACAAGGTGGTTTGGCTGCTTTTACAGATGGTCAACCCCTTCCAAAAACTGTCCTGATGAAATCTGAAGCCCAAACAGATGAACAGCAGGTCGTATCTCAGTTTCAATACAAATAGATTTAATTTTTGTTAACATACTATTCCTTTACTACCAAGCATGTATATAAAAGTTTATAAAGTAAACAAACCATCACAGAATTATAGAATTGCTTGGGTTGGAAGGGTTAAAGTTCATCCAGTCCCACCCCTGCCATGGCAGGGACACCCTCCACTGTCCCAGGCTGTTCCAAGCTCAGTCAAACCTGGCCTTGGACACTGCCAGGGATTCAGGGGCAGCCACAGCTTCTCTGGCCACCCTGTGCCAGGGCCTGCTCACCCTCACAGTAAAAAAATTCTTTGTAATATCTAATCTAAACCTACTCTCTTTCATGTTCTGTGTGATTTATTTCCCCAAAAGATAACTTTGCATTAACAAAATTAAAGCTGCTTTCTAATCACTACTGCTTCTTTTAAAATCAGGATTAAATGGCAATTACTTAGGAAGAAGCACTATGCTTAATTTGCTCATTTGCAGTGCTGCCAAGCAGCACACTAACTTGATAGTTATCAGCTGTAAAAACCTTATTGAGCAGAAATAGGAATTAATTAAGGTTGCACATCTAGAATCAGAGGGTCAGCATCCCGAGGCTGCCTGAGGACTTTTTGTCCTAGTGGTGATTGCACTCAGGATGCTCTCAGGAAGTTCTCTCAGTGGGGAATCTTTTATTTACCACTTACAGCCACCATATGACTAAACAGCATGATTGCAAATCAGGTTAAAATTGCTTATTTATTAGAAGACCTTCAAGTTCTAAGTCCAGACTTTCCTGTTGTGTAATACATAAAAACTGTCTGTGATGCCAGCAGTCTAAAAGCAAACACCAGGGATGCTGGAGCTTTTTATTCCTATTGTACAGGCACATGCAGTACCAAGCCATATCTGTAAGGGTTGTCTGTTAAGAGATCTCACAGAGTAATAGTTACACACTTGAAGAAAAGAGAACAGCTTTGTAGTTTCACATCATTTTGACATCCACTCAAGTACAGCCTTCTCTTCTGGGATGCTTACATTGACTCTTACTAAAAGTATATCTCAGAACTTGCTAATTACCCAGCTACTCAGGAAGAAAGCCTTGGCATACCAGTAAGAAATGGTCATACCAGCAAGAACTGCTCTTGGAATGTCAACGTAGCAGGAAAACCACAGAAATGATAATTTAATTCCCATTTTAATTGAAATCTACTTTGGCAAAGAAGAAGTAGAACCAGTACCATAAAATGTGACTCTACCAACAGGCCAAAAGGATGTTTTAAAGACAAACGAAGCCCACTCATGATGGAGCCATGAGCTGATTGCAGTGTTTGCCCTTGCAGGGTAAGGTCACATCGGTACCGACCAACGGGCGCCATGTCGGCCTTGCCAGACTGGCTACCCCACACGTGGGGCACACAGTCAGCCCTGTCACTCCTGGCAGGTAAAACGAAAGAAAATATTCCTTCCTGCTGCCCACCCAGCACAGCAGGCTCATCGTTACCTGATGAAGACAAAACTGGAGGGGCCATCCCGCTGTCCAGGGGTAGCTCGGCTGTGACCCCTCACGCCTGTCAGGCCCTGTCCAGGTGTGGCCCTCACGGTCCTCATGGCCCCTCACAGCCCTCATGGCCCCTCACAGTCCCTCACAGCCCCTCACAGCCCTCATGGCCCCTCACGGTCCCTCACGGCCCTCACAGCCCTCATGGCCCCTCACGGTCCCTCACAGCCCCTCACAGCCCTCATGGCCCCTCAC
>VZRH01007245.1:1319293-1341118 GCA_013397555.1 Urocynchramus pylzowi | reverse complement strand
CATCGCCCCTCCCCGCCCCCCCCGGCCCCTCACAGCCCTCATGGCCCCCCCCAGTCCCTCACAGCCCCTCACAGCCCTCATGGCCCCTCACGGCCCTCACGGCCCTCATGGCCCCTCATGGAGAGCCCCTCACGGTGGGCCCCTCACGGCCCCTCGGCTGACCAGGGGTCTGGGCACCCATGGGCAGTGCCAGGGCACACAGTGCCAGGGGTGAGATGAGCTTCCTGGTGCGGGCCCTGCTCACCTGGAGCACCTGGAATAAGCTGCGGATCCATGAGGGAGGCAGCGACATGGCAGGCTGGCCGGGGACATTGAGCAGAGGCGTGAGGTGAGCTGGGATCCCCACAGGGACGTTGGGCTGGGAGCTGTAAACATCCCATTCCCTTGGGAGGAGGGCTGCAGTGGGGGCTGCCCCTCACACTTGCGTGGGAGGAGGGAGGAGGTCCTGGAGCAGGGATGGGGGTATCCATGGGGATACCTGTGAGTACCCGCCCAGCTTGGCATTGGCATTGCCATATACTAGAAGCTGAGAGAAAATTGCATATTGATGATAGCAGAGTTGTTCCAGAAAAGAAGGAGTAAGAAACCATTTAAGATTTTATTAGGTATGTTCTGGATGTTGAACTACCCAACTTTAACACTGACATGAGGAAAACATTTCCTAGCTTTTGTATTTTCTGCCTGGCAGAAGGCACTGGCACTGCCAAGGTGAGTGACCTGTGGGGCTGGGCAAGGAACAGAGTTCAGAACAGTGAGTGGGCTTTGTAGAGAAGGAAAACTACACCAGGCTGCCAGAAGCAGCTGCTCTCAACAATGCTGAGAAAATGCCTGCACTCCTTCAGCATATGTATAGGTGTGCTTGCATTGGGGTTTGAACCAACAGTGGGTTTTGTTTGAGACATATCCCTCAAAACCAGCCTTATACTGAATATCAGATTTATCATATTATCTGATTTTGTAGAGCTGTTTCTATTTGCTTTTGGAGTTGTGTGCTAAAGAATAGCCATAGCACAACCCAAATGTATATTTCACTTACCTGTTTAACAGACCGTGAAATAACACAGGCCACACCACATAAGAATTTCACTCATATTAGGCTAGACCTTTTGTTTTCTTGTTACATACAGTGGTAGATTTATCTACAGTAGTGGTAGATTTATCTACAGTAATACAAACTGTAATTTATTGTAAATTTATGAGGAAGTCTGTAAGGAGGATCCAACTTTATCACAACAAACCTGATGAAACAAGGGGAGCTGATGCCTTGTGCTGAGGTGACTGAGGCTGAAAGGCACGAGTGCACACCAGCACTGCTGCTTGGTACACAGAGATCAGGAATGTCACATCTGTGTCACATCTGTGGCACTGCTGGTCTCTCAAAGAAACCCTGCAAAGGTTGAAAGAAGGGGAGAGAGCTGGCTACAAGCATTTGTTTCTTCTTGGCTTTTTCTTCTGTTTGCTTATTAACAGAATACTCTGTCTCACCCCTGGATTTTTTGTCTGCCTTCCTCCTTTTCATTTCAGTGGTTTTGCTGAAGTTAGCATTCACTTCAAATATCACACACAGAGCTGACATTGATTTCTAACCAGCAGTGCAGTTACATTTAAATGAAGGTGGAAGACCCTTGACTGGGAAGAGAAACCATGACATTTATCACAGATGCATGGAATGGTTTGGGTTGGAAGGGACCTCAAAGTCCATCCAGCCCCACCCCTGCCATGGCAGGGACACCTTCCACTGTCCCAAGGTGCTCCAAACCTCAATGTCCAGCCTGGCCTTGGGCACTGCCAGGGATCCAGGGGCAGCCACAGCTGCTCTGGGCACCCTGTGCCAGGGCCTGCCCACCCTCACAGGGAAGGATTTCTTCCTAATATCTGATTTAAATCTACCCTCTTTCAGTTTAAAACCATTACACCTCACTCCGTCACTACCTCATTTTCTGAAAGACTGATTATCTCCTCTTCTCAGCCGCAGTGGTGCTGATCCCTAGAAATCCATGATGTATTCTTCTGACAGAAGGAATTAGATTTATCTGATCTCTGTTACAAAAACATATGGGAAATCGGTTTTCTTTCAGCATGGTACTATTTAGTAGTGTAACTGTTGACTGAGGCCCATCTTGCATCATAAAGAAAAAGATAACAAAAAAAGATAACTTCTTGGAGAGTAACAGACTTTATTCACACCCCTAAACTGAACTATTTTACTATTAAAATGAACTGTTTTGCTAATAATTTTTCTTCCAAAAATTCCAAGCACACACATCCAAAAAGGAGCAAATCCTCCACAGCACATCAACTGTTGATCAAACTGCTTTTGTACTGGGGGATAGATTTGGAATATTTTTTTCCCAGAAATTCATTGTGCTGGAATAGACTTCTGAGACATAATTAAAGGTAATAACTTCAAATGCACTGAAACTCCTGAGTGTTTGCTGCACACTCTCAGTTATCCATAATTGAATAAGCAGTTAAGATTTTAGTCAATTTGTCTGGAACTATTTCAGTTCATTGGCTTTACAAAATCTCCTGGGCTCATCAGGAACTGCTGCACACCTCCCCTCATCCCTTTCATTTTCTGGTTAATGCTCCAGCCTATTTCCATGCAAAGGGCTGCTGCTTGAGACAGGAACAAAGTGCATCTTGGTTTACTTGCATACATTTACATCCCAATGAAAACCATCGTGTTGAAAACATCTGAGTTAATTTTAGGCATTAAATTCAGCAGGAATATTCATATGAGTAAATATTTTCACAATTACTTCTGTCCCAGAGGATAGACACGAAATGAAATTTGAAGCCTAATATACTACTTTTTTCTGTGAATATAAATTTCATAGAACACTGTTTTTTTCACTCTTTGCTTTTAAAAGATTAGTTCAAACAATCAGGTTTATTAATGGGACTCTATCAAGGCTTAATTTAGGAATTGATGAGGTAACAATATAAAAAATCAAATCCATGCTTCCTTTATGTTGTTAATCTATGATTTTCTGTAAGACTGAAGTTGAGCCTGTGTAAAACACAGTTTTGCATTTGGAACTTTTTTCCCTTCTAATGAACTAGAATCTGTAGCAATGTGGTTTTTATTACTATTCTTTTTTTCATGCCTCTCTTTTTTTCTTCTAGCCCATAAGAGGTTTTTTGCATGTATTAGCCTGAATGAATGTGTAGGTTCTTCAAGTGAAAAAAAATTGCATATTGGAATATGCATATGGAGTAACAAAGGTATTTGTGGTGATGTCCAGTGTCTGTATTTAAAAAAAGAAGAAAATAACATTAAAAGAGGGAAGGACTAATTGTTCATATATGCTTACACAAATCCAGTCCTTCAGTTCACTTTCATATCCACTTGGAATTGAACTGAGATTGTTATTCTCAGCATCCATGCATAGATGTAGTTTTGAAAGTAATGCAGTTAAAGGCTGTGGAACTCAAGCTTTTTTTCTTTTTTTAAGTTCACATGATTGATGTAGATTATACTGTAATTTGTCCAGGAGGTACAGATGCAAAATTATATGGAATTTATTAGATGACAGTTAAATCAGCCCCAGTGTGCCCCTTTGCCTTGCAGCCCAGCCTCCTTCCCAGGCTTTTGTTACTTTGCCATCATGAAGGGGGAGTCATCTGCTTTCTGCAGCTTTTTGGTTGAAATGATCTTTTCATGTTAAATCAAATGAAAAGTATTCAACACTTAACTGTTGTTGTTGTTTTGCTACCTGAAGCACTTACCTGACAAAAAAAATAATCACTGCAATATCCCATAAGGCTTCCTCTATTATCAGACTGACAGCAGCTGTTTTGATTTAGATGCTGTTTTGATTTAGATGCTGTTTTGATTTAGATTAGTGGCTCATGATGGCTGCTGTTAAAAATTTTGCTTTTCCTAAAAACTCTATTTCAATTAATTTTTTTTTTTTTTTGTGTGTGAAGGTGAAGGAGCTGGTCCTTCAGAGAAGTTACCTAATAATTTTGCAGTGAAGAACTCCTGTGTTTCAAAGACAGAATAATTCAAGTGAGCTGAATAAACCTTGCAAGATTGGGATGTATTTATTGACCAAAGAGGTTTCCTTCACTTGGCATGAAGCAACACAAGTGAAAAACTGGCTCTTCCACCACACCTTCCTAGGGTTCCAGTGGGATGGAGGGAACAACAGGCCAAGCAACCAGGCAGAGCAGAGCTAATTAGAAATGTGAATTATAATCTGCTTTTAGAGTTGAATGGAACATAAATATTCCCCATTTCTGCTGTACCAGCTGGAATTTTTTCATACAATTAATGAAGCTGTGCTGATTTACCAATGTGATAATCCTGCTTATAGTAGAGCTATAAACTCAGAGCTTGGTCAATTTCTCTAAACATTAAAAGAAACAGAGATTAGAAAGCAGAAAACACTGCTTCATCTCTTACCTCAATTTATCATACTTTCAGCAAACATCAATAAAAAAATATAAATTTACACAGCATGTACTGAAATCATTGGCAGAGAGAAAGAGAAAATGGAATCAAACTGCTGCAAAGAACTTCAGTGTCTTTTTCTGGTGACCAACATGGCAGTAGGGATAATGCCCTGGAATTGTTGTCCTGGGAGGCCACATGGCACTCTCCAAAGGGTCCAGCACTAGAGCATCACAAGAATATCTGCCAGGAATTACCTGTATGTCTTACCTTGGAGAAGGTAGATATATTAGCCAACTTCTTTATCTTTATAATATTAATATACAGTAATATCCTTTAGGTTAACTGATAACAGATGTCAAGAAAAGGTTTATCCATGTGTTGAATTAATTGGAAAAATAACAGGAGAGAAAAAAGTTATTTTTTGCTTTATTCTTTATATCTTAATCAGCCACCATCTCCCCAGACTAACCTAAAACTTTTCAAAAGCAAAGGATTATCATATTACTTTTCCAAAAAAATAGTTTCCCTATAGGCTTTTTAAAAAATTCAGATCAGTCAAACTGCTGGAGCCTTCCCTTTATTTTGTGCAGCGTCTGAAGCCACGTGCTCCCAGTACCCCCAGGGCAATAACTGCAGCCATGGGTGTGCCCTAGCGCAGGTTTCGGTACCGGCAGGGGAGAGCAGGGCTGGCTGCTGGAGCTCAGCAGAAATTCGCTCTGTGTGCTGACATCTGGGCTGGATGCTTGGTAAATGAGTGCCAGTAGGGTGACTGACAGCAAGGCAGCAGCTCTCTGAGTGCAGGAAATGCCTGGGAAAGGATGCTCAGGTACTTAATATGTGGCAGCAGGAGGACAAGTAATTCCATCCGGTTACCTTAACGGATCCTGGGATACCAGAACCTCAACCAGGCTCTAAAAATTACTTAATATGAATAAAATATTTATTTTTTCCTTGTATAATGGATGAGCTACCTTAAAATAGTGCCGTATGAATAAACCCCTCTAGCTCAACGGCAAAATGCTCAAGTTGTCATCACGTTTCTGCCTATGAGACATGACTGAATCAGTTCTGCTTAATTCAAGCATAAAAACAAAATCATGAGACCAGGGGATTTCAGTTACCCCCAGGAAAGGCACCCCAGCATGTGTAGAACTATTCTCTGTGCAGGACACTGCAGCTTAGGCCTGAATTATCACAGAGATGTGATTTGGGCTGTTGCCCTCAAAGACAGTCCAGAAATATTTTTCTGCAGGATGTTTGCAGATGCATTGAGTGAATAAATGAAAGGGACATTGAGCTATATATTAGTACTGGCAGTGGAACTGAGTAGCACCAAGTCTAGACCCTGTATTAATGCAAACAGTAATCAAAGACATGGCCTGAGCAATATTTCTAGTTACTCTTTTCAGTGGATACTTTGATACCAAGATTAGAGAGGAAATTACTTTTTTTAACTGTCCAGCAATCACAGACTGAACAACTGAACAAAGAAGCAGTAAATTGTTATCAGTGACTCCAGCTTAAAAAGATTTAGGCCTGAGGTCCTATTTGCTAATTCTCAGGCTGAGGCCATCTCCTAATATGTTTTTCAATAAGCATTTCTAGTCAGGTTTTAGTCATCAGGAACTCAGTTAAGTTTATACCTGTCTTGCTTCTACAGTTTCCTTGACTTCTACTCAGCTTGTGGGGATTTTGATTTGGAGAACAGTTCAAGAACTAAATATCAGAAGTTGATGAGAAAATGCTTCTCTGTGCACTGCATAAAGGCATCATAACTTACACCCCCTCATTCTTCATTAAGATGCAGTTATAGAATTTATATACCACTTTAGTCATTAGCATATAAATTGCCACCAATATACTGCATTCCCAGTGCAAAAATAAGGCAGTGTGAGGAAAGGAAAAGTTACCACAAAATGCCTGGTATTTTTATATCTATAGCTGCTTCAGTGAATAATAACCCTAGAGAATCAAACTGATACACTTTGCTTCATTATGTAGAAATGTTGCTGTGATCACTTCCTCACCACTCTCAATGCCTTACAATTTGAAATATCAAAATATTTTCCTGTTTGGAAAGCAAGCAAGTATTTTTGTATAACATTTTAAAGAAAAATCTAAAATCACATATATGTTGTTTTACAATGTCACTCAAGCTCCAGACTGGAAAACATTTTGTTCCTCACTCAGAACAATTGTAAATTTGTAATTGTCTTTATTAATTAAAGACAACTAATTGTCTTGCTGGTCTTGATGACTTGGGTTAACACAAAAGTAGCTTTGAGGGCAGGAGCCACAAGTTGTGGCAACAGGACTGAAGTGAGAACCCTTTTGAGATGGTTTGCTGTAGAGACATCTATGTGTGCCAAGAAGGCAGCCTCCATCAGGACACATTGAAATAGGTGGCAGCTTTCCATTAAAATTTTGGGGGCTTTAATCAGAGCTGGAGATGTTTCTGTTACGTGATGGATTCACAATGGAAGATGATAGTGGAAATCCATGAAGCTCAGATGGAGAAGAGCAAGCCATCACAAAAAACCCCAAAACAAACTGTAAAAAATCCACTTAGTGAATTAGCCTAACTTTACAAAAGACACTTTATTTGAATTGCAATAAAAACACCAGCTTCCATCCTTTTCTGGTTTAGAGATGCATTATTAGCTTCTCAACATCACAGTTTCAGGTAGTTCAATTGTTCCTCAAGAACACTCTTTGTTTTACAAGAACAGAGCTTTTTGACAGTCTTGTTCAAGACATAATTAGAACAATTAAGTCATTTTAGGTTAACTTCAGCAGCAAAGAATCCCATGGACTTTAATAGGAGGAGGACTGACTTTGAACTAAGCTTAGGCATGATTTTTTTTATGCCTTTGAAGACACAAATAAAATAATCTCTCTCACATGGCTGGATTTGCTGGTTAATTATCCACAGCATCTGCAGCACAGAATCCAGTCTTGGGCTATTTCAGATTTGGCAAGACAAATATATGGCTCTGCAGTCAGAAAACTGCATCCTTGCTAAAATCACTGACATCTGGAATTACCAAGAGCCAGGGGCTGGCCAGAGCTGGTGGCTTTCCATAGGTAAAAATGTACTGCAAGGTGACTGCACATTCTTCACCATCCATGGCTGGGCTTCCCATTGCACTGTGTTTTCGAAAAGATCAGAACTCTTTTATTTCTTGCTAGAGATGGCATCCTGAGAAAATGTGGAGGTTTCCCTACAATAAAAAAGCAAAAACTCTCATGCTTTTTATGGAGTATGAATGGCAAAGTTCTCATTTAGAGCTGTAACTCACCACAGTTTTCAGAGTGCTCGGAAATAAAAATCAGAGTCCTGTAATAGACGCTGTCACAATTTCTGTGTCAGATGAAATGCAAAATGTAGATATTTGTAACTGTGGTGTTATTTCCCTCTCTATGGACAGATCTTTTTTCACAATTACCTATGAAAATACATAAAAGTGACAGGAACTTCTCCCTTCTGGTCATCTCTGAGAGCTGGAAGGAACACTCTGAACATACCAAATAATGTCCCAGGCACGGTTTCCTTATGAAGTGGTTAAAATGAGCAATGCTTCTCTCTGATAAAATTTTTGAGTCATTTCTAGTATAAATATTGTCAATGATTATTTGCCAGTCTTTAAATACTCTGAGTATTTTTTCCCCTGAAACTTGGCATTATGATTCCTTTGTATCATTCCATATTGGTGCAATGCTGTTCAGTTCGTTGCTGCTGTGGCTGGGAATTCTGGAAGTGCAACAGGCCCCACTTTGTCAGTGTTATCTCTGCAGTCCTCTTATTGAGATGGAGGCTACTTGGAAAAGGAGGATATTTCTCACCATTTTGGGAAGTGTTACTGATCCCTGAGGAAATGTGAACATCCTACACTCAGTTACTTTATTCAAGTGTAATTTAAAACCGGCTCTCAAGCATAATGGGATGTTACAGCCAATATTTATTTTTCTTTCATTAGATAAATAGTATTAAATTGCAATCCTTGAGAAAATTGTACAGACTGTATCACATTTGAATGTGTTTGAGCTTGAGTCTCGCTCAGGCAAATTCTCATCATATTCGAATAACCATCATTATGCAAATAAGAACATCCTCATTGCCAAGCAAGTTTAAAATGGATGGTTGTTTTTTATTGTGATGGATTATCTTCCTCCTGGTAGCAGCTACATGCAGCTTGGAAGAGCTGTACAGGTCCTGGTTGTTCTTCAGATTTCTTTTGCCAGTTGCAAGCTGTGGTTTTTGCCAGCAAGGATGGACTTTGATTTTTTCTCTTCCCATGTATGCTGCTTGAAAAACAGCACAACCAAGCTTTTCTTATCACCAGGGGTTTTGGCTTCTTGATTCTACTGAATTTTCATGTAACAAATAAAGTTATTCTATGAGAGCCATTTTATTATATCAGTACTGCCTCAAGGTAAAAATTAATTCTAATTACAGTTCTGAAAGCTGTAAATATAAGGCTGCAAAAGTCATCTTTGTGATTTCTCTCTGATGTACGTGTTGTGCAAAAGGAACGGTTGCTGCAATAAGGTACAGCATTTAGCCCAAATGCAGGATCTCTACTATCAAAATACTTTTAAATACTTAAAAAAGAAATGGATTGTTATGAGGATGACAGCGTCACAAAGATCTCTTACTAAATTTGTTAGACTGTTACCAGATTCTTCTACAACCTGTGCAGCAAATGGCTAATTTTCAGTCCAATTACAGATACTGCAGCTGAAATGCGATGCATCAGTTATTTATGACAAACAGAGGAGCACAGTGAAACCTGACTCTACAACCAATATCTGTTGCGGGACAATTTTTGCAGATGATGTTCCATTTCACTTAACAAACACGAGTTCTGTGAAATCAAAGAAATAAATTCATTAGAGCCCCAACTTTTCCACATGATACAGGATTCACAACAAATTTACCAGTGCCATCTATATCTAAACCTATAAACTTTGAATTCTGCACTCAAAGAAAATGTATACAATCTACGACATGTTAAATTATTTTTCATTTTTGTTTCTATAATATTTAGAAGACATAAGGTCTGCAGCAGAAATAATTCTTTCTGTCCTAACTTTACAAAGTTTGATTAATGCAATAAACAATAAATAACAAAACCAATCCTCCTCATATCTGGATTAACTGCAACCATCCAGGACCTTTCTGTTCTGTTCTCTTGGTTTTTCTGCCAAGCATACTGGGGATTAAGAATTCAAAATAGACAACTGGAAAAGAAATGCTTCATTCTGTGCAGAGCCATGAGAGAATGTGCAAGTGAGTTACAGGCCAAGCAGGCTTGCTATGATAACAACATTGCTCTTATTTCTATTTACAGTTAATGCTACTGCTTCTGTAAATTAAAAAGGCCACCAAACGACTTGAAAAGGAATTAGAATCTATAAATAGCTACTTTATGCACACTGTATTGTTTCCAGTTCTGTTAAGCAAAGACATTTTCATCCTCTACTCCAGCAGCTCATCCTAAGCAGTTATGTCTGCATGCAAGTATGGGCTACAGGCCAAAATCTGCTTCCATTTTTTGCTTTCTTTTTAAGATCACTACCATAAAGAAGTGCAACTGGATATTTTCTATGACCAGATTCTATCCCTTGCCACTTGTGTGTAATCCTGAAATAACAATCAGTTCCTAAGCATGGGTGATCATAAGCAGTTGTCAGTGTGGGTTATTTATTAAAAGACTGATTTTTGTGCATTCTCTCACGTACATTTCAATGTCTTTGAAACTCACTATTTCAGTAAAGCTAAATGCCCCTTGGACTTCTAAATGAGTGGAAAGTTTGTTTTAGAGTAGGTCTTCACAGATACATGAAATCATGAGATTTAAACTACTTTTCTAAGTGCTAGGGAATAGGGGTGGTGTTGACATTTTAGTCTTTTTATCCTAAAAAAAATATAACAAAATATCTGTGATAGGAGGATTCTTGTAGATACCGAATGCCAGAGTGGGAGGCGTTGGCAAGGAATATTACACTTGTTGCAGACATTCCCAACAGCACTGACTTGGAACTTTTGTTCCCATCAACCATGGAGCAGATAATCAAATTTGTACTTTTAATCTTAACACAGAGCTAAATCCTGGAGTGCTGAAAGTTGCTTTGTTTGGGAAGGATCAAAGACGTGCCCAAATAACACGTTGCACTTTGATTCAATTAGGAAAGAGGTGATCAGCTTTTGCAGCACTCCAGGGGTCACTGGATGGAGTAATGAAGAAACAAAAGGTGCAATAAGGCAGAGCTCTGAGCCCCAGAAGGGACAGCTCTGGGAGGAGCAGCTGAAGGGGAAGGAAGACACCCCCAGTCCACCACAAACCTTTTTTGACATCCTAGGGGTAGGGAAAAGCCTCAGCAAATGCTCACTGGAATAATAATATACAGATTTAAAATTCATAATTCCTTATCCTGGGCTTGGAAAAAGAACTTAATGACAACAAACTGTTGGCAGTCTACAATTTTTTTTAAAAGCATTGTTGTGTTTCAAAAATATAACCAGAGTAGGATGCTGAACAGTTGTGTTATAACTCCTGTTTATACCCAGTGAAATTTTCCATGAAAAAAGACACATCTAGCCCATCTTGCAGGAGAAGGGATGTACGTGCACCTGCCTGATATTTCGCATAAGGCAGGAACGTATTGTTACGTTTTAAAAGGCAAAAACCCCCATACCGGATAAATAAATTTTTTGTATTTTGTTTTGCTTTATTTTTAAGGAAGGAACATGGTATTGTATTGCAAGAACCCTCTAACAGTTTGGATTTTTTATTTGGTTGGTTTTTTAAGGCACTGGCAATTATAGAAGCTTTGAGTATTTTCTAAACACAGAAGAAAACCGCTGTCCAGGTGAAAAGCTGTCCAGTTTTGTTTCCACAACTGATTCTCTTGGGGTATTGGTGGTGTTAAGGGAAAAGAAACAACTATTTTCGAAAATGTGGCTGCACCTCTCGGACGAAATAAATGAGCTATAGCCTCTTTGTCATTACAGAGTTCAATTCAGCTTGGAAAATTCTGTGTATTTCCCTTCTTTTACCAGTGTGTTGCATTTCACCACATAATTCTACAAAACAGGAACTGAGACGCCTCTCATGCCGTCATCTTTACCTCTAAAAGAACTTTCTTGCACAGCCTGGGATTAAAATTATTTTTCCTTTGGCTAATATGAAGGTTGTTAATTCCTATAATGCAAGTGTTGTTTATCTAAGACAGGCAAATCATTTACTTATTAAAGGCACATGAATTGAATAGCTTTGTGGCTTAGTGTGTGCAGAGTGCGTTGTTTGTGTCCTTCTTAAACAGCAAATAGTTTATTCCCTGTCATCGTTTTCACTGGCTGGAATGGATGTGTTTATTAACCGTTCATGCTGTTTGCTTTTTTTTCATTTTTGGATAGGCCAAGAGCCCCCTTTGCTGAGAAGTACACGGCTTTCTTTTCTATCATTATCTACTAAGACATTAGAGAGAAATCACTTTTCTTTTCCTTGATCAGACCATTTGCAAAGTTTAGTTTAATCTAAACTACTCTGTTGTGCTCTGAAATTGAATCCAGTGATGTTTCTCCCAGTCCTGGTCTCCCAGGCTGTAATTTTGGCTGAGCACAGCGACTCCTCTCCTGCAGCAGCAGACTTACCACAGCACGTTCTTCAGTTCAAATGTTGTGCCAAGCTCACAGAGAGAGAACAACAAATAAATGAAAATGAAATCAGCTGCTCTTAAATAAAATAAGAATTGCAGAAGGATGTAGCTTACCTTGTGAGCTCCATTTCATAATGACAGCTGGTTTATTACACCTTTTACGGACCATGTGTTTAATCAATATAAAACTCTAATAATGTAACAAGTCCCGCAATGTTTTCTGACAAGTACTTGTAAATTTTTCTGGAATACTTCTTGTTAAACAAAGATTAAATGTGGCTATTAAAAATGGGTGATAATGTTCCAGGAAGAGAGCTTTATTTCTACACATGAAATGGGTACTGGGAAAGGATTGTTAGGCTTTGTAAACTTAAAAAAATGAGGTAGTGACAGAATTGCTATTACTTTGTATAAACAGTCAAATAAGTAAAGCTACATTGGCCTTGGACTACATGACTGTGAGAGTCTCAGCAGTACAGAAAGCAAACAAAAATTGTGTTCATTCCTATATATCAGCACTTCAGGTAAAATAATCTGAATTGCATCAATTCCATGATATTAATTGATACTGTTTAATTAAATCACTCCAACATCATTGCTGAGGGCATTAATCACTCTGTAATGGTGTCACTAACCTGGCAATTGTCACTTTAGTTTTCTGAGTACAAAACAATTTGAAATGGTGCTGGAGAAAAAAAAAACCTGAAATGATGCTGAACATAATTGAGGTTTTAATTGGCTGTCTGATCAATAAGTGCCAGATCATGGCCATCCTCACTCCCACTGATGATCAACTCTGCATGGAAAGTCTTCCTGACCTGTTGTAGCCAACTGTATCTGCTGACATTCATCATAGAACAGAGCTCCAGTTTTTAACCTTCCAACCAGAGTTAGAAGGTTTCAGTGCTGCAGAATAACTCCTTAATCCTTAAACAAATGCAAAAAGCATGACCAAAGCTTAGGTTTCTTTTAGGAAAGAAAGTTAAGCTAATGCCCATGAGCAAGATGATCATCTGCATGATAGAAATTGAGCGTGTCAGCAATTTGCAGTGAGCTGTTAAACTTGTGGGTGGAACAGAATTCTGTGGGATAGAAAAAAAAAGCATTTCCCAGGTTTTCCCAGATGGGTTTTGTGGCTCAGACCCCATAAAGAGCCTGATTTTGCTGAGCTTTGAGGGGTCTGACACTCACATCTGCTGCTTTTCCTCTTGAAGGTGAGTCATAGCAGAACAAATAATGGAAAGCACTTGGGTCTGGAAGGAGACAAAACAGAGCTGAACTGTCCTGTAGTGTTTGGACAACCTGAGAATCTTGCTTGTCTAATTCTGGTGAGTGTTGAATATAAAATTGAACTGGGAAAATCATTCCCTGTTCCCTCTCACGTGAATGTCTTCACCACTAGGTTCAAATGTCACTACAGTGTCATACTCCTGACAGAGACTCCCGATAGAAAAATGTGATGTTGCATTGCCATTGAAGATCATCCCAAGACCTGCTCAGGCGAGATCTCAATGTTTACTGCACATTGCCAGTTATGTAATTCAGTGTTAAATCTAGATTTATGTGATTTTGAGATAAAGATTGCATTTGCTCTAATCCTGGGATAATCCTTGCTTATTTTTGGAGATCCTTGAAAACAAACTCTGTGGCAAGATCTACCCATAGGTATTCTTAAAAACTTAAGATAATCAATTAACAGCAACTCTCTTTTTTGGCAATTCTCCTGGCAAAATAAAGTTTTTTGATGCTCATCCAAAGATGTAAGAGATTGCATTTTTCTCCTTGTGCAAATCACAAGCCAGACTTTTGAAGTTAATCATGGCTTAATGATATGTACCAATATGAGTTAGATGAGAATCAGGTGAAGTGCTTAAAACCAAGTAATGAAAGAATTCCCTCATAAAAACCCACCAACTTCTTTGTTCCCTGTTCTCCCTGTGCATTCTCTCTAATGCACTGCAGCTGCTGTGGGAAGGCCTCTCCTTACAAACAACAAACTGCTTCCAATAAGATATCTATGGATTGATGTTTAATTGATTATTTGGAGACTTTGCGCTTATATAGGAAAAAGTGTCTCTGGGGAAGACCTTTATCCTATGTGATTTTTTTTTGTCCTGGGAAATGATGCAACCAACTGTTTTGGAGGACAGAGGTCAAGCTCCTTCCCTGATGTTGTGATGTGGCATTAATGTGTGTTCTGGTGGCTGCAGAAGTGTGAGCTGTGACTCTTCTCTGCTCCCAGCAGCCCCCGTGCAGGACTTGCTCCTGTGTCACACTGGATGCACCCTGAACTCAGTGCTGTGCACATAAACATTTACATTCCGTTTTCCCGGGAGAAACTGAAAGAGAATTCCAAACTTTCATTTCCTCCACATGGCTTTCAGTGGGCTCTTGGGTTTGCTGTGTAGCTTTTATTCACAAAACAAATGTTAACAGCCAACAAAGTTGTGCCTCTTCTGTGGCTTGGGGACAGATAATTACAACAGCAGTGCTGTGGGACCAAACACCAGCAGCTCCCTTTAGTGGAATGTGAAGCATCACAGGTAGTTCCTGGTAAACCTGGTTTGAAGTTAATCCATAAAAAGAAATAAAAAAAAAATCAATCTTCTTCTTAAATTCCCAAACCATCTTATTCTCTCAATTTATTTTTTCTTCCAGTTTTGCTACTGTACATTCATTGCCGGTTTTAATCCATCAGCTTCCCAATTTTGCATGCAAATTTGTTTCTTTTGCACAGGATCTTGTTCTCAGAGTTGTTGGTTTGGGGGTTTTTTTGTCACACATTCACAGAGCTAGTGTAATTTTTCCCCTCCCCAATTTCTTCTCCAGCAGCTCCAACTGCAAGGACAGCCAGTGTTTATAGTGAGAAGGTTAAAATATTCTGGATATCTTCCGTTGCTTCTTCCCGTTTACTGACGCTGCAGTTTCAATATGAAATCTACTATAGTGTGGAAGCTGTTTGCAATATAGTGTAAGGGCTTCCTACCATATGCTCTCCCATCTGTGATAAGAATGAGGGCTTTGGGAAAAAAGGAAAAAATTTCACTGTGACTGAAGTTGAACTGCATGCAATTTCTGCCTGCTTTGAGGAAATCTTGAAATGTAAATATGTGCATTATACATGTCATGAATTCTTCTGCCTCCTGTTTATTCCCCATTGCTGATCAAGCATTTTCTGTGTAAAACACAGTGGCTAAGCTCCCTGGAGAATGAGTGGAACTGAATACACCTCAGGAGCTTAGTTCAGCAATCAGTTTGCAGACACTTTAATTGCTTACAGTGACTTTTAGCCCTTCAGTGCTTTGGAGAGGGCAGGTATAGCCTTGCTGTACAGATGTTAAACTTACACAAAAGTATCCCTGGGACTCCTTTAAGACCTTTTGTGGAACCTGCTTGCCCTGGTTACCTCTGGTATTTCCAATGTAACCGAGGCCAGACAGGAAGAGGTCTATGGGCTATACTAGACAGCTTAAACACCCCCCAAAGCACCAAAATACCCAGAGAAGAAGGCAAAAAGAGGAACTGTTTAATTTAAAATGTCTTTATGGAAATTACTTTAAAATCTTACGTGTTTCTGTATTGCAAATCTTTCCTCTTGATGTGTCTGATGTTCCTGTCTCTTATCACTATGCAACGGAGTTAGCAAATCTGGATTTGGAAGTAAAAGGTTCACTGTCTTCTACAGTAGGTTTGAGTTTGGCTCTATGTAACTACTATGTAATATTGGCTCTATGTAATTACTCATTTTGCTACACTGGATCTTCCATTCATAAATATTTTATGAAGAGCCAATAAATTATTAACCTCTAATAGCATTACAACATGGATATAATAGTAAAAAATGCAATAATCTCGTCATTGTTGGGTATTGCCTATAAGCAAATAACAGACTTAATTAGACATTACAAACATTTATCCTCCATTAAAAATCGATTAGACTTACACTTTATAGACCAACCCTAAATACTCAGTGTGATCTAAACCACACAGAATTTGGTATGCAGACAAAATATTGCAGAAAAACATACTCATTATTTTGGGCAACAACAATTCTTCAGTAGCCAACATAGATCCAAGAAGGGAACCAGACAAATATTTTCTGTATGATTCAGTAATTTAAGAAATCCCATCCTTTCGGAAACCATTGAAAGTCAGTGTGTTTAAAGGGACTCAGCTAACTTTTCTTTGATATCTAGAAATGGAAAAGGTAAAAACTAGAAGTTTTGCTTTTTCTTCTAATACCCTTGGTTTACTGTTTCCTCATGCCATTTGTTTCACTATAATTTATACATTTATGATACATATTTAGTTCAGATGCCAATTCTTGTCTCATTTTGAGGAGAAAATATGTTGTGCTTTGGTGTCAGGATGGTGTCTGGAGCCTCAGTGAGTAACTACAGCACTAGGGGTCACTGGCACTCCATCAGTAGCCGGCGTCTGGGACAAACGAGGTTGCGTTTTGTCGCAGCAACGAGCCCATTTTCCTGTGAATTTCAGGAATATTGGTGCTGCCAAGCAGGCGATTGCTCTAAGGTCTAATGTGTGCACACGAGTCGGCACCATATGTGTTTATTCCCCGGGTTTTTGGGCTTCTCGTTCCTCCCAAATTCTTGGGCTGTGCTGTTTCTTTATGTATTTCAGCCTAACCTACAGTCAACTGTAAACTGGGCTGGGAAACTCCAGACCTTTGGATCCAGGTCACAGTAATCAGCCTGGGGCACTAAAATGCTCTCCCTGAGAGGTTTTTGCAGCACTGGGCTCCTTCTTTTCAAGAGATGTTGAGCACAGAACACCAACTGGTTCTCATTAAAAAAAAAAAAAAATTCTAATCACTGAAGATTGGACCTCTACTCACAATATTATGTTACAGACTATAATTAGTGTACTTAATGACCCATCTACTAAAAAAGGTCAGTTGATTAGGCATAAAAGTTGCATTTTTAATCCTGTTAATGGAATTGCTGTATTTTCAGTATTTTTTCATATTGAAAATAAAGGTCTAAATGATGAATAAAGAATCTCTGTCTTGGTTTTCCAGAAAAGGAAGCTGGCAGTACATGCAGGCAAGGTTTTCATATCTTCAGAGTAATTTTAAATGGGCTTTGCCTTCCTTGATTGCATCACATCAACTTGTCTTTAGTTACATCTCAGGTCAGGCAGGATAACATCTGTTCTGCTGTTTCACGTTATCTGCCCCTACAAACCAGTGAGTTTCCAGCTGCTCCCCTGGGAATGTTAGCAGATTTCCAATTGGATGTGCTGCTTGTGAGCATTGACATTCCAGCCACTTGGATCACTCTGCCTGTGGTAACTTGGCAGGTATTGGTGCTTTTGTACCTGTTCATTTTCTCACAATATAGAGATATTTCTTCTCATACTGACTTTTCCCTGAGGTGCACACATATTGGTTTGTTTATTTATAGAGTTTTCTCTGAGCTGACCTCTGCATCTTGTGTGATTTGGTCCTTATAAATCATTGTGCTTTATTGTGATATGAGTACAGTAACTTGCAGCCACAGCAGCTTTAAAAAATCCTACTGTCAGATGAAGCAGGTTAATATATTAGTTCATTAATTCAAATCAAAAAGCCCTCTTAGATACCTCTTTGCCTATTAGAGTGCTGTTGATTTGGCTGATAAGAGCCTAGCTGAGTTGTGATAAGGTCCTTTGTCACTTTTAGAATGACAAAGGAAATAATTTGGAACTGAGATATTTCTGAGTTTTCATTGGAAACAAGTAAAGGAGAGTGGAAATTCTGACATCATCTCTTTTTCCAGAGGTTGTGAACTGACAGCAAGGCCAGCACCACGGAGCAG
The DNA here is from genome assembly GCA_013397555.1 of Urocynchramus pylzowi. Classification (NCBI taxonomy): domain Eukaryota; kingdom Metazoa; phylum Chordata; class Aves; order Passeriformes; family Fringillidae; genus Urocynchramus; species Urocynchramus pylzowi. The sequence goes on along the minus strand of VZRH01007245.1, from coordinate 1,323,238 downwards.
AGCTGTAGGAATGCTGTTCCCCACTGAGGCTGGTGTTTGATCATTAAGGAGATGGCACTCAAGGGGCACTGCCACAGCCAGCAGAAATACAAGCTGTCAAACAGATCTTGCTTTCAGCCTGGCCAAGATTTTTCAGTGACTCTGCTTTTCTCATAAAACAGAAGCATTATAAGGAAATCAAGTGATTTCATTTTTTATTTCCCTATGTGGTTTGAGTGAACAGATGAGAATTAATTTTAGTCAAATTAACAAAGATTTAATGCTTCATCCTGCTGTCACTGAAACAAAAATCCAAGTGCTGGTTAATGTCAAAAAAGCATAAGATGCAGAAATTAAGAAGCAACTGAAGCGTGTGACTCAGTGTGGTCTTTGTGGCATTTCCCATTGAGCTGTTCTGATTTTCAGAGCATTTCTGTGGGAGCATCACAAAGAGACTCAGCTGTGGCTGTGGCACAGCTGGCCAAGATGTGGGGTACACGAGTACCCAAAGGAAGGCCCTTCTCCAAAAACTCTGCATTACACAAACAGAGAACAGACCACAGACAGATGTGGTGAGGAAATAGGAGACAGAAACATGAAATAGTAATGGAACAACTTAAGCTGTGCATTCGAACTGGCAGTCACTGTACACCTGCTGCCTCATCGCTGCTCAATGTTTTGGAGACAACACATGAAATTGTATAAAATTGCTGGGAGGTCAAGTTGATCATGCTGATGCCTTTTCATGTTCTGAATCTCTGACTCTAATTGCTCCTCTCTTTGAATGTTGTGCAGTTGCAAACCCAGATAATCCATTTCAATGCCCTTTGTGCAATCCCAAGCAAAGGAGAAAAAAAAAAAGGAGTAAAAATCTGTCTCTGTAAAAATCAATGGCAAGGCATGCACTGACTTCAGCAGCACCAGGATTTTTCCCTCAGAGTTTAATTGGAAGTGAAAAATATTTTTGGAGAAAAATGTGTAACTGCTCAGGTTAAAAGACTCAATAACATGCCTGGCTCTTCCAGGTCTGTGGGCACTGAAAGACAATTTTTAAATGCAACTGGCTTTTGGAATGAATTGTTTGCTTTGAGATCACTGGGCATATTCTGTATTTCCATATCTTTTTATCTATCTCTATAGGTTTATTTATTGAGATATCTGTATCTATATCTATCTGTCTATCTATCTAGATGTGAAATACTGGGCAGAGGAACATTTTTGCTCATGTACCTGGCTCCAGTTTTCCCTTGTGCAGCTCTTTGCCTTATCAGTGGGGTTTCTCCCAGACCTGTGCTTTTAGCCTGTCAAAGAGGGGACATTGCTGCTTAAAAAAAAAAAAAAAAAAAAAAAAAAACAACAAAACAACAACCTCAAACAAAAATGGGAATTGATAAACTGATCAGAACAATTACCCATTTTAATGACATAAAGTTTATGTATCATGCTGCAGATGAACCAAGAAGTCTCAGGGTGAGGATGGATCTATTCATTACCTTCTTGGGTGTGGATTAATCAGTTTCTACCTTTTCCATTAGGTTGTGGGTTTTCAGATCTCCCCACTCTCTCATGTTTTCCTAATGCCAGTTCTTCCTTCACAATTAGTTGTGTTAATCACCCAGAAAAGATGAGGCATTCTTGCCAAAATAACATATTGCTAATGAAACAGGAAGATGTTTTCTCATTATGAGTTGTATGAATTGCTGTGATTTCCATGAGCAGTGCACAGGAAAGGTTTTCATCCCAGAAGCATTGGCCAGGACAGAGTTTGCACTGCCACCTGCACTCGTGGGCACAAACTGGAACTGGGACACCCACTCTGCAGGGGGAAATTTGAGTGGCCTGACCTTCAGCTGGTACTTTAGTAAAATGCCCACTAAACCAAAAGTGAGATTATTTCTGGGCAGGGCAAGAAATGGGTGCACTTGTTCATCTCTGAAGGGACTGAAGGCAACAGTTTATTCAGAAATCACTTGGCTTTGAGAGAGACTCCAGACCCAAATCTGGTTTGTGGGGATAACATGATACTGGAAGATGAGGAGGAGGATGTTGACGAAATATTAAGTGTCCATTACTATCTACTAAAAGTAAAAGGTCTGCGGAGTGCTCGGAAGGGGAAGAGTATTGATGCATAAAATTTAATAATTAGTTAGTGACCTTTCAGAATTACTTTTAAAAAATGTAAGGAAAAAGTAATAGCTTAAATTAATTTTTTTCCCTCTCACAAGACCAAATTAAAAAATTAATCTGTTCAGTGAGTACCAGCGTGCTAGATGAAGGATCCTAGGTTCCATAGTTTCCATATTTGGGCTGAAAAATGAAGTAAGTGCTTCCAAGTCTATTGTTTCAACAACGGTGTTGCAAAATATGAAGAGAAGGGAAAGAAGCTAATTTTGCAAACATAATATGGCTGGATTAAAACTCTCTCTCATTCTGCATTTCTCTAACAACTTCTGCCCTTCTTTCATTCTAGTTACCTTGAATGACTACAAGGCCTTAAGAGCCTATGCACAAAACATCTCCAAATGGTGTACAAAATAACTGAATGTAAAAGTATAGAGGCAGAAACTGTAGAAGTAAAAGAAGAGACTCTTGGTTTGGTTTTCTTATTATTCCAGTATCTTTTTTTCTTAAATTACTTTGGTGACTAAACTGCCCATACCTGTATCTGGAGAGAAAGCTCTTCCTTTGCCCTTTTCATACTTTGCAGAGACTTTTTTTTGAAGCTTCTTCACCAGAACACAGATTAACTGGAAAGTTATCCTGGCACATTCCACCCTGCCACTGAATGAAGCTGGACACTGACTTCCTCCTTCAGAGCATGACTGTTGTATCTGGGACAGAGTATTGTTAAATAAAAATTCTCCTATGTTGTGTAACACTGCAAGGTTTGGCCACAACATTTGTCAATAACAGTTATTGATCCTATTTATCAGGTAGGGATATTCTGAGCTGGTCCATTTCTGTTTGTAGTGCAATGCCAGTTCTAGACATGTGCTTCATTTCAGCTCTGGGGAGCCTCTCGGGAGCTGGGAATCCTTCCAAAGCTGACACGAACCTCTGAAATTAATTCACACCACCACACAAAATGCAGCCTTTTCTCACTGCATGGGTAATCATGTACTTCTCAATGTTGGCAAACAGCAAGTGTGCAAAGTTTATTTTGATAGACTATTTGCAGCTTCAGTGTTGTGGATGTTGATATACAGACAAATATTTTATTGCTCCCAAACATGTACTCCACGAAGGAAGAAAATGACTGTAAATTCTTGTAGCTACTTCTTGTTTTGTTTTGTTTTGCTTTGTTTTGTTTTGGCTGTGGTAAATTGCATTTTGCTGCAATTCTATCTGCCAAGGATAACATAAAACTCATTATTAAGTTTGGCCAAATGTTTGGGTTAGTATTGATACCTTCTGTAATGGAAAACCTGAGGTCAGTTATTTTCCCCCAGCGCTTTTGGAGACTATTTTAGACCAAATGTCGGTATTTTCGCTGCTGTTTTTGCAACATGTATGAAGTATTCCATTACACACCCCTCACATTATTTCTTTATTCCTCCTGCACCGCACTTGATTTGGCTCACGACTGTTGCAGTGGCTCGGGGAGAGCTGAAAACACGACAAACTGGGACGAGGGAAGGAGCCAAAGCCTCGCCACGTGCAGCAGCACGCTCATGCCAGCGCGTCCCTCCTGGCAGCCGCAGGGATGCGGTGTTTGGGTGCGTGTCCGTCCGGGCGGGCGGCTCGGGGATGCTGCCGGAGCGGCTCGGGATGCTCTGCCTGCCGGGATGCTCCCGGAGCCGCTTCTGCCCTGCCCTGTGCCCAACCCTGTGCCCAGCCTTGTGCCCTGCCCGCCGAGGATAAGCCGGGTTCCAGCCCGGGAATGGGCGCCGCTGCCACCTCCCGCCGCGCCCGGGGGGAGCGGGCAGGAGCTGGGCAGCGGGGGCCGGGCAGGGGCCGGGCGGGGGC
>VZRH01007245.1:1244934-1318876 GCA_013397555.1 Urocynchramus pylzowi | reverse complement strand
CCCAGCGCCCGGCACGGACTCGGGGCTGCCGGGCACGGTGCTGCTCGCCCGCCTCGGGCAGCCGCGGCTCCGCGCCGACGTCTGAATCCAAACGCGCTCCTTTGTACGTACTGCGAGGAGAGGGGTGTTTTTTTCACAGCATCATCTGTTTTGAAGAAAGGAGGGAGGAAAGGGGAGGGTTAACGCTAAAGAAGTAAGTCTTCTCTGCGAAGGAAATGCTTTTTTTGCGCTTTCCAGATGACCTTTTCTGAAAATGTAGCCTCTCCAGCTGACCGGTTTTGATTTTGACTACCAAGTGTGTGAAACTGATCCCTAAGTGCTCCGCAAACCGTAGGATGTGTGCTTCCGGGATTAGCAATATGGGGCATCTGTTGTCGCCTCTCCTCTTGAGCCTGGCAGCAGTTTTTTCGAAAGGTAAGTCTTAATCTCTTCTGTTTCACTTCATCTCGTTTCTTATTTTGCACAGCCAGCCTTTCTCCCCTCTCTCTGTAGTGCCTTGAGTGCTGATGTAATCCAAGACGGAAAGACTTGGGGGAAGCCATGTGCTAGTCAAAAACACAGAGGATGCGATGGGAAAGCCTGAGTGGAAGGATCTTTCCTTGGTTGACCATGACAAACAGTCTGGCAGTTTCCTGAGGCATCTGTTACCTCCTTACTGTACTTTTGGTGGGGTAGAAGATGCTGCTGCTGAGCTTAGCTGGTTGCTCTGCTTTGGATTATGAAGGGTTTGTGTTATGGAAATCTGAAATCCCCAAAGGTACAAGCTGTTGCACTTGGCTGTCCCACCGTTATCTTCTGTGCCGTTTTTCAGATTAAAAATCCTGTATCTCAGACTGACTGGCAGTGTTTTTCTGGACCAAAGAAACAGGTACTTTGTGAAACATTTAAAAGCTTTGATGCGATAATGTAGCAGGTGACTGATATTCTGCATGCTGAATAGAGTTGGAATGTCCTGATGGCATGACTTCACACAACTCAGTGATTCCTTCTTGGAGCCCTCGAGCTTGTTTACGATTCGAATCAGAAAACCGGCACACAGGCAGTGCACATATTTTTGTGTGCAATTAAAGCTTCCTCGGAACTTAGAAGTTTCCATCGATAGCCTCAGCCAAAAGGTGAATGCACTTTTGCAATACTTAATTTAGATGATTCTGAGCATTCCTGCGAAATATAAATTAGGAGAAGTATACATTTCTACCGAGCAGATACTGTGCATCAGCAGTTGTATTTTGGCAGGAAAACAAAGTTTTCACGTGGTTTAGTCTTCAGAGGGGAATCAGAGCATATGCATTTAATCTGTGATTCTGCAAACACACTGGTAAAAAGTCCTGCTTATAAATATCCTTATTAAAAAAATGTATTAGTTATTCTTAACGCCTTTTTACACTTCCAGAGATAAGCACTTTTCTTTTTCATTGAGTTATTTTTACTAATTATTTTTTATCCCCAACTGAACTTACTGACAGAAGGCAGAATACATAGCTATGTATTTCTGTGGTGCTTCCCTGTATCAAATTCCATTTTCCTCCTTTGTTCCTTAGAACAGGTAAAGAAAGAAAGGAACAAAATTCTAAGTCTTTCAAATGTCCCCTAAATGCGGTGCCTACATAAATCCTGTTCTAAAGTTGCAAATGGAAATGCATTAGCAGCAGGGATTAGAATTCAGAGTCTTTTCAAGAGATTGCTTCATTCACATTGCACACCAGTAGCTTGTGATTGCCCAGCTAGGTTGTAAACGATGTATTTTATTATAAGCAATATCATCAGTACTTTGGATAGGCTCACAGTGCAGTAAGAGTATGAACTTCTTCATTCCCTGGCTTTTGCTGTGTTCGAGTTTGCTGCCCTAACACTGCATTAACATAGTGTTGGACTGAGATTGCAGTTTATTCCAGACTGGAATAAATGGCATTTCAGTTTTACAGAATACAGCATTCCTTTTACTGCCAACTCAGCAATTATAGCATTCATATGTGATTTCATTCTGAAATGTTACTTACATCTTTTGAAAGATATATTAGGAAAAATTGGTTCACCAAAGAGGTTGTCAAGCCCTGGAACCGCTGCCCAGGGAAGTGGTGGAGCCCCCATCCCTGGAGGGATTTAAGAGGCTGTAGATGCGGTGTAGATGTAATGCCTGGGGATGTGGTCAGGGGTGAACGGAGCAGTGCTGGCTTAGCAGTGGCATTGGATGGTCTTGGGGTCTTTACAGCCTAAAGAATTCTGTGATTCTGTGAAACCCTGTGACACAGGAGATCCCACCAGAACCACTGGGGTTAGCTGTGCTACTGATCTTGCACATTGGGTATCCAAGACACCACTGCTGTGTGAGTGCCAGGACTCTGCTGTTTAGTGATACAGATTGCTGTCTTTAATGCAATTGTTTGTTTTTGATTTGGTGACAGACTCCATCTGCACTGCTATGCCTTAATACACTGGAAAGACCAGAGTGTTCCAGAGATTTATAGTATGAACTTCACAGTGTAAATGGTTGATTCCCACCCCCCTCCGTGCAGTAAGATGAACAGACAAAAAATACATCAGGCATGATTACTACTACAGGGCATGTTTCTTTGATGCTTTTCTGTTGCTAATAGAAAAACTCTCTCATTTATGACACGATGACAAAGTTTTCCTAAAGAGATACAAAAGCTTTTAACATGCAACAGCAATCAGCTGTCTATTGTGTATAGGGCTGCTGCTTATTACTTAGAACCATGGCAACACACCTTGTACTGCACAGTTTCCAAATCTTTCAGGTAATAATGTCGAAGACTTGAGAATACTATTGTGATTTTGCTTTGCTTTTATCTTGTAAAATGCAGAGCTCCAGCCTGAGAAACGAAATGTTGTTTTCAATAATGAGCTAAAGATCCTACCAGGCCAACTTGTCAGTGATGATATAATCCACGTGTGTTAATGCACTGTCAGTCTAACAGTATATGGATGTGTAAGGGCAGAGGTGATTATGCTCTGTAACTGTAGTTCTGAGGCAGTTCCATTTCACAGCTTTGTCTTCAGCAGAGTTTTCCTGAGTCAGTCCTAGGAGGCCAATGCTGGCCCTCAGTTCAGCGTTTTGCTGTTTATTATCAAATGTGGGAAGAAATTATTGGGAAATCTTCAGTCAAAAAATAGGTCCAGCTGATGTTAATGAAAACAGACTATGTACAACAGACACAATGTTTTCCCCTCTTGTTTAAATGGAAAGTCATCAGCTCCACTGGAGTACAATAGAAACTTCAATGCTTTATTTGAGCTCCAGGTTCCATGCCTGGCTTAAGTCAAGAATAAAAACAGCATCTCCCATAAGATGCCAAACACTTTTGGGATGTATATTGTAAAACTAAAGATAGAGAAGCCTTTTTCATTATGAATGTCTCCATATAAAACTGGATTTCCTTGATTTCAAATGTCAAGTTTAAGTTGACAGTAAAAAACAAGTGAATATTTTAATGGCTTTTTCTGCTTGTGTTCTGCTGAGCATTTTGTGTTCTTCTGTGTCATCCTGGGCAGAAATCTTCCTGCAAGTTGCTCTCTAATGATAACTCAGGCCATAGGTTTTGATTTTCTTTTTCCCTCAATTTTATTGAAATGGAGGCTTGGCAAGTGTATTAGGCAGGATTTCCTTGTATCCCCTCAGGGTGGTCCCCATAGCTAGAGATGTGTCGAGCATGTGTGCAGTGATTCTAAATCTTCTGTTACAGCAAAGTGAGTGTGGGGAAACAAGCAAACCAAACCCCAAATGTCTAATTTTGGTTCATTCCTCTAGAAATGTGGTAGTATATTAGTAATAGGATATAATTCTGTATATGGGATTAAAATCAAAGATTGTTTAATTTATGAGATGTATTTTTTTTCCCACTCCTTCTTGGTGGTGGCTAGACAAAAGTTCAGGGTTGAGTTAGAGTTCATGTTGATTGATTGTGATTGTGATGATGAGGGACACATTCGTCTTCTCAAAGTTACAGTGCTGGTGTTTCTTGTGGACAGACCCATTCCTGGCATCTGTTGCTCCCACTGTGCAGTTGGTCTGGATGGAAAATGTGGTGCTTGGTGTTTTCACATGAGCATAAAGTAGATGTGTGGTCAGTAGGAGCTTTTCCTTTGAGTTCTGCCTACGGGCAAAACCCCCAGAAGTTTTCTATAAAACTCCCAAAATAAATTAAGTCTTTCCAGCTTTAAGTTCAAGCAGTTTCCTTAAACCCAAAATTTTTCTGCTTTGTCCCAGCTGTATTGAACTTGAAGTTGTTTGAGACACTATAAAAGGGAAGGGGAACACAACTTCCACTTTTTCACTCTTGCTGTGTTTCTTGCCATAGAGTATTTGTGGGAAAAGCCCCATTCTGATTCCTTTTCTTTCAGTAAAAATAATAATAAATTCAGACTAAACAAAAAATTCCACAGCTAGACCCATGTTTTATTTGTCTGCTGCGATACTGGCTTAATGTGATTTGGTTTCTAATATTTCCCTGTGATGTTCTCATTTTTTACTTCTGTCTTTTCTTTTATTAGTTCCTTAGGACTGGCAGGCTCTGTGACACCAACCAATGTTTTAGATATTAATAAAAGCAGCTTTATTCAATAAAGATCAGTTTTATTTAATAAAGGAGAGAATCAAAAGATAATCTGATTTTTCGTGCTGCATTCACATTAAATCAAGCTCCTGAGGTGGTTGTGGATGCCAAGTCTAGTGGCAGTCTATCACGGGTCCTAGGATACATAAACATGACTGCAGACAGATTGATTGCAGGGAAGCTGAAGAGGCAGCTGGGATTCATCACAAGTTTGGTTTATAAAGTGGTACATTAAATTACTTGATTTTCACCAGTCTTTGTAGTATTGCCTGCTGCATTATTAATGGCAGCTCCAAATGAAGTGGATTTTAAGTAGTTCCGAGACATGTAGATAACACTAATTATCATGAGCAGTTTAAAGTACATATTTGAGGATGTTAGGCTATTTTGCCCCGGGGTTGAAATGTGGGCACAGTTAACTGTAGAATGAGGATTGGCCTCTTCATGTCCCTGATTTCTTCTTTTATTGAATAGACTTAATTCCAGTGTAAGGTGTTGGTCTGATGGCCCCACAGAGCCAAGGGATGGAAACTCTTCATCTTCCAAAGCACAGCCTCTATGGTACCAATGCAAACTTCCATTTCCTGCTTTAGTCCTGTGCCTTAAACTAGACCCAGAGGAGGGTGTAACTCACAGCTCTGCGATAGAAGGAGTTACACCCTGCTATTGAGTGTGCTGCGGACAGTGAGGGCATTTCGGTGCCTTCAGCAGGCTTCAATTCAGAGTAGACAGTTTTCTGGAGTGGTATTTTTCAGCCTGTAGCCCACACACCAGTGGTGATTCATAGAACATCTGAGCAGTGTTGTGAAACCAGTGCCAGAAACCTTCTGCGTGCAAGGGAGAAAAAACCCAGGGGAGGAAATGGAAGTAACAAGGCTGCTTTCAGACTGCATTCCAATTTGTGTCTGGTTGTAAACAAAGACCTTTGACAATACCAAAACCAGGGCCCTGTGTAAGATGCTCTGGATTTCTTTGGGAAGGTTAGATGGTTTGGGAAGGTTCTTTTTCCTTGAAAGAGAAAAACCAGTGTAGTGAGACTTAACTGTGGTAGTTGGAAGTGTTGCTGTGAGCTGTTTGGTGTTGCCTCTGTGCTCCAGACACAGGCTCTGCTGGTGATAGTGTTTGTGATCCAGTGCAGCAGAGGTTGGTTTAAATCACCACAGAGCAGTGGCTCAGTGGGCAGAGCAGGAGAACCCTGCCAGTCACTTACGGCATCTGTACTCTGGGGTCAATTAACTGCCTCAGAGCTTCCGCTCTGCACACAGAGGATGCTTGTGTGTTCCCACACCCTCACTGCTGGGCTTTTTTAATCAAGGTTTCCAGAAAGGTTCCTTGAGGGAGTTTTCTGTGCCACAGACGATTGTCTCCCTGGAAGTGGCTCAGCAAAAGGCACTTTGGTTTCTTGTACAAGCAGTGTATAAAAGGTTGGTAGGAGAGTCATCAGTGTTGCCGTATTTTCCCAGATTTACAAAACGGAAGGCTTCTTTCCTCGCCCTGTAGTCACTTCACCTCCTCTCAGGCCCATCTGGCTCTGTTTTTAAAGTTACTTTGAATTGGTTTGGTTTGTTGAGTTATTTGGGGGTATATTTGCAAATAAAGACTTTGCTACAAGGGTGTTTTGGCTGAAATGTTTCAGAAATTTGCTATGGTAATGGTTCGTAAACAAATAGACCCACATCTGAAAATGACCATGTAGATTCTAAACTGTGGGAAGGGGAAGGATATTGAATAATTTTGCTCTTATAAAAACAACTAAAGAAATCAGTTATCTATAAAAGAGCAGCAGGGGTAATAATAACAAGCACCACAAGGAGACGTGTGGAAAGATGTCAACACACTCTTTACCCTTGGGGGACACAGCTTTGAGGTGGACTAAGGAGCAACAGGAGCTCCTCTCCAGCTGAACCAGGATGCTCCACATCTCGTCCTTTGATGTGTTTGCTTTCAAGAGAGGCAGACTGTTGAGCAGACAGTCTGCAGATCTCTTGCTGAGGAGTAAGGCAGATGTCCAGATAATCACCCAGATGAGTCTGCATGTCCTGCATGCTAAAAAAATCCTCCAAGTCACAGAGTGTAGTCTCATCTAATGCTGAATGGTCTCAAACCCTTGAATTTTGTGGGCCCTCAACATCACTTGCTTTTTATTTATAATTTTAAAAGTGCAGTTTTATGTCTTCAGTATACATTATGTAAATTCATTGTGCAAGAGGAGGAGCCCAAAACTGGCGGAGGTAACTAGTCAGTGGTGTCTCTGAATATTGATCTAATCCACAATATAGGGAAGGAAACAATCCCACTTAGTCTTCAATCCACACACGTACCAAAGATTCAGGACATTAGCACATAATTGTATCCTCCATTTTCTGCTGAGCCATGGTGACTCATTCTACTTGTCTTCATGAAAATAATGGTGATTTGCCTCTGCTTATATTTGAAATATCTGTATTTATCCTTTAGTGTTGCATCTCTGTCCTAATGTAATTGGCCTTGCTTGGTTAATTTTGATTTGCTGGTACATATGGGGTAGTTATCTTTCTTGTCTGTGTGTGTCAGAGTCCTACATTCAACTTCCTACTTTGCTGTTAGCAGTGGGGTATATTGTCAAGTTTTCCTGCTTGATGTTTTTCTGTAGATTGTGTTTTGAGCTACTGTTGAAAGAACTGTTCAGCTCTGCAAAACTTTGCAGTGTGATAAATCTGCAAATACACCATGTACCTGCAGTTACACTCCTGTCATCCTTGCCTTGTTCTCAGAAATAAAAATAGGATCTAGTTTGCTCAGGGTCACAAGTCTGTCGCTCTGAAGATGAAGAAGGATCTCTTTATGTGGTTCACAATACAGAACTTGGGGCAGAACCAAGTAGCTGATTGTGCCCAGCAGAGGAAAGAGGTGCACACACACTGCAATTTCCTTGCCACACATGATGTCGAGTACAGGGAATACTTTTACACTCATTTTCCCTCTGTTTGTTCTGTTTAGGATCTGTTTAACCCAGAGTTAGGGGCTTTGTCAGGTGCTGTGCTCACCTCCAGAATTAGCCACTCATCTGAAAACACTGAACACACTTGTCCTTCCTTCTCTGGAAGGAACATATGCAAAAGGAGCCTTGCAATGTACTGCTGTGTTAGTGCATGTCTGATATGTGACTTACCAAGTTTGTCATGTTCTCAGACTGTCATGGCAAGGCCATTTCCAGATGTCTCTGATGAGTTTCTTTGTACCCACTCCCAGAATTGTGCTGAACTGCCAATTGCCCAGCAGCCCTTTGAATCAGGGTGTGGAAAATGGGGGTCTGAAATGTAGCGGACACTTTTCAAAATCTTACTTGGGTTGTGCTATCCCTCTTAATGACAAAAAGTGGTTACCCCTTCAGTGAATAAAAGCAATGTGTTGTTTTTGAAGCTCAATCTGGTGCTCTGCGTCGATCTGCCCTTGCTCATGTGGGGTTCCCCACTTCATGCTCCCTTGTTCCATATCCTTTTCCATATTTCTGGGTTGTGAGCCTACCCTGACTTTGCTGTGCTCTGCTCTCTCCTTTGTGGCTGCCTGTGTCCCCTGCAGCACTGTCTGATAGGAGATGATTTCTTGCATACTGAACACTTGTGCACAGTGGGATTCTGTTCTGTGCTCCTGACTCTCTGACACCATCTGCCCAGCAAAGTGGTTTTAATGGGTTTCCACTGAGCCAGGCTGTACTACAGCCCTGGCAGCATGCTCGGTGTTTTTAAAAATAAACAAAATCTCTTCAGACAAGCCACACATGAACATTGGCATCTCCAGCAAAATTGAGGATTTCATACTGTTTGATATTTTGTGGAGCAGAAATATCTCTGTTTGATAGGCTCTAAAGTGGGAAAATGACAGATAGCTTGGAGTGGCCTTCTAATAGTACTGGTTTATTATTGTAAATGACCTTATAAAGCATTATTTTCCATCCCATTTTTTAAGTCAGGCATTATTATCCTTTTACAAAAATGCAATTGTTTTATCTTGTTAGAGTTCTCTTCTTTATGAGAGCAGGGGAATGTAGTGGTTCATGATGGTGATTTAGGAGTGAGGGTATCCATTGGCTTTCTGTAACCTTTGAAAAATCACTCCAGTTCCCTGCTTTCCCTTTTTTTAAACTGTCTTGTCTGCTCAGAATACAAGGTGTTCAGAGCAGAATCTGGTTTACTTGCAGCTATACAGCATCAGCTGTACATTTTACCACATGAAAATAATTAATTTCTAGCATCTGTGTTAAAAATTGGAATGTGACATTCTGATTGCTGGACAACGTGAACTGCTCAGAGGCCTGTAAGAATAGAAAAGACAAGTGGGGTAAGGAAAAAAATTAAGATATCATGAAAGCATGTGTGTGATTAAAATACTCTAAGAGATTGAGTAGATGCCATCCCCTGATGTTACAATGAATATGCTATCTAAGCCTTTTCAAAAAGCAGCTTGATAAAGGGAACATAAAAAGCTTTTTATGAGAAGATGTCATAAAGATGTTTTGGTATTATTTCTGTTGTAATCCATGTTAATAAACTATTAAAGAAAATATTTTCAATGTCTGTATTAACAATGCAACAAACCACTTATAAAAAAATAGGTCTTTTGGCAGATGGTACAGATCTTAGAAATATTTCATACCTTCTTTGCCCCTTCAAGTCTTCGGGATTTATTTTAAGCTCCTTCAGTTTGGTAAGTTGTGAACATAGTGGGCAGTGGTGGTAATGAGATGGTGAAAGAAACTGTTGGCTGGTCCCTGTGTTATTGATGGGACATGAAATTGAAAGAATAAAAAAAAAATGGATTCTTCTGGCCTTCTAGCTAACTTGTGTGAACACACAGAGAATCAGACACAGTCCTGTTCATTAGCCTTTAGGTTCTTTTATTCTAAATTACGTGGAGTCTGACCTGGAACCAATTCCATGTTATAAAAAAATACAAAGAAAATATCGCTGTGAATTCCCTTGAGAAAGAAGGTGGCATTTCCCAAATGCTGTCCACAAGGCTGATGTTTTGAGTGGTATCTTAGTGCTCCTTATTGTTCTTTATTATTCATTTGTGTAAAGCTAACTAAGGTTATATATATATATATATATATATATATATATACATATATCTTAATACTTAAGATCTGTATCTTCCACAGGTGTTTACTGCTGCTGTTACCTTTTTCCCCCATTTGTCCTGTCATAACTTTGGATATTGCTGAAGATGTTCCCTGCTGTTTTCAGCTGCAGCAGTTTACAAGTATCAGCATCAACTGGGTCTTTGCTTGCCTTTTTATTTAGCCTCTTTATCTGAGCAGCAGTAGATCAGAGTAATGGTACAATAATCACTGGTGAAGCATGTATTTGTTTGGTTTTGTTCTATTTCTATGCAGTCATGTGCTCCTTTCATCCTTTCATCTATTCCTGTCAGAATTATGAGTTTGGTTTGGATCAGACCATGAAGAAAGAGAAATGCTTGTAAGTGAAGAATACTAAATATAGCAGACCTTTGTTCCTGTATTTATAGTTTGGTGCTTAGAATGTCTGCGTGTGCATTATAGGTTCTCATCAAATAATCAAATTGCATCAATAATAATAAAATGATGGTTCATGAAGAGATTCTCTTCAACTGTTCTCCTTTCAACAGCTCCAGAAGAGAAGGATGACTTGGGCAGCATATCTGCAGTCCTGCCAGCCCTGGGCTTTGGCAGCCCAAGTGAGGAGCAGTGAATTCAGATTTAGGTGCAGAGGGGAGCATTCCCAAACCTTGCAGGATTTCAGCTGTTGCAGTAGGTCAGATGATCATTTCTCAGGTAGTTAACTCTCCCAACCCTTAGGTACTTATGGCCTACAACTTGTCTGGAAAATTGTTGGGAGACAGTGAAGATCAAGGGATGAAGAAAAGTCGTCCGTCCCCGCCCCCCCAAAAGACTGCTAAAAGACTCCTGCAGTATGTTATTTGGTGTAAGAGAGCTTTTCCAGTGTCTCAGTTCATCCTGTGAAGTGCTAAAGCCATCCTTTTTTTCATAACAAGTACATTCTCATTTGTTTTCCGCCTGAGAAGAGCAGCCCTCTAATCCTCACATCTGTGCTGACTCTGCAGCGTTCCCTTTTGGGCCTCTCTTTGACTTGTTGCAGATGTTTGCTGCCACTTTGATCAATTTGTCACAAGAACTACACATTCTCTCCCTTGTTCTATCTTCTTCCTACAAACAGGCACTATCAAAATCTCCTCTGTGGAATTGTTGTGGCAGTCTCAGTTATCTTTTGTCCTTCTTTGACATCTGTCTTAGGAAGAGCTGATCATTGGATTCCTTCCAGTCTAAATCTGACCGGGCCTTAGCAAATGTTAGTTCCAGTACCTCGTCATTTTCTTCTCCAATTTCTGAATAAATGTTTCTCTCAGACACTCAGTAAGTGAATCCCTCCATAATTCCTGCACTTTCTCTTGCCCCCTTATTTATAGGTCAAGTGCTGCTGCTGTTCTCCTTCCAATACCAAGTCTTGTTTTCAGCAATGGGATGAACAGAAGGAATTATGGAGGCAAACAGACCATATATAATGTTAGATTTAGAGATGACACTGAAATTTAGTACTGACCTATACGAGTTATCAGAAAATAATTGAAACTCTAGGCTGGGAGCCCAGAAAATTAAGATTGAGGGCAAGCAAGAAGAAATTTATGCCAGCTGGAAGACAAGAAGAAGAAATAAAGATTGAACTCTGTTGTGGTGCTACTCTGCAGATAGTGAAGATGGGATTGTGAAAGTTGCATGATAAAGAAAATCAGAATAGCTGTGCTCTGTGGGCTGCTCCAGGCACACAGGGTGTGCACAGCCCCTCACCAGAGCCATCCCAGGAGGTCTGATGGGTTCAGTTACACAAATACTTGATCTTATCCTATGAAACTTGTATTCTACTAAACTGCAGAGTTGCCCTCACGTTCATTAAGGCAATTTAAATTAAGAAGATGCAATACCTTCTTTACACTTCATTTTCAGACTAAGACAGATAGTAAACTGCCATAAGTTTTCATGGAGTAAATAAATCTTAATTTTGCTTATGCTGAATGCAAGTTGAAGCAGCCAAGCTAGTTTTTCTTATTTTCTCAATAATCTCATGTGAAATGGTTTGTACTTTATTTCACACCCCACCCCCCGAAAGGAAAACGAGAAGAACTGATGCTCAGTTACTCCTTTGCATTCAGTGGTTGAAAATAACTCCTTTTGTTTTTGCAGTAAAATATTCTCACATGCATGAAAGCTTCATCATTCTCACCTCTTTTTTCCAGTAGTAAAAAGTCTCTCTGCACATTCTAGCCTTTGCATAATGGAAGCTCTCACACTTTCCAAATCCTCTCAGTTCTTCCCTTGACTTGCTGACCAAGGGTGATACTGGGAAGGTTTTAGTTTCATTCTCAGCTCTCGCAATAGAACTTGCCTTCTGCCCTAAACGAGTAGGCATCAGCTGGGCCAGAGAAATGCTGCATTGTGTGCTCCTGGAGATGCCACGCAGCTCCAGAGAAGGGGATAATGAAACCACACAGCATTGCTGGGAAAACTGTGCTAAGTGCTGTGAAAACACAGCTGGGAACAATAAACCTTCAGGAGTCAAGGTCTAACTTCACAGAAACAATGTTCAGAGTTTTTGTAATTCGGCTGTAGAAAACAGTTCTGACAGACCTTTCCTGGAAATTAAAAACCCCCACTTTGCAGGGATAGTGTTGGTGCAGTAGTTGACCAGTGATGCTTTCCTGTATTTTCTGTGTTGGAATTTGTTCACTTAAATCTAGATTGTAAGCTGTAAACAGAAAAAAAAAAAAAAAATTATTTACTGGGCTGAATCTGATCTGAAAAGGAGCATGGATGGTAGAGCTGCTCAGTAGCAGAGTCAGCCTCAGCTGGGGCTGCTGCAGTTTCTTTCCTGTGTGGCATTGGCATTTCTGCAGTTGAGTAATGAGCCATGCAGAGAGCTCACAGAGACAGCTGAAAACTAGTATTTTTTCCTCATTTATAGAGGTTGGGGTTTTTCTTTGCAGGCACTGGCTCCAGTAATACTGCAGTTGCCTACTGAGGTGGTTGAGCTCCTTGATCTGATGGAAAACTAACGGACCAAAAAGAAAAGCTTTCCAACAGAGATGGGACTGTGAATAATCTCACCCCGAGGCCACATGCTCACCAGATCTCAGATGAAAAAGGGCTGAGTGCCTTCATAGGCTGCAATTAATGCTTTCTGTTTGTAGCACCAAACTATACATCCAGTAATCTGTTCCCAGGCCTTTTCATTCTCAGTCCCTTGCAGAAAGCATCATGATTATAGAACCAGGTGATGTTCAACCGTAGCTGTTGTTCAAGCATAGAAACCAGGCAAAATGGAAAAAAGCTTGACAGTGATCACTTGGTATATTTATAATTGCCATTTGCAGCTGATAGGCCTCAGCAAACTAACATCCTGTTGGCAGCTACAGAACAGAGACACTTTTTAAACAAGAGAATGGTAATAATTTTCATAATAAGATAAAGCTTGAAAGTTAGGTAATTCTATATAAGAAATATTATCAGTCCCTTCTTTCTCATTAATTGCTTTTCGTGGTATAGTTGAAATTTTTGACTGGGAGGGAAAGCTTCCCTCTGCCATTGATAATGTGGTGATCACCACACTTTATAGTTTTGGAGGCAGCTGCAGTGTTCCAGCCCTAAGTGGGCACTACTTACCTGTATGCTGAGCGTTTTGATGGGTGAGTTGAGAAATTTTGAAAATGACCTTTGTGTTCTTAATCCAGCAAAACTAATTCTGAGGAGCTGCATTCTGTAGAGTGATGACAGAGGCTGCAGGATGGTAATGAAGATAGGAGACACAGGAGTTTCCTTCAGGTTTTGTGTCCTTGCCCAGTCACAGAGCTGCAGTCACTTTCTGCCACCACATGTGGCTGATGTTGCAACCATTTCCAAAAAGCTGAGCGTCCCTCTTTCATGGGATTTATGATTCCATAATCATGGATTCCATTCCAGCCCTTTGTAAGATTCCATAATCATGGGTCTGGGCCAGACTGGTGTTTTCTCCTTGGCTCTCAGTGCTGTGTTCAGCAGTCAACAGACTGCTGTTGCATGGGATCTCTCACACCTGCCTGTCACCCAGACACTTCCCAGTTCTTCATCACTTGGTTGTTTCCTTCCTCCTGAACCACACTGGTTAAGTCCTAATGCTCATCAGATCCCATGTAGGCTTCCTGCTTCTCTCCCACCTCCAGGATCACTCCCGAGCAGACAAATTCCATGTGGGAGCTGTAGTTCTGTCACAGGTACCACTGCTGTTCAGAGTCTGTGTAGTACAGTGCAAGGACTCTTACAATGCTCACTGATCTGCATCAGAGTTACCTTTTTTGTCCATCTGGATTCTTAAGGCATTCAGCCTTTGGGTCAAACTGCAAACTCACAGGAGGGTTTTATTCCATTACAGTGAATGGTGAGACCAGCATGAGGGCAAGTGGCTGTTTGAGTCATGGCCCAAGTCCTAATTACACCTGTGTGCTTCCTTAATGGAATTCAAAGGAATGATGATGTTGTGTGAAAGCAGTGATATTGTATTTATTTCTAAATTCATTCTAAGATGTCAGCATGTAGCCCTGAGGATGTGAAAGAAAGGCAGAGCTTGTCAGCCTCCCTGGCTGCTCTGAATTACCCCGAACCTATTGGAAATGAAAGGTTCAGAGAGCACAGATGGAATAGATTGAAGCTTTGAGTGAATTCAAAGGGCAAGTTTGCTGGCTAATCATGATCTCTGTGGAGAGAGGGGTAGCTAATAGATTGGAATTGTCAGACATTGTGAAGTCCTCCAAAGAACTGCTTAAGGCATTTCACTTTCCAGTTCTAGCTTGTGTAGCTGCCTTCTCTTTAATTAAAATAGCTTTTGTTTCCACATAATTAAAATAAAACATGGAAGCATGTAATACTTGGTAAATATGTGATGTAGGAATGTCCTTATCTTGGTTGATTATGTTCCTGCTTTTAAGATAACATGTTTCTTCCCTCTAGATGAAGACTAGCATTTTAGAAGCATCTGGTTTTAAATTTCAGAACCAAAATGCTCCCAGCTCAGTGAATAAAATCTTGTCTGGAGTTAAGGGATGCTGATGTTATTATTACGACAGAAATGGATGAACTTGATGAATTCAGAATTTCTATTCCCCTGTATATATTCAATTTATCTGTGTTATCTTCTGATGGCAGAACTTCTTTGTCTTGAAATTCAAAGTCACTTTCAGATCAGTCATGAAAACCTGAAGGTTCATAGATCACTCCAAACCCATGTCCATGATGCAGTACTTAAAACTGCATTAAAGCTATCTTGAAACAGTTTCACAGATACCAGGTTCTTTCACATTTTTGTACGTTAGAGCCCAGCCTGAATTTTGTTGAAAGAGCAAAGAAACCCCATAAAATCCTAGGAAATAGGGTGGCAGTCCTGTGTGCAGCAGGAGTTTCGTGTCAGAAGGCTAAGATTGGATTAGTGCATCAGGAATTTCAGGGGTTTGTGGAGAAGCAGCCAAATCAGCCCAACCTTTCCCTGAGGCAAATGAAAATCCACACGTCCTGATGTCCTTTCCAAAGAGATTCACATTGATCAGATTGTTGTTAAGATTTTCATTGATCATAGCATTGAGGTGCGTTCTCCCTTCCCCAGGCCTGCACAAAGAGTGCTATCTTGAAAGACAGTTTTTTATCATTCCCAAATAATGTTTTCATGCTTCCTGTATACACAGAACAATCTATATCTGCCTTCTAAAATTAAATTTCTCTTACATTGTTTCAGAGCTGGATAATATCACAATATTCACTCTCCACAGCTGGTGGCCCCAGAAGACGATATGCAGGGCATTCTGTTAAATCAGACATATTCCAAGCAGACCCAACTTCATTTTTTAGAAAACAATCCCTCTTCACATATTAAGTTTATTTTACATGCAGCTGTTTTTTTCATGTGCTCTTACAAACTTTGGGCACGTGAGCTGATTGGATGTAATTTTAGAAGTGTTGGCTACTGAGACTTGAGTTAAAGCATCAGAGTAATTCAATATTTATTTCCCTTGAGACTTGCCTTCGAGTATCTGCTGGGCATCGTGTTCAGAGGCAATTCTCCTTGGGAGGCTGCCTGTCTGAGGAACTCCACAGTTACCATGACAAAGACCTCTTGTATTTATTTCTCTGGGAGGGGAAGGCAGGAGCAGCAAAAGAGTGGGAGAAGAAAGCAATCCCGAGAGAGGTGAACTTGGCCATTCTTTTGGAATCCAGGAGGACACCCTGGCAGCCTCCTGGCAGGGTGTGCATGGAGCTGGGTGTGGCTTTGCTGGTTCCTGTCTTTGTTTCCCTGCCCTGGACACACACGGAGGTGACACTGTTGTCCAGAGTTCAGGTCTTAAAGCCCCTAACCAAATTTACTGTTTTTACAGCCTGTAAGGCCCTCTAGTCTCTCCATTTATAACGTCAAACATGTAATTAGACCTTTATCCATTGTTTCACCTTTGTGCTGAATCTAGTATTGCACATTCTCCTTCCTTTGATCACCTTTAAAAGGGCAAAGCTTGTTCCTGTTGACTGCCACCTTGGTAATTAAAAGCTGCTGCTTTCCAGTTTGAATTTTCTGGTTTTCTGTTAAGCAGGTCCTGTTTTACCTTGATAAGGGTCCCTCTCTGTTTAGGTTAAAGACATCTTTAATGCCCAGTATTGGGGCCTTTTTAATGCACCAAAATCAGCTCCTGTCTGAGCCCTTTGGTGACACTGAGAAAGGACTTTATGACTTTATACAGCCCAGCACCTCTTCTGGCCAGAGGCATCTCTGATGGAAACAGCTGTAACATTGTAAGCATTCCAATCAAATGTAAGAAGTCAGATTTCAACCCCTGTCTTTGGGGTTATGCAGCCACAATCAAAGTCATAATTCAGTTTGAGGGAACAGCAAATGTCAGCTTTGTGTGGTTCCTGGGGTCCTTTGGAATGGTATCACAGCCATCATGAGGGCCTCTCAGCCTCAGCACCCTCCTGGTCCTCATCTGCTCTAAATGTCTCTGTCAGTAACAAAGGAGAGAGGCCTTGGCATAAAGGAGAATATTTAAAGGATCAGAAATTAAGTGCTTTAATAAAGCGTAGGTGAGACACTGGGATACTATTCGATTTTTGTTGTTATTATTAATTCAAGGGGGAAAAAAACTGTAAAATGAACACAACCTCAGCTGAAGTTTACAGCTTTGAAGAAAATGGTGCCTCAGAGGAGTAGTAGGACTCAGGCTTGATTAAACTGGGATTTCAGAAATTCTCTGCACTGAACAAAATAAAAAGGCATTCAATCTAATTAGATAGAATTGTGGAGGGAAAGGAGGAAGAGAGGTATTTCTGACCTGTTGGCTTTTTATATAACCTTTAATCCATGGGATGTGTTTGCAGCTATTTTGGTAGATTTATTTTTCTTCTCAAGGGAATTTGGCCTCAAATTGTAACCTTTTGGTAACTTTGCTTAGGAAAATCTGAGGAGAAAACCTTCTCATGGTCCTGCTAATATATACAGACCTTCAGGAGGCCTGTTCTGTATTTTTTCCTGATGAAGGTTCATTTTTGGCCAGATCCTGTGCTCTGCTCAGTTTCTGTTGGGTTAAATGGCTTTCCTGCAGTTTTGATTTCTGGAATATGCATCTAGTTTAAGGACTGTTAATCCTTATATACTTTTGAGGAGCTAATTGGTACTCACTTGGCAGTTGCCTATTAAGGCATGAGTATAAAAAGATGTAGAGATATGTTTAGAGATAGCTAACATAATGCTTTTTAAAATACATTATAGGCACAGTTTTAGAAATGCCAGATAATATTTTTGGAAAATCTCTACTACATTGTGAATGTCCTCGAGAAACAGAAGAGGTTGCAATTATGTGCTTTGAAATGGAATTAATCCTTGACCCTTTGGAGAAGCAAAATGCTATTTGTGCTTACAGACTGACACAGATTAATTTTGGTCATTTACCAGTCATTCCATTCTTTCCATCTTCTCATTTACTTCAAGTTATCAGGCTTCAAAATTCCCCCTGAACTCTGTGATAACCAGACCTAGGCCAGGGAAATACTGTTCCCAGGGGGAGGTTTTGGAGTGACCCAGTAACATTGCAGAACAGTTTCCAGGGCTGGTGTTCTTTGCCCTTTTGGTGTAAATCTATGTTCATGTAATCCCTGAAAGGCTGAGAAGCCAAAGATGTGTTTTTACTACCAAATTCCAGTTTGTATGGACAGCTTGGCAATCAGTGAAAATACCAACTAAGGAGCTGGGCACATTTCAGGTAAAGCCTGCAGGGAAAGAATTCTATAAAACATTGCTTAGGTAAGGAATTCCTGGTGCCGTGCTGTGTCACAAGGTTAAACAAGTGTGAGTTATGTTTCCTTTTCACAGCATTTTATTTCTAATATTCTTAATTTATGATGATTTCAGATCTGCAGCCTATGACAAAGGTTCAAAGCAGAGTTTGATTTATGATGGTTGCAGCTTGTGTTAAAGCTCATTTGCTGGTCTCACATTTGCTGTTGTTCCATTAATGCTCCTTTGCTTGCTGCTCATGCTGAGCTGAGTTGTTGGAGAGCACATCACACTCTTTTACTTCATTAGTTTGGTGTCTGGGAGAATTTGGAAGGAGGAGAAGCAAGTGCTCAGCTCATGCAGAGTGTCTCGTGCTCCAGATGATGTGCAGTCACTTTGGATTTACATCGCAGCACTGGGGGCAGAATTTGCCTCTCTCTGAGGAATTTCACCATTCTTTTTGCTCCTGAGGAGCCTGACTAAACCCCATTCAGTATGGATTGTTTTATTTCCAAGACTGTGAAGGTTACCTTGGAAGCAAAAAGTCGTGGTTGGGACTGCTTCCTATTTTATTTGTGATTGGTTTGTATGTACTAAGAATGGATAACAATTAAAACAATGAAATAATTGTTATGCTGTTCAAAAGCTTTGTGATAAATATGGAAACATGATTTGATGTTTTCCAGTATGTAAAGCTGCCAGTTGTGTTTGTTTCTTTTATGAGACTTGATTCTGTTATGTCTAAATATTTAGTTACATCTATGTAACCGTGACAGAAACCACAGCAGAACATTTTAAAATAAATATGTTGTATTAGTAAAAGAAGCATCTGTATCCCTGCATTAATAACAGCCCACGTAGTACCTTCAAAATTCAATCACTGCAGTGGCTTAAGTTGAGGATTTGGCTGTAGCAATTTGTGTAATGGAGAAAGCACCTGTTACTGAGTAGTGGTGAATGACTGGATTTTATTGGTTCATAACGAAACTCGGAGGTTAATATCTTTGTTTTGTGAAACAGATGTTTAATTCTGAGCCTGGGCAATTGGCTCTTTTCTGTCTGTAGAGGGAAAAACAATGGATGTGTTGGATTACTGCAGACTCTGTAATTGAGTGTGACAGATGTAATAAATTAGCCTTTCCCAAAGCTTTTGGTATTTGCCTCTCTGAACTGTGAATTTTACTTCACTTTCTCCCTGCAGGTGGCATGGGAACATTCGGTGCATGTTTCATGTTTCTCTGACAGGACAAAATATGCCAGGTTTGCTGTAAAGTCACAGCCCCCTCCATTCGGGTAAAAGACAAATTCTCTGGGATTTATGCCTCAGACTGTAACATGAGAGGATGACAGGGAAGAGCCCTTAAAAAAAAATGCTGCATATGCTTTTGATTTTCCCAAATGCAGAAACAGCACTGTCCAGTTGAATGTCCCAGCGTGTGCCACAGCCCCTGGGAGCACCAGGGCACTCTGGGGGTGTTTAATGAGCCAGACACTGGTAAAGGTTCATTAACAGTGCCCAGCCTTCATCTCAGCCCATCATCGTCCTCCGCTGATGAAAGCATGACGAACCTGTTACACAAATGGGATGTGCTCTGGGTGTAGGTAGCACTTGCAGGGCTTAATTTTAATCCCATTTTCAAGAACCCTGACTGAATTCAGCTACTTGTTACCTTGATATAACAGTGGAGCAGTTTCTGGGGGATTACTCTGGATTTACTTTGCTTCAACAGGAAACAGAATTTATCTCTTTAGATTTCCACAGGGGGAGAAACTTTCTAATTAGACTAATTTCTGCTTTCCCAGCACATAGATTTGATACGTGTGTTTTCCCTGATCTTATTCCCTAATATGGCAAACCTTTATGGGATCTTTAAAAATCTGTTTTGTTTTAAAAGTTACCTTAAGAAAACTTTGCACTTGAGCTCCTTGTTTTATGATTTAGCTTTTTGTTGTATCAAAAAAGAGAAAGAATTTGAAATTCATATTTGGGGGGGAAATAGCTTTATGAGATAATGTATCTATGACTTATTAAAAAAAGTAAATATTATTGACATTAATATAATATATAAATGATATAATATGTACAATATAAAAGAGAACAGTCTTCTCCATGAAGATTGCCTTTGAGTCATGGAGAGGATGTGGCAAACACTTCTACACAGGTTTGTCTTGGTAGAAGTGTTCTGTTTCCATGGTGCACTTGTAAGTGGGGAGAAATTCACCTGTGATTCTCCTCTGGTAACTCCAGATCAGTTAGGAAGAGGATTATGAGGCAAACCCCAGTATTTCTTTCCCTTCTACCAAAGGCTATCGTGAACAGCCCCCTCTCAAAGCCCAGAAACTTCTGAGCATCACTTGCAGGTGAGGTTCCGTGGATGGCTGGATTCTGCACTGGAAGGGCTGCTGTGGGACATTAATCACTCCCATGGCATTTGGTGCTTTTGATAAGTTTTGAGGATTTAGCTGTAAACCTCTCATTTATTACAAAAACTTCACATTTCTGTGGTTTTGCAGGAAACCTTGAACATATTTGAGTCTTTAAGGTTCATGTCTAAAGACAAATAAAAAGAAATCCATAAAATTTCTGTGGAAGTTATTGCAATTACTTCTTTCTGAGACTCCAGAAAAACAGACTGAGACTACAGTTATGAGAAGTATTATCTCTTAATCCTGTAAGTGCAGGCTGAAAGATTAGAACTGCAGTTGTTTTGTGTGTTGTTTTTTCCTTTGGTGATTTGAGTGGAAGGAGAAATTCAAGCAGGGCAAGGAAAATCTGTGTACTTTGTTTAAATTCTTGTTATTTATATTTTGCAAAGTTTATTGGAATGATAATATTTATTATAATAAAATTTAAAGGATGCCTTCAGCATCCTTAAATAAGGGATGTTATAAGAATGCAAAGTCAGGTTATATTGGTTAGTTGCTGACTTTATTTCTGGTCTGTGTAGACAAGAAAACAGGCATAATATAGGTGAAAACTTGAAATTACAGACATGTATGCATTTCCATCTCAGGCTCAACTAATAAAACTTCCCAGTATTCCCAGAGCATTTTTAGAATGCTCTGCTGCTGGTAAAGTCAACAAAATCTCTGGAGTCCTGCTGGGGACTTGACCCTAATATCTTCCCTTCTGTTGCTTCCCTGAACTGGGGCTTTAGCTGCCTTTGGCTCGTTCTTCCATCTCTGCTGCAGATCAGAATAAAGCTGCATGACCCCAGGGGAGCTGGGGGAGAGTGGAGACCCACAGATCACGTATTTCTTGTAGATCTTTTATAAATATGGATCTCTTCTTTCTCCACAAAGCTTCAGTGGGAGGCCAGGCTGTCACTGAAAAACAGGCAATGGAATCCCCAAATCCCATTGGATAAATGGATTTTACATGCAGCTCCAAGTGCAGTGGGTTGCAGTTGCTCAGTTACACTCACTGAAGTTTTCATTCAGGCTCATTTCTTAATTCCAGTAGTATTTTTAAGCCTTTCTAATAATGCAAAAGCATTTTATGACAGAATGGGGAAAATTTATTCTCTTGATGCCTGTTTCTTCCAAAGTTATGAAAAAATGATAAAACTGGAGTTTTCCTCTAACTCCAGCTCCAATTTTTCTCTGCTGAGAAAAGAGCTTCTGCACCAGGACTGATGGATGGATGGCTGGAGATGAGCTGTACAGCATTTTTGCAATGAACGTATTTTGCTTTTGAGTAACTTTGTCTGGAAGACATCTTTCTCCATAGCAAGGCAGGTTTGGAGGGGTGATCTCTGAGACAGAAAAGCTGTTCCAGTGCTGCCATGTTTCTTCTTACTTCATCTGAAGCATTGAGGCAATTTACCCAGCCTCCTTCAGTGCATGTTATTACAATCTATGTTTCTGTGGAGTAAAGCTCACCACAAATCTCTGTTCTCCTTTGTAAGGCTGAGCTGAAAAATGCTGTATTGAAGAGGTATGAAATGCTGTATTGAGAAGCCCAACACAAAAAGTAATTTTTCCATTTGTTTTCTTTGCTAGATAGCTCGCACTACTGAAAACCTGTCTTTTGTTTCTTTCTTTTTCCTTGAACAGTTAGAAATTAACCTCCACTCCAGTATGATCACCTTTTGGGAGAACTAGAGGAGGCACAGGTTCATTATATTAACTGTGACTTTAAAAGTTTCCCTTGCTCACCAAGGTTGAGTGCTCCAATATTCACCTGTGTGGCGTGAGGAGTGATGAAGAGGAAAAGTAGAAACACAGAAACTTGGTTGTATGAACAAAGCTGTGACATTGTGCCTGGAAAACAGGCAGGGAGGGAAGGTGTTGTTCTAATTTTTTCTAACAGTACAAATCTATTTAAATTACCAAGAAATTATATCATTTTCCCCCAAGTTGAGTCTGTTTTGCTGGAGATGCTAATGAGTAAATGACCTCCCTGTCTTTATCAGAATCCATGAGATTTTCATCTTACTTTTTCCCCCATCCTGTTAAGGAGGGGAAGTGAGAGAGTGGCTGGATGGGTGTCTGGCAGCTGGTCGTGGTCAGCCCACCACAGTCCTGCAAGGCTGTTTTTGTATCCTGGGGGGGATATCCATCCTCCCAGAGCTGGGAGCAGGCTGGGATTTCATCTGCACCAAAGCACTGCTTGTGTTAAGATCCTGAGCTAATTTGCTGGCACAGGGGCCCTTGAGCCAACCCAAGGGATTTTGGTAAAACAGCAGAACTTCTCCAGAGTTGAATGTTGTCTCTGAGCTGGTGCTCGCCTGGGTAAATATTAACTTTATTAGCTATATATAAAAAAAATACTGCTGTATATATAATACTGCTAATTGTGGCTGTGCTTTGCAAACACAGACAAGGCATTGTCTCGAACTTTAGGAAGAGGCAGTTGGAATGAAACATGCACAGTTAGAAATGACTGCAGAAGTTCCAGCAGTATTAGCAAAAGGAAAGGGAGATGTTGAGGAGGAATTAGAAGAAGAGTGGGAGTTCTGGCTAGCAGCCTGTCAGCCCAGGCTTGTGTGTAGAGCTGGGAACAGCAGGATTGGCCCTCTGCACTCTCAGCAGGTACAGAAAGTTAGGGGAGAAGCTTTTGGAAAAAAAAAGGAGAAATTACAGGGTGCAGAAGAGTGATGGTTCTTCTGAGTGTCAGAGACAAACAGGGATGTGCTCTCCTTGAATGGATTGCTCAGTATTTGATTTCAGCCTGTGCAAATGATCCGCTGGGGGTTTGGGAAGAACACTTCAGGTATTTGGTTTTTGCTGTTGCTGTCTGTGTGAATACACATGAAACTTCAGTGGCATTGTACATTCTGTTTTCCCTCATGCTTCCTGAAGGCCATCCCTTGGCTTTCCAGAATTTTTTCATTCAATTTATTACTAACCCAGTTGCAACTTCAGCTCTTTAAGTGCTATAAATAAATGCAAAAATATCATCCCTTCTGGAGGGGGAGAACAAAAGGTTCTTTTCATTTACATGCTATTTTTCATTCATTTTTTGATATGTTTCCATTCTCTGGGTTTCTGGAGCACAGTGATTATGTACATGTCTGTATTGAGGCTGAAATTACTGATTTCTTTTACAGCTTCTCTGCAGTAGGTCCTGCAGACAGTTGAAGCTAATTTGATTGTGTCTTGCTGAGAACTCTCTCCAATGGCAGACTGAAACGTAAAAGACACAAATGTCATCTGTATTAGGGGTGTAAAACATCCAGCTGTGAATGGGTAATGGCAAAGCTGTTATGAAACAGACACATTAAAGATTTTTAAACTGTAATCTGTGGCCAGGAAGTGACAGCTAACAGAATCACTCCTCCAGTCACCCTATGGAAACTTTTCCGTGGTCTAGGCTTGCCTCCAGGGCAGGTGGATTGATGGGCACAGAAAACTCTCCTTGGAAACAGCCTCAGGTTATGAAAGTCAAGTAAGATTTGACCCTTACATTAGACAGAGATCTGCTCTAAGCCCCAGGAATTCCCACACTCTACACCTGGTTTATAACAGGTGCCTGTTTTGCCTCCTGATCTTAGAACTGGATTTAAAACCTGGTGGTTTCAGAGGAAACTGCTCCTGCTACAGCCTTTCAAATGCTTTATGTTAAGTGTTGTAATTCTGCAGAGTAACACTGTTGTACCAGATCATTTCTATGTTCTTTACTCCATTTGCTTCCTTAAGGCGCTGAGTTTTCTTGTTAATAATCCTGGTCAGGTGAAATATCGAAGAAATGCTGGATGTGACCCTTAATATTCAGTTCTCTAATGTTTTTATTGGCAAACTGAATTTCTAAAGGCTCAGAGCTACAATATTTTCTATACTTGAAGCAGCAATTTCCCTTCTACTATATATTAACAGCCACATAGTAACATTTTTATTCTGTGCTAGGGGATAAAATGACTTGGACATTTTAATAACATCTGGCAAATCATTTTCATTTTCCCTCTTATATGATTAATAATGGTCTAGATAGATATGTAGATATACTCTTTACTTACTATGTGGGTTCATGCATATATAATGTAATATGGAGATGGGATGGATATAGAAAGTAAGCAACAGTATAATGGATTATAGTAAAAAACTCTAATCTGGGCAGTTAAAAAACTTTGAATGAAATATTCTGGGGTTGGAATGTGAGATCAGTTCTGAATGTTACAGTTCCAGTTAATCACGCCTGCACATCAGCTAAAGCACAGCTCCCAGGGCCATGTCCAGGGCTTTCCTGAGCTCCCCAGGGACGGGGACTCCACTTCAGCCCTTGACAGCCCTTTCACTGAAGAAATTCCTCCTGATGACCACCCTGAACGAGTGTGAGTCTTTTGAGACACTGGGCTGGGGTTTAAAACGGGTCACGAAACACTCGCCTGGCCAAGGGGAGCTGATGTTCGTGCGCAGTCAGGTCTCTCGTGGAAATTTATATCATCGTATAAATACCCATCGGCAGAGCTGTAAAGCTGTGGTTATTCAAGTTTGTGTAGTATCAATACTTCTGTACAGAATGCAGCCTGTTTTATGATGGTGCTGATTTGTCTTGAAAATCTCCTTCAATAGATTTGCCTTACAGCCATGTTTCAGCATGCAGTGATTTTCAGTGGTAATAACGGAATTATTACAGATTTGTACATTTGGATTTGGACCTTTTGATTCATTCCTGCTCCCACCTTTGCTCCTGTTTTTCCTAATGGAAACAGAACCTGTTTCACTTAATAGGATTTTTCTTAGTGTATGATTGCATGACTTGAACCTGCTTGTGCAGTAGTGGCTGGTGGTTTGTCCCTAGACTGGAGCAGTTCAGTAACGAGCTTTCAGATGCTCCCCCTCCCACTGTCCTCTGATGTTTGCATCTCATTTTGCTCTCTTTTTTCATGGTAGCTTTTTTCATACTTCTTGTTCAAACTGCACCCTTGTGATAAAGTGGGGAATCTCTGCTTCCATGTGGGCAACAAGAGCAACTCACAAAATGCTCCCCCCTTGCCTGTGAAGGATTGTTTTCCAGTGCCAGTGTGCAAGCACGGCATTACAAATGTACCCTGAGTCTCTGTTCATCACAGGTCTGCCAAATCCAAGATTTGAAATCAACTTGGTAAATATCAGTGCTTTGTTTTTGTTCCTGACTGTGTTCCAAAGGCCAGCTGAGGAGTTCAAACTGCCTGCCTTCACAGCCAGCCCTTCTCCAGTATTTATTTAGTGAAAGCTGCAGCCTGTACAGAGTAATCCCAGTGCAATATCAACTCGCAAACAATTTTCTAAAGCATCTTTAATGTACAGTGCTACTGTACCCAGAGGTGCAGGGGAGCAGTATTAATGCAGGCATGATAGCTCTGAGTGTTCATATGAATCCTCCAGGAATAATAAACAGCTTGAAATAACAGCCAACAAATTCTCCAGATGCTTTTTATCCATGTGTTGGCAACTGTGTTGATTCCAGATCAATGCAGGGTATTAAGACATTTATATGATTGAGCTAAAAAGCTGCCAGGTTGTACAAGAAAGGGGCTCATAAAAAATAGGAGAGCTGAGTAAAGGCAGTGGTGTTCTATTCATAAACTGCAGGAATGGAGCTTCCTGATAACAGAACAGATAGTGGCACTGGGAGGATGTGGGGTTTCATTTAGCAGGTGTGCTGGGAAATTCAGGATGTGTTTAAGTCACTTGAGTACCTGATCCTAATATTTGGATATTCTGCTTTTATAAAATGAGGCTCCTGGTAGTAAGGCCCAAGTCATTCCTTAGACAAAGTCACACCTTTGTCAAAGTCAAAGCCTTTATTTCAGATGCAATCCCAGCAGAGCTCAGAGCTGGGTTTGCCTCTCTAGTTCCTGGGCCAACAGAACTTTGGGATTCTGATGGATGCCACAGCTGGGCACCATGGAACACCTCTGGAAAGCAGAGGATATCCAGAGTACTCCTGTGGCAGTCAGGTGCTGCCTGGGCTGCTCTCATGGCCCAAAATCTGGACAAATAAGCTGATCTGAAGAAGATGAAGGCCTTTGGAGCCCTGCATAACTGGCTGTGTGGAGATTTGGATCAGACAGTATTTTTTTGATTGCATGTGTCAAAACCTCATATGGTTGGATAAAATGAAGTTACACCCAGTTTTTCTTTGAAATCATTTGATAATATGAAATTCTCTTGGCAGTGTAAACCCAGATAAGATATTGATGCAAATGCCTGTGAAGTGAAATGGGTCTTGTTCAGGTACTAACCTTTTAATGCAAGAAACATTACACAAAAAGCTCAAAGCTTTCAAATGGTTTTGAAATGTTTCATATACAAACTGTTTTCCTGCAGATGTGTCTGTAGCTATGGGGGTTTAGAAGCTGAAAATCTTGGCTTTATACCATTTGTTTTGGAAAATGGCTTTATGTACTTCTTGGGCAAAATGTCATAAAAAACAGGAGGGTTTTTGTTTCTTTCTATTTGTATTTAATCTTGCATGTATTTCAGAATATTCTGGAAACTCACACAAGTGCTGTCAGGTGTTTGAATTTCCTGTGTTTTGCTTCAAGGACTGTTTTGTGTGAAAGCATGTTATTTGTTAGTTGTCATCTATTCCACTTTTAAAAAAGTTTGTCAGCAAGTTAAGAGATATGAAAGTATTTCTTTGATTTTATTGACCTAATTTCATTTTTAATTGCTTTTTCAGTTGACATCCAAATGAGGTAATATTCATCAAATAGAGAGACAAAACAAGCAAAAGAATAGAGACTTTACTTTTTGGCTTTTATGCTCGAATCGTGATAAGTATAAAATACTTTTAAAAGTGGATATTAACTTCTTCAGAACTCCCAGGCTTTCATGTCATGTCAAACCATCTCTTCACAGGAATGCATTGCACAGTTTTAGCTGGATACTGCACAAAGAAAAGCTTTCTAAACATCATCACCTTTATGAATATCCTGGGGTGATGCTTATGCTTTATGATGCTTGTATGCTTATGATGCTGTGTGATGCTGGGACAACGTCCCAGGGCTTATTTCTGCAGCCTTACTCCTGTGGCAGATTTACTCACATGAGTAATCTCACTGGCTTAAGCTGAATCCTGGCAGGAGTAACAACTGTGTGAGTAAACTAGTGATTATTTTTATCCCTTCTTTTGAAAGCTGTATTAGAATTCTTCCCTCTTAAATATCTTCCCAGTGTATCTTGCATCATTCAAGTTACACAGCACTACATAAAATTCATTACAACTGAATTATGAGGATCATTAGGTAGGTAGTGGCATTTTGGCTATCTTACCAAGTTGTGAAATATACTCATTTATTATCCATGGTATTGTTAGAATCAGAATGGAACAATGAAACCAAACATAACATAGAAGAAGGTTCAGAGCATAAACCCGTGGATCTTTGCCAAGAAAAGGTTTTATGTAACCTGCTTTGAAATCTCCCTGTGCTACGTTCATGGCTGGAGCACCAGGGAGAACTGTCCTTTGGAGGTGATAATGAACTCAGAGCACCTTTGACAGAGTGTCACTGCATGCTGGCTTGTGTTGGGTTTTATCCTTTTCATCTCCTGAATCTATCCAGCAGGTAGAAAGTATATTTATCTACCTGTACATCTTTAAATATGATCCAGCTCTTGCTTTCTGTGTTAATTAGCCCTGGTTTCCTCGGCAGAGTGCTAGCAACAGCAGAATCTGTGACAGGGACTCAAACTTCCCAAGCACTGCACAGAGCCAGCAGAGTAATTTGTCCTGTTTCAAGCAGCCAGGGACAGTGTCCCCAGCCAGGCTGGCATTTACCAGCATCCAGGAGCTTTACTTAGTGGCTCGTTAATGCCAGTGGCTGCTGATTGCTCTCAGCACTGCCTCTGCTGCTGCAAGGATGCTTCCAAGTGTGAGCTTTAACAGCTGGGTTGGCTTCTGGATTTGAGTGTTCTGTCTAGAACCGGGTATTTCTCTGGGGTCTGTGGCTACCTGTGCCTGTAGATGTTCTGAGTGGTACCCCTGGGTGCAGATATGTGCAGCTGACACGTACCATGGCTTACCCTGAGGTGTCCATTTCATTGTGGTGTCACAGAATTGTGGAATGCTTTGGGTTGGAAGGGAACTTAAAGATCATCCAGTTCCAACCCCCCTGCCATGGGCAGGGGGCCTTCCACTATCCCAGGTTGCTCAGAGCCCCATCCAACCTGGCCTTGGTATCCCTTTGTTAACAAAGAAACCTCAGTTAAAGCTTTTTTCTTATCCTGTTGTTTCTTGAGCCAGTTTGTCCCGAATCCCACCTTTTAATCTAATGAAATTCAGCCATCTTATGCCTTGCTGTTATTTATTGAGTCTCAACATCATGAAGTTGGAACTCCTTTAGGCTGTACCTCCTTTACACTGAGATGGTGTCTCAGTTTGTATTGTTTGTATTTTGATGAGTCGTCCTATCATAAAACAACAGATAGGAAGTGACAGCTTTGAACTGTTCAGGAACAGGCACATCCCCAGTGATGATTGAAGGCCACCTGAGAAATGTATCACAGAGAGCCCTGACTCATGCTCCTGTTCCAAAGGTGAAACCCATCGCTGAGCTTGTCACGGAGGGCTGATTGCCCATGACATGTGTGCTCCTGGGATTAAGCGAGGGCTTGTGTCAGCCTGGCACACTTCATCCCCACGCTCAGAGTGGAAAGGTTCCCAGTGCCCAAAGGAGAGAAAATTCCACTGAACTGTGAAGAAATCAGAAGAGACTGGTCCCTTCCTGCTCAAGCAGCATCTCCTCCCAGAGCAGGGGCTCTGGGAGTTCCCTGTCCCAGTACAGTGGTCACAATCTGATTCCAGTTCAAGCCTGCCCTTCCAGCCTCAGGGAAATGTGTGCTCACCTCCCAGCACAGCACAGCACAGCACAGCACAGCACAGCTGGGCATTGCCAGGGTTTGCTCATTGTCAGGGTTTGCTCACTCCCCTGCCACGCTGCCAGCCCCAGATGAGAAGTGTGGTGTTTGTACTTTCCTCCCTCCTCAGGCCAAGCCGTGAATCTCCGTGGTCTGGCAATGTCTGTGTCCTCTCCATCACTCAGAGACACTAAGCAGGATAAATGGTGCTGTGTAATGAGTGTGCAAGAATCCCACTCAGGGTTGTCCACTGTCCAAGTGGGCAGGGCAGCTCCTGGAGTTACACACCATCGTCTGCAGATCCTCCTGCAGCAGGAGTTCAAACTTAGCTTTTGATGCTCTAACTGGAGCCCTCGTCCCACAAATCTCAGATTAAGTGAAGTCTTTTATAATGTCTTTTCTTGCATGATCACTTCTTGTGCTTCCTATTTGAGAAGATAATGGACTCTGTAAATTCTGCTATAAGAGCACCTGTGTCAGTGAGAAACCGTGCCCCAGAAAATGAAATTCTTCTGCTGTATTAAGTGCTTGTATTGCAAGCTAAAGAAACCTTCTGAGCAAAAGCTACTCAAGGCACAGTTTCTCTATTAGCAAAGTGCTGTATACACTAAATTATATTGTGTGGCTGCCTCCAGTTTAGATAAGCACATAAATGAGATGTGCTGAATCTACTCTTTTCACAGGCAGCAGTTCAAACTGGGTGTTGCACTGCAGCTGAAAACGTAAAATGGACATTATTCATATGAATGGGAGTAGTTACCAGTTAATGCTCACACCTTGATCAGGAAAGGAGCTCTGTGAGAAAAGTCAAAATTCCAGCAGCCTCCTGAAATTTCTGGCTGAATTGAGAGATGCAAAGTTTTGAGAAAATTATTCAAATAATATAAGGAGGACATTTATTATTCTTTTGCCAAATTGTAATACATTTACCTCCTTTAGCTCTTCTCATTTCAGTGTTACTGGCTGATAGAAGGGTGTGCTCTGCATCAGTAAGTGCTGCTCTGCCTCTGACAGGATCATTTGCACACCCTTGTGTGACACACCTTGTGTCCGGTGTTTGTGTGGGGTGTATGTGACCTCTGGACTGGCTTAGCCCTCACACAGGCTGATGAACACAGGATAACAGCTTTACTTAAACCTGACCTCAGCATGATGAGCTACTTGAGCTGCACTATAAAGACCGAAAACCTTTGAGAGCTGAGGCAATGATGTGAACTGAGCCGTATTTTTGTCAACAGACACTATCCATGAGACAAAGTCCTTATGGTTTGTAGTTTGATTTGGTTCTTGGGTCTTCAGACATTGTTTTCTTTTAGTGCACTGGCTTCATATGAATGCAAAATACTAATGCCAAGAGACCATCCCAGTTATGGCTGAAGCAGAGAGGGGGGGTTGTTTGTTTCTGGATCTTGACTGTGCTTGCCCATAGTTGAAGGTTTGAGATTAAAAAAAAAAAAGCAGATTTAGTTTGAGATTAAATTTCTTATATTCTCTTAAGATACTAAAATCAAACATGGGCAATCCTAGAAGAATTCTTTTGTTTGGAGCTGCACTTAAATCAGAACAAATTAAAAAGTAGTTTAAGATGTGGAGAAATGGACTCTTGAGTACAACCATGGAACCCTGTCAGCTCTAACGTTCTGCTTGTCTGATTTTGAGCTTCCCTTATGCCAACTAAGCCTAGTTTAGTGGATTAACTCTTGGCTTTCTAGGAATAATTTCACCACAGCCAAGCTGCATGGCACTGATATCTCTTGTTACCAAAGTCCTAAGCAGGACATGGAGCCTCAAAAGCTGCATAATTAAAAGAATTGTGCTTTGCTTTACTTTCAACACTATTTTAACAAAAAGCATGTTTGCTGTTCACGTAGGTAAGACAGAATTATGGCCATAGGCTTGGATTTCTTCTCCTGTGCAGAATTCTGGGATGGTGTGGGGAGTGATTGCATTCTGTGGGTTAGCAGGGGTGGGACAGGAGTGTCTGTGTGGGTTTGTGTCTGTGCACAGCCCAGGAACAGGCACTCAGCACATCCACACTGTTCACTTCAGAGATGAATGGTCTGATGTTTGCCTTGTTGGCGAACCTATGGAATTAGTTTTAAAGGCAACATAAATGCTTCTCCACTACCTCACCAGAGCCTTTTAATTGCCTGTCACTGCAGTGTTAACAGGCATGGGGCAGTATTAGAGCACCTGTGGTCCAACATCTGGGGCCAGGACTGCTGGTACTGGAAGGCACACAGTGCCTGGTATTGCAGCTCCTACATCTGTCCCGATGGAGCTGAACACCTTTACAGTTCCCAGCAGAGCTTCAGCTAACACCAAATGGACTGCATTCTATTTTCAGGCTGATCTAATGAAATCATAGAGACAGCTGAAAATCATGATTAGTCTAGCACTTAGTCTGGGATTCAGTGAGCTACAGCTGAAACCAATCTTCAAAGAGTTTATTCTTTTCAAATACTTGGAGAGTTGTTACTTCATCGTGAGCTACTGCTCGTGAAGTCAAATCCTTCCTCTGGTCCTCTTCCTCTCAGCAAGTTTATGAGAATTTTCGATCTTTGCTTCTTTCTTTCCTCCCCTTAAGTAATAAGGAACCTTTCCTGTTCGGGTCTCAATCAGCCTGCACACCAATTAAGCTAATTGGCAACACATTTGAAACACTCCCTAATTACAGCTGCAGAAATTTTCAGGGAACAGCCTTTCTGCAATTTTTCCTTCAATCAAAATATAAAAAGCAATAACCCCCCTGCAACTCTTAACTCTCCCCTGATAAGACTTTTAAAATACTTCCAGAAGAACTTGGTCAAGTGACTTCTGGACTTTGTGGCTGCTGTAGCTGCTCAGGGCTTGGAGGTACCATGAGGAGGTGGGCGCTCCCATTGAATTTCCTCACAGGAAATGTCCCTGTGAGTAACTCTGGGCAGGCACTGATGTCAGGAAAAGCACTGCTGGAGACAGCTGGTGCCATTCTGACTACTGAAGAGCATCAAAGCTGTAGAAGGCTCTCACAAATGAATTTAACTCGGAGCAGCTGTGGGGTTTTGCTAAGTCATGCAATCAGCCAAACCATCCCCAGGTGTGCCTTCTAATTAAATCCAGAGTTCCTCCCTCAGTCCCCTTCATTTAAAGAGCGGCTCCTGCTCGCCTCTCTGTGCTGCTACAGCTTTGAAAGGACAGTGTGTCACACAAAACCCGCGGATTCTGTTTTTAAACAAAGTGAGTGGTTTGAGGTTCTTTGGGTGTGATTTTCCTTTTGGTTGTGTTTTAGTGAAGGAGAATTCCATCTATCTGAATTAAGACATTATTAATAACTGATGGTGTTATTTGCTATTACAAAAAAAGGCTGAGCTGCTTTGGTTTATAAATGAGGCTGACATCTTTTGTTTGAGTTTTTGACCCAAGTGGGGGAAAAAGGTGCATCTCCTGTTTTACTTTTGTATTTCCTGTGGGTTGCTGGTTTTATGCATCACCCCTTTCTATCCCGCATTATTTCTGCTGAACTGCCTTGCCTTGTTTTCATTTTCGGGAGCCGTTCCCAGCTCCAATCTGCTCACAAAGGAGTAATTTATTGCCTTGAGCCTGGTGTCTGAAGGGAGCACGGCTTAAGCAGGGATGGCCCATAGAAGGGGAAGACAATGACTGGTAGTACTCCCGAGATGTCAGCCTGTGACCTTCGAACAGGCTGGCAGGAGCCAGAGGGCACGAGCCCGTAGGGTGTTCAGCCCGAACGAGGGGATGCTGGCTGGCTCGGCTCTGGGAGCGGTGAGGTACCGTGCCTGTGGGGCCAGCCTGTGGAATTCCCTGTTCTAAGCACAGACCCCGTGGTGCTCCCCCGAGCAAACACCGCATCCGCTCGGAAAGCGGGCCAGCAGCAGCCCTCTCCCGGTACCCGTCTGTGCCGCTAGACGGGTGCGAGCTGTTCCCCTCCCCGGGACTCAAGGGCTTTGTCCAGCCCAGGCTGGAGGTGCCCACGGGGCAGGAAGGCGGCAGTGCTGCTGGGCACCGCTGGCACCGGGCAGCTCCGCTCCAGGATGGAGCTGCAGGTCCCCAGGTGCCAGCAGGTCTTCAGGGGAGCAGCGGGCAGGAAAACGCTGATAAAAGCACGGCAGCACTGCGGGTGTTACCCAGTGACAGCGGCCTGCACTGCAGGGACGGGGAGACAGGAGTGAGCCTGTCCTGCTGGGGAAGGACAGCACCGAGCCCTCCCTGGAGCAGCCTCTGTAACTCCATACAGGAATGAGGAGACAGGAGTGAGCCTGTGCTGCTGGGGAAGGACAGCAGAGAGCCCTCCCTGGAGCACCCCCCGTAACTCANCAGAGAGCCCTCCCTGGAGCACCCCTGTAACTCATTAGCACGCACTGTTAGTGCTCCCGTGTGCCCTTCATCTGATGAACCTTCTCACTGGAAAGTTCTCCTACTCTGTGTGCTATGATGAGACTCTTCACCCATTACAAGTGTTTCCCCCCAAGGTATTGCCAGTGAATCTGCTCTGGCTTCCTTCTGCAGGTGGAGTAGTCAGGTACCAAAATTCCTTCCCACGTGTGGAGTTCCTCACTTTCAGTGACTGTGGGATCACTAATGCTCCTTGCTATTTGTACAATTTAAAGCACTCAAGTCTTAAATTTTATATGTGGCACCTCTGTGAACCATATGTAATTTGGCAGAACACTTTTAATATGTCATTTTAATGCTTTTGCGTTCCTTCACTTTCAGTGGTTTGTCTTGGATGATTTATTCCTGGATATTTCCTAAAGTGCCAGGCGGTAAATGTCTGTACATTCTGTGATTTGTTCCATCAAGTCAAACCATTTTTCAGGGACTGGGAAAGGGGTCTGAAGTACTTGCAGACTTTGTGCATAGATATGTAAAGAAGCTTATCTTAATTTGTAAAACAAGAGATAGTAATGTAAATTAGATTAAGTAATCAGTACTTTTCTGTTTGGTCTTAATTATATATTTGTTGTCTTCCAAATACAGGTTTAATCCTTCTTTTTGTTATGTAATAAAACAACACTTGGTAGTGATTTGTGGATTTTGATAACTAGGCATAGAAATACTTGCTCAACTGTTTAT
This sequence comes from Urocynchramus pylzowi, assembly GCA_013397555.1. Classification (NCBI taxonomy): domain Eukaryota; kingdom Metazoa; phylum Chordata; class Aves; order Passeriformes; family Fringillidae; genus Urocynchramus; species Urocynchramus pylzowi. Next base: position 1,284,624 of record VZRH01007245.1, on the reverse strand, counting down.
TTTGTTTATCCAGCTAGGAGAATAAGAGGTAGCTGGTATGTTCAGGAACAGCCATTCACAGGGAAGCAATATCAAGCTTTAAAGGAACTGCCTTTATTATGAATGTACTAAATTAAAAAAATTAAAATTTTCAGTAGCTCGCACACATGCCAGCGTAGTAGAAGGGCTGTGGATTTAAAATGGAGGTGCAGAATAGCTTTCCTGAGAAAGGCATTTTTAAAAAGTAAGATGGAACTTGAGAAGAAAGGTTGGAGGCTTTAAATCTTTTCTTTTCAATTTTTAAAGGGTAACATTATTCTTTCCTATGTCTTTATTAGGGGTTTTCCTTCCCTTTTGTAGTGCTGAGGTGCTGAAGTGTATTTCACTTTGGATTGACCTGAGAGAAGTGTTTTTAGGTTTTGATTAGTTTAGCTTGGCAGCTGAAAAATCAGTTGTTCACACAGACTTCGAGTAGAATATATGAAAGTGCAGCAGCAGTTCTGTAAATTAACCCTGCTGAACAAAATGCAGTGGCCAGTGTGGGTTCCAAGTGGAACTGAAATAGGGTAATGCCTTTCTGCTGGGCTGCCCTTGCACACAAATCCCACCATCTGTCTTGCTCCACCTGGCAGACACTGCTCTTTATTCTGGAGATGTTCAATTAGAGAACTTCAGCTTTTCATCTGTTATTTACAAGCAGTGATGTGAAGCATCAGTCAGTTAGACAACTGTAGAATCAATTTAGTGCAGACTTGATATATGCAACTTAATATGCTCGCTTGCAGCAGGATTTGCACTCATCTACACGCAAATAGCGACACGAAGTCTGAATTGAACTGTTTCAGATGTGCACATGGATTCACACATGCAAATACTCCAAGACATTGGTGAGGATAATTGGTTGGAATGTGTGGAGAACCAGCCTTTAGGAGCTGGCTGTGACAGGGACTTCTGTAAGTGTGAAGACCTGTTTGGCAGAAAGTGTATCTGAAATTTGTTTTAAATGTACCGTAATTGTTTCTGGGCTTTCCACTGTGTTTTCCACCACTGCTTCTGAAATCTCCTGTTGAAAGCTGCTCAGTGGGACTAGAATGCAAAACTATTCATGTCCAAGGAGCAGGGATTTTAAGTATCCAAGCTAATTGCAGGGTAGGGGAAAATAACCTGAGCTCCCAGTGGTTCTTGTGCAGCTCCCCTGCAGTCCCTATTGCTGCTGAATATCAAACATCCTCCACACTCTCCAGGAGGAGCTGTCCTGCAATTAAATCACCAGAGCAGGCAGCTCCATGCAATGGCATCCTCCTGGGGGGATTCTGACTGTGACATCCAGCTAAATATTCCAGTTTCTGGTCAGCCTTCCAAGAAAACAAGGTATTTAGCTGAGGTGGGTTTTCATGTGACCTTTAGGATCTGGGAAACTGGCTCAAAATGGACAGAACAAACTCCCAGAGAAGTGCTGAGGAAAATACTGGTGCCTTCTCCAGGCAGAATCTCTTTTTTGGTGTTTACAGAATGTTGAACACTGCAGTAAATCCGTCGGTACCAGCTCATCTAGAGAGCGCTTTGAAATAGCTCTGAGAGAATGAAGGTGCTTTGAAAAGGTACAGTAATTTCTGGAATGAGATTTTGCAGATTTGCATGTGCAAAGAACTTTCCCTAGATTGAGTTAAATGAATAATTTGGATATCAATAGTTAAATGGATAAGTCTGGGGGTTCATGCCCTTTGGAGTTTGCTGGGATAGTGAAAGAAAACATTATGGGACTGTAAAATGATAATTCAATCCTCTTGACTCTCCTCTCTGTTACACTTTTGAGACTTTTGAGAGAGGAGCCCACTGTTTCCAGTTTATTTCCAGAGCAAGAAGAGAGATTTTAAAGATAGAGGAACATGTCAGAATAAGACTGAAAAAATGCCTGATTAATTATTCTGATGTTTGGGTGCCCTTTTTTTTTCTGGCAAAAATTCCAGAGTGGCAAATTCCACTTCTGAGACCTCGGCTCCCCCCTTAGTTGACAAGAAGATGAAGAGGCTGGGGAATGTGTCAGGTTACCTTGAGCAAAGGAAAACTTCTGGGAAAGATGGAGAGCCAGTGATTCAGGGGCTGTAAGAACATGTACTCATCTCCATTAATGAGTGTTGTTTGAGAACAGCTTTTCAGGGCAGGAATTAAGGCTTTGTTTCCTGACTCCTCTGAGCAGGAGGAGCCTGTGGATTGAGGACACTGCATTCCCAGGTGTGTGGAGTGTCTGTCCCAGAGATCACAGAGAAAGACACAAATACCCAGGTGTCAATGAGCTCTGCCTGTGTCCCTTGCTGCCAAAATCAGATTTGCCTTGTACCTGTTTGGATGTGTATATTTATCTTCTCTGGTGCCCTCCAATTTCCAGACTCCTCAGGTACAAAATGTACCTGAACAGGTACCCATTTCTATCTTCAGTTCTTTCTGAGAACATACTCAAGTATTTTTAAGCTGCACTTTCTTTATTGAATGTAAAATGTGTGATAATAATGTATTTCGTGAAATATTGCTGGGTTTATTGAAATTCCTGGCAATTTACTGTATATACCATCACTGTGGTGTTATTTAAATAAGACTTTAAAAGATTTTTCTTAATTTTTTTTTGGTCTTGTTAGTGAATGTAGCCATTGAAGATCAATATTGTAATTGTTGGTTGTACAAATTCAGTATTAGGCACAGAGCCTGCAGCAAGATGTAGAGTTATGATATGGATTAATAAAATTAAAATTAATTTTAAAACCCTCCATACTCTGAAGGGGAAGAATGCTCAGCCAGCAGCCACAAACACTCTGTGCTGCAGTTCCCAGAGCAGTGGGGTTGGCTTTGGGTGCACAGACATGGGTGTCTTACGAAAGGTCAGCTCAGGACCTGCTCTGTTCCTTCTGCTGACTCAGGTCTTCATGTAATGCTTAGAATTCTTTTTTCCTCCCATCAGTAATGGTCTGGTAGCAGAACTGCAGCCTCTGCACAGCCCTGGGGTCCCTGCAGAAAATGAAGAGGGGATTTTGCAGACACATGAGGCAGAATTCTGATTGTCTGATGAACAGTGTAAGGCTGTTCCTGTCAGTCCTGCATTTCTGTCTCTGTCATGAGGAATTGGACAGCTGATGTTGGATTCCTGGCACTCTGCACTCCCTGTTACTCAGCCTTGCTTTTCTTTCTGTTGGTCCCTGAATGTAAGCACATTAAGAAACTGTGTTTAAGTCAAGATACTCTTGGCAAGTATTTCAGCTTTCTAATTTGGTGGGGATTTTTTTGCTTGTGTGTTTGACTATGTCTTGTTCTTTACATCTTTGAGATCTTCATTTATTGCTTTCTCTGGAAGCAGAGCCGTAGGTGAGGAGGGGGCAGGGCAGAAATGGAGGCACACAGAGTGTTGCTGTTGAAAGCCTCAGACATTTCAGTCTGTTGGACACAGCAGCTCTCGTCTCTCAGTCCTTTTGCTGTCAGAGTTCTTGAGCTTGAAGTGGCTCTCTCCTATCCTGGTGCTTCTTCCATTGCATTCTCCTCTCATGGCTCACTAAATGACTGCACCAGGACGGCAGTAGCAGGCCTGGTGTGTGTCAGGAGGGTGAGGCAGTGAGCAGAGCCCTGTGCCTGCTGGAGCAGTGACACAGGGCAGCGATGGTGGCTCTCACCCGTCTGGTACCTTCCCCCAAATCACCTGCAGCAGATGGACTGGGGCCAGCCCTCTGTGCTTACTGGTGCCCTGTGCCTGGACTGTCAGAATAATCCTCCTCTGCACTCTTATCCCCCAGTAGTTAGTGTGGCTGTGAGTTTGGCTTATTTATTGTTTGCTTTTTTTTTTCTGGTTTTTCTCACTGTAAACTTTGTGGTGCCCGTCATGCTTTGCCCTTTCATGTTCAGGCTGACATCATTTTGTGAAACAGTGTCATATCCTTTTATCTAAATACTTTTCTCTGTAATTATTACTTTGCTGCCTTTTCAGGTGGGAGCTTGCCTTTGTTGTATGATCTTTCTCTGATCATTTTTGTATCACTTGGTAATATAAAGGTGTATGTGTTCCTCTGAGGCCCTTTTATTTAAATTATTTCTTTATCTGTCTGTCAATGTGAATAATAGAACACCTTCAGGATTGCTCATCTCTCTCCTAATGAATGATCAGATGTCATCTGTTCTAATATCAATGATTAATTTACAAAAATTTCTTCAAACTTCAGTAAAATGTGATATTCAAAGAAAATATTGTGTCATCAGAGCTCAGTGCTGTTGTCAAAAAGACTGTGTGCCTGTTGATCAGGCCCGTGAAGGCAGCTGGAGTTGCTGGGTTGCAGTCTGTCAGGTGAGCCCTGCTCAGCCCTGAGGTGCAGGGGGAGTGTGTGACCCCCCTGCTCCTGGGGGCTGTGCCCAGCAGGTTCTGCACCTCGGGGTCACTGCCTGCTCTCACTGCACACATGCAGGCCTGGAAACCCTTTGGTGTTGAGACTGAACTTCCAGAATTACCCTTTAGGGCAGCCCACAAGGAGTTCCTGATGGTCAGGCTTGTGAAAATGAAGCATTCATGTTGGTTTTAGTTTATTGCCCTGCTTTGGAAGCATCAGAGAGTGGCTAGTGCTAAAACTTAGGATTGTTTCTGTGGTGCTGGTTCTTCTCTGGTGGAGCAAGAGCTCCCTTTGCAGAAAACCTTCTGAATGTTTGTAACAGTGGCTCAGATGTGCTTTGCTGGGCAGGCTGTGATGTTTCCCCTTGCAAAGGCCTCTGTTTAAACACATCACTAACTAACTTGTCTTTCTGATCAGGCAGATCCTCATGAAGTTTAAGCATCTTGGCTGAGAGTACTTCCTTCTTTGCCTGACTCAATGCTGACAAATTCTTGGTTTCTCACTGCAGCAGTGGTGCTTGATAGTTTTCACAAAAAGAATGGTTTGAAAATGTGCTGTGCTTTTAGGAGTGATGGTATAGGTGATTTGTCTGCATCTTTGTGAAGTTCAGTTTGCTTTATTCAGCATCTGCTGTTGTTGAGTGTATGTTTCACTCCTTAAAATACTACAACTTGTTTAAAGTTATATTACAAGAAATGAGGAGTCACCTTTTTACCGAGAAGCTTTTCAGTGTGGTCTGCAGCCTTGATGTCCATATCATCTTTCCCTGACTTTCTAAAAAGGTCTGCAGAGAGATGCAACTGGAATGAGAGTTGGAGTAACTGGGGGAAGAGGGAGAAGTTGGCAGGTTGGGAACAACATTGGTCTTGGAGAAGAATGATAATTTCCCAAGGATGAAACAGTCACAGGGAATGTTTTAAAGTGAAGCAGGCAGAGCAGTCTGAAATGCTAATAAGGAGAGGACTTAAAAAGAAATTGGTGATTTTGGGCCTCAAAGCCATTTTTCTTTTTAATTTGTTACAGATAAATGCATGACTCTTGGGTTGCAGGGTTCTATTTTGGCTTCCCTCTTTGTGACACATAGATTTGGCCTTATCACTGCTCTCTGGGTACTTACCCTTTAGAATGCTGCTGGTTCCCAAAAGCAGGAGGTTTTTTTGGAAACTGTTCTTTAATGGTGCCACAGCACAGGGAGGAAAGATTAGGGTTCTTGCTGCAGATAGGCTGGATTCTTTGATTTCTGATTATGCTGATTTTCCCCTTCTAAACAAGTAGGTGAAGAATAATGGGAAATCAGTGCTCCAGTGTGAACAGTGGCAGTTACTTGATAGTGATCAATTGCTGTTTCAGCCTTGTGTTGCACAGCTGTGTAGGGAATAATGGGATCACTGGAGACTTTTAAATGCAATCATGCATTCATAAGGAAAGGCTCCTTTGGAAGAACAAGTTCACCTGCAGGGTAGAAACACCCTTGGACTGTTGCTGGGGGCAGGGGGTCACCCTCACTCACCCTGTGTCTGCTGGAGGTGGGGTGGCTCAGCTTCCTCTCACCTGCCTGGGACAGCTGTTCTACAGGAAGATGTGGTGGTTTGGAGTAGGTTGGGTTTTGTTTGTTTATTGTGGGTTTGGGATTTTTTCTATTCTATATGGCAAAGTAGTGGAAGTCTACAGGAAAATCTGACTGGTTTAGTCCTCAACCTCCCCTTACATCTTGCCACTGTGTCATAAAGCTGCTGGCAATAAAACAAAGCAAGCCTTAATCCAGAATTTAAAAGTGCAGTGCTGATGGTGCTGAGGAAGCTGAAGCTGCCACAAGGCTGGCAAAAGAAGCACGATGGGGAATCATCCTTGGTAAGCTCCAGTTTGGCTTATTTATGTTTAAGGGCTGTGGAGGATGCTGGAACCTGGGGAAGGAACAGCACAAGCAGCCTGCAGACCCTTGAGGATGGAAATGATCCTACTCAGATCTTCATGTAGCGCAGTCTGTATCCTCTCTGTCTGTTGTAAGTGACTCAAAGGGGCAGAGCAGATCATCCCTCTGGTAAAAACTGGCTGAGCTACACCTGGGGAAGAGACTCACTCTGTTCATAGCTTGGCTTTAAAATGCCTCCCTTTGGAGCATTAGCAGATTCAGCCACTTAACTAGGTTAAAGCTGAAATATCTTAACTTCATGCTCACTTCTGAAAAGTTTCATTGGAACAGACATCTCCCATGACATTACTTTCCAGAGCTGAAAATATATCACGCTAGCAGATTTTTTTTTCTAGATACTTTTGCTGAAATTATTTCAATTCATAGCAAACCTAGAAGAGCAGAAGTGTTCAGAAGATTCAAGGAGAGCAGCTGAAATGAACTAAAAAGGTAAAATTTCTGGCCTTGCTGAAAAGAACCACTTATCTCAATCCCCAAGATACAGCAACAAATTCCCTCTATTGCATTACCAGCCTGAGCCTGCAGCTGGGAAGGCAATTTCCCTAAGAAGTTGTTCCCTTCAATCTACAAGAAAAAGACAATTCACTTTTTTTTAATAGTAGCATAATGTAATTGATTGGAAGAGTTTTATATCTCATGAATGCTGGATGATTGTGGATTGAACCACTTTAAAAATAAAGTATCTGTGAGGGTTGAAATCCCAAGGATCTGGCAATATAGAAAGGAGTTAGTGGTCTGGCAGATTCCTTCAATTTTCTGAAGCCATGGTCAATAACTGCAGTAGAACTGAGCCATGAGGAGTGGTTTTGTCTCTGACTGAAAGCTGCTGTTCCATGACACTCGAGAAATAAAGAAGGGAGGTTTTTAGCCAAGGTACAAAATGAGTACCTTCATGAGGAAGGCGGTATGACTGAAACACAGGTGGTGTTGAGGCATTTGTGCACAAGCTTTGGCTGTGCAGGAGCAAACTGAACGTGCTGCCTTTGCCTCAGATGCTTTCAAATTCACCGACCTACGAATCATTGGCTTCTTCCATCAATGGCAAGTTAATTTTTAAACTGTATCAGCCAGAGGAAGGTTTGCTAAGGAGAGAGGAAAGAAAACCATCCTATGGTAACATCTCAGGTGGCCATGGACTGAAATCCTCAGACTTCACAGCAGGAGGGGTCAGGCAGTCGTTGTGGCAAGGGATTGAGAAATGCTCGCTCCTGGCATGAGCATGGCACCAGCATCAGGGTTGGTTGGTTTCCTTCACACTGCTGGGGATATCTCTGGAAAGCAGAGTGCTGGTTCTTCTGCTGCCCTGGTCTCCATGTGGAGGCGTTTCCAGACATAGTGGTACAGTAAAGGTAAATTGCAGTTCTTGAGTTTATTTTTTGTCTTGATGCTGTTCCCTTAAGAGCGCTTCAGTTCCCCATCCTCTGTTTTGTTTGACATACTTAAAGTGAGAGTCACTGTGTCACTCTTGTGTTAATTATTCAGGTGGTTATTCCAGTGGAACTTGGATTATGATGGTAGAGATAGAATGTAATATTTAGGATAGATTATATAATTTAAATCTTTAAATCACTGCCTTTCTGCTGATTCTCACTCAATAACAAACTAAATGGTAATCTTCTGCAATTCTGCCTTTGTAAAAACATGCATAATTTTTACAAAAATAGTCATGTTTGTAATTATGGATGCTAGTAGTTGTTTTTGTTTTTAATTTCCTATCCTTCCGAATCATTAATAAACTTTCATGGTCAAAATCCAGATGGTACAGCAGAGCTCAGTGGTTTTTTTGAGACTTTTTTTTTTTTGTTTGTTTGTGCTGATTATAACTCTCCCCAGATAAAAGTTTAAAATTGTTTGGATTTTTGGCCTTTGGCTGTTTGGGAAGCTGCCGTCAGCTTCCAGCACAAACCAGTTCAAATTCAGTGCACATTCACAGCTGGTGCTGGGGGAAGGGCTCTTTGAGGGGACCAGTTTGCCACTGCCCAGAAATGTAAAGCCAGTGCACCTTATCCAGCTGTGAGGTTGGTTCCTATTTTCATAGGCAGTTCACCTCCTCTTCTTTTATTTTTCCCCATTTGTGTTGCTCTCGTGTTCTGAAGAGTCACTGATTTACAGAATCTGAGGAACATTGTCCTGTGGAGATGGGGAATGCAGAGGGAAGGTTTTTAATCCCTCAGATAATTAAGCACTAAAATAAATGATTAAAAATTATGAGGTGAAACACTCTGTTAATTTTAATATAAAAATAATGTACTTTTCCCTGTGGAATGCAAGGGAGGGAGCTGCAATCAAAACAAGGGGAATAAAAAATTGAATACAGTTTTCTCGTTTCCAAGTTGCTTCTTTGATGCCTTGCTGTGCTTTGCCAAGATGTTGGGAGGAGATGAAATGAGTGTGGAATTTATGAATGAGGCATTAGATGGGGAAGGATGTTGTGGGCTGGGGGAGCTGAGGAGTACAACAGAGCAGAGCTCTGCAGCTCACTACCCCAAAGCCAATCAGGGCTGGCAGAAATCTCTGCTGGAGCATTATCCAGAAAAAGGTCTTGAAAAACTTCACTTTCTCTCAGTCAGTATCTAGAGAAAGAGTGGGAGCTGAATGCTCAAAAGACTAAGGCTAAAATGAAGGGTGTTTTTGTGTGTAAGAGAGCTCTGCAGTTTACTCTTTATTAAAAATGATCTTTATACCAGATCTCAGATGGATTTGCCACCTCTGGGGGATCACAGGATTTCAGGCTTTCAGTGCTCTTGCAGTTTACAGTCTCAGATGTTTACATGTGGTGAGGCCAGTTTCGTGGTGTCACCACATGTAAACATCTGAGACTGTAAACTGTCTTTATTTCCAGTTCTTTGGGGTTTGAGTGGACGTTAATTAAACTTTGTAATGTAAGGTTTTATTGCAGTTGCTTATTGGAAGAGGAATTAATCTTTTTTTCAAGATGTAGAGAAGGATTTTGTGAAGCTCTGAAACTCTTGTGTAATCCTTTCTTCCTGTCCTCTTTCATTCTGAGATTGGTTCCTTCTGAGTGATGCCCACCCTTATCTGGGGTTAGTTTTGGTTTGTTGCTGGTTTTTAGGTGATTTTTTGGATTATCATCTTTTAAGAAGCCAGATTNTTTTTTCAAGATGTAGAGAAGGATTTTGTGAAGCTCTGAAACTCTTGTGTAATCCTTTCTTCCTGTCCTCTTTCATTCTGAGATTGGTTCCTTCTGAGTGATGCCCACCCTTATCTGGGGTTAGTTTTGGTTTGTTGCTGGTTTTTTAGGTGATTTTTTTGGATTATCTTCTTTTAAGAAGCCAGATCATTTTGCTTTTGCATCTGGAAAGTCTTTTGCTTTCTTTCTTTTTTTTTTTTTTAAACTTCAGTTTGCTTTGCATTGTGTTAGGGCCCTGGAGACCCGAACCAAAATCACAGCTTTGGCATTTTAGGTGCTGCTCATAAATAAATAGTAAGAGAAGTTGGTTATGTTTGCTGTCTACAGACAAAGGGTAAGGGGAAAGAAACAGTAAATACCCTTTATTTTTTTGGGCATAGAACAGCAGCACAGGAAAAGTGGCGTGTCTGAGGTTGGACAGAGTGGGCTGCAGTACCTAAATGGAAGATTCATGGTTAGGAGTAACTGGCATCAGTTTAGGCCACCACGGTACTCATGAGCAAATAAATATTTAGGTCAGATGCTGAACAAAAAAATAAAGACTACTAAAGCATTTGTGAATTAGAGCTTGAGAAAGTGGGTTGTCTTTGGATGCCTTTGTCCCCTTTCTGAATAAGGGTAAGGATTTGAATTTGCTATGGGGGAAAAAAAAAAGGCAATTTATTTAATAATTAGAGTAGAAGACGTGAGCACAAAGGTCAGCTGTTCAAACAGGAAAGGTGACACTATTTTCATCTGTATTTTTAAAGTTTCTGTATTTGTTCTTTGGGACTGCCAGTTCCTAGAAAGGATGCAGAGCTTGCCTGCCTCAGGTGATTGCTGGCTGGCAGAGTTAAAATAGGTGCCCTGCAGTGGGAAAGGCTCAGGGCCATTGGAAATGTTCTTTGTGTGCAGTGGTGTACAGCCTCCAGATAATGCAGCTGGATGAGAGGACAGTGGAGGGTTAGGCAACAACTAATCCTAATGGTGATTTACAGAAAAAACCCTTTATTCATGGATAAAGTGAAATAGAAGGGACTGTAAATTGGATGCAAATACAACTCCTTTTGAAATCCTCACAGAGTGATGTAAAGGAGCTGTTGTGTAAATGGCTATTGTGCTAAATATTCTTAAAGTGAAATTCACCCTTGTGCAGGAAGTCCATTTAGAGTCCATGTATTGCTTGAGAGTGCTGAGAAGGTTGAAGTGAACTCTGGACAGTCCATTTGCAGCATTTGATGTAAAATCATTGCACTGGATTCCTGCACGGGTGGAACTTGCTGTAATGATCAGATTTTTCAGATGTGATGCACTGCCTGTGCAGTGATCTGGGGTTGCTGGTGCTGACTGGGTCATTTTGTCTCTGATGATAAATGTTCATTGCAGTGGAGATGTGACCTTTGGCATGTGTAAACCTCCACGAGCTACTTCTTTTGATCTGGCTGTCATGCAGAATGTATCATAAAGCATTGTTTGCCACGCTGATTAGATAGATCATTGTCTGCCTAGGCCACCTCTGCATGGACTGATGATGTTTATTGCCACTAATCCCAGCTGCAGCACTGTCCAGCCCCTCAGTAAAGTCAGCAAGGTTATGTCACAGTATGACTTGAAGATCTGATCTTTTAAACTCTCCTTTCCTTCCAACAGTGGCTGAGAGTCGAGGGATCCTGGAGAGCATACAGAGGTTTTCTTTGCTGCCCACTTACTTGCCGGTGACCTATCGTATCCACAACGCGGATGTTTCCTTCTTTCTTAAGGAAGCCAACCAGGATATTATGAGGAACTCCAGCTTGCAGTCCCGGGTGGAATCCTTTCTGATCTACAAATCCAAGAGTCCACCCGTGTTAAATGCCAGCTATGGACCTTTTTCCATTGAGCAACCAGTGCCCCAGGACTTAATGCTGTCTTCAAATCCCTTTGGATCTACTAACAAGTTCTCCTTTAACTGGAAGCTTCAGGCCTACATCATGAGCACCAAGATCTACCTGAGCAAGCCCAGGGTGCAGGTGCTGTTCTACATCGTGGGCAGGGACTGGGACGAGTACAGCCCCGCGGAGCGGCTGCCCTGCCTGCGCGTGTTCGCCTTCCGCGAGACGCGCGAGGTGCGCGGCAGCTGCCGGCTCCGGGGGGACCTGGGGCTCTGCGTGGCACAGCTGGAGCTGCTGCCCAGCTGGTTCAACCCCCCCACCGTGGTGGCTGGCCGGAAGAAACAGTTGGAGAGGTCTGAAGGGAGCCCCGTGGAGCTCTACTACTCCATCCAAGCAGGAGATGAGAGAGGGGAGTGCGCCAAGGAGGATGTCAGGAAAAGCAACGGGATCCGGTCAGGGCGCAATGACATCGATGAGTCGGGACCTCCCCTGCAGAGGATCGGGAGTGTTTTCCTTTATCAGACCCATGCTGCCCCTTCTTTAACTGAAATGAGATTGGATAATAATATTGTCATCCAGTACACACCAAAGACTGTCAAGCAAGGAGACATTCTGACTTTCCTTGTGTCTGTTGCTAAAAACTCGACAGAAGATCAGTTCACGCTGAGGTAAGGCCAATTTGTCTTTCTTTGGTACCTTACTTTTTGTTTCTGTGATCTTGGAAGTTCCTTTCTCTGTGTAAATGGCCTAACAGTCCATCAATTGCTGCTCTCCAAAAATTGTATTGCTTGGTTGACTCGCCATTTCTCATGTTGTTCAGTCTGATATTGTATGAATTGTCTGAGATGTGATCTCGTGGAGTGAGAGGCCTTTTCCTGAAGTTGTCCATTGAGGAATGCTTACAAAAATTGAAATGGTAGAGCTGGGACATACCTGTGTACTAAGAGGCGATAACATGTAAATTCTTGAGAGCTGGAGTTTGCAGTTCTTCTAATCTCTCACTGGACTCATGTTGAGATTAATGAAGCTTAAATCCGCAGTTATTTACAGGAAATGAGCAAGAATTGGTTTAAGTAGGATTCGCGTGTTTCAGCATCTCTCCCCAGCTTGTTGTGAGCGCAGTTCTGTATTGCAGGATGTTTGAGGTTCCTAAAGATTACTGATCTACCAAAATAATTTCTGAAAGCAAGAAACTGCCCAAGGGGGTGGTGGTTGGTGTTTGAATGTGGCATCAAGAGCCATATTGGTTCACCTCATTCTGTCCAAGCACTGAGCTGTTGCAGAGGCAGCTCTCTGTAACCACCAGTAAAATCCAAGCCAGACCAGCAAGGACTGGGCTGGGGCACAGAGCAGGTGTGTGTGCCTGCAAGGGGGACTGTCCAGCTGTCTTGTCTTTCCAAGCTTGCCCCTGTGTTCCAGCACTGTAAGTGAGGGTTGTGGGGCTGATGTGTGGGAAGTCCATGTCTGCAGAGATTATTCCATTTTTGATCCCTTACCAATGACTTGTGCCACCTCTTCCTGAGCTGAAGGTAAATGTCACACTCAGGCTTCTGGGATGAGACTGATTTGTCTCAGGTGTTTGTCCTAGAGATGGTGGGTGTTGCCAAAGCTCCCAGAACGTTCCTCTAAAACAGCAGGTGCATCATAGGAGGGAGCAGTGAGTTCCCCACTTGTACAAATACCACAGGCTGGGAACTGCATTCATAAACAGCTGTGCTGAGCACCAGAGACACTTTGGAGCTGCCACCTAAGAAATCTTGAGATGAAACTCCTTTCTCTGGTGGTTACACATCTCCCATTCCAGGGCTGAAATTGGGGCCAGGTTGTAAATGGAGCACTCATGGACTCCCATGTCTGCCTTGGCCTGGAGTAAGGAGTAACTCAGATTTGGCACCTCTGGCCTCAGCAGTAAGAGCTCTACCCAGTAATTTTTTTTGCCTCCCCTTCCCCTAGGGAGATTTCTGGGGGAAATGGTTTGCCCTAAAATCAGGACATTTTCCCTTTGTAAGTGTGTGATGTATAAACTGAATAACCACAGCACTTGGTTGCTGGCTCAAGGGCAATTATTTCTTTTTCATCTGGTGGAGGGCAAACACCTCTCCTCACCATATCACTTTCTCATCTTCTGAGTCAATCTAAGATTTAAATTGTTTCCTGAGTACTCATTTCAAGCTAGACAATCCAAGTTCCTCATAGCAAGTGTTCAGGGATGGCTTTGTCTTTATTCTCTGTACTAAAGACTTAAAAGGGATCACATCAGCAGATGTGGAAAGTTCTGCTACATTTGAAAACAGGTTTAAATATAAACATTAAAACCAATTAATTAATGTAAAAAAAAGTTTATTTTCACTCTAAATGTTGTGTCTTAGAGATCTCACTTCAATGCATCTCTATTTCCATGAGCTGTAATCCATTAAAAGTGGAGCTGGTTACAACCATGATGATTATGTTACATATGGGTTTATAAAATTTTCAAAACCCTTGCTTTGTTTAAATTAGGATGAAAACTCAGCACTTGAACTTTTAAAGGAATGCTTCTAAAATGAATTTTCTGGAACAAGAAGGAAATGATGTGTTTGAATTGTAGCTTTTTATTCTGAGATCTAAGGTAGCATAAAACAAAAAATAAGCTAAAAATAGGGAGCAAATATCAGTTCAAAATGAAAAGTGTGGCATTCTTGTCTTAAGAACACAACTTTGGTGTTACCTTTTAAATACAAGCTTTTGTAACAACTTGCTGTTGCTTTCTTGAGTTTTGATTTCTCTTGACCTGCTTTTCTGAGTGTACCTGTCTTTCAGACTGTAACCTGCTGCAGTGTCAGAGTTGGTATAATATTGTTTAACTGGGCTTCTAGGGAGCCATTCCTCTCTTGGATCTGGTTACAGTGTCTCTGAGGGGTTTTTGGTTGGGTTTTTTGGGTCAGATTTGTGATTTGTGTTCATCCCTCCATGGCATGTTCTCCATCTGTCTGGTTTCTTCTCATTCTGATCTTCTCTCTGACAGAGGAAAACGTCTCTTCCCCCCTCCCCCAATGTAACTCTTTTATGAGAAAAATTAATTTTCGTTTTGAACCAGTCCATTATTTTTCAAAGTTCCGCCTTGAATGGCAGCAAGATTTGGAACTATATTCATGAAGTGAGGCCAAGGGCTGCTGGCAAAATGCTTTCACCATTGCTTTTGCTCCAGTGGACTGGAAACTATGGCTTGAACAGATGGAAAATATAGGATATGCAGGTTAAAAATGAAGAAACAGACACGCAAAACAGCCAAAAGTAAAAAATTACTCATCACTACTGAGTATTTTCTGTTTCAGAACTTTTGTGCCTAGAGAAAACCCTATCCCCTTTCTAATAGAAAATTGTCTTCAAGGGGAGCCTTCTAGAAAGTTCTGAATACTAGAACATTTAGGGAAAAGAACCCTTGGTTTTTACTTTGTGCTGTTCTGCACAAGGGAAGATTTAGAGGCATGAACATGGAACTGATGGACTGTTTTTAATTTTGGGAAAGAGTTGGATCATAAGAGCCAAGGCTCAGGTTTTGTTTTTTAATGAGCTAGGGAAATTAAAAATATTTGTCTTGACTCCGTATGAGTGTGAGAGATAGAGGAGAGGAAGGAGATAAAATATAGATGATGGGTAAATATGGAATATTGCTGTAGCTTGAAAGTTTCAACTGGGCCTTAGGAAACAGGGATTTCTCAGCTTCATTCCACACTTGCTTCCCCTTTTCCTGTGCTGCTGGCCAGGGAAGGCTGAAGGCTCTTCTTCCTTCCCATCATGGGTGCTGAAAGTTTCCTGATGTTCATAGAAGATATTCCAGTCTGTCCTGTTTTGCTGTTTTTCTGCAGTTTCATGGTGCAAGTATTGGAAACTGAAGTGAGATCTTTATTTGAAGTGTTTTTGCTGAGAAAGGAAAACATGAAGTATAATTTCATGTCAGTACTTCCAAATGCTTTCAGCAATTAAAGCCTCAAAGCTCTGGTGTTCCACAATTCCAATTCCTGTTTGTAGCAAGCCCCAATTCCTGCTGGAATTAACTCTGTGCTGTTACAGGCATTGCAATCAATATGTGCAGGGCTGCCAGAGTTTCCCAAAGTTAGGAACAGGACTTTGCTGAATCCACACTGTAAATACAGTTCTTTGTTCATTAGCTTTGTTGTTGTTGTTGTTTTGCTGGGCCTAATAAACATAACCTTCTGTTTTGTTTTAAAGTCAGCAGGATTGATACTTTCTGCTTGCAACCTTTTAAATTTGTTTTCCTATTTCTGGAGATGAATCAGCAAAGAAATTAGAGAGCTGGAATTGCCTTAAGCTACTGAGTGTTAGGCCTGGATACATTCATGAGTGGAAAAAACCAGCAGCTTTTTTTCCTTTTAACAGTTATTCAATTTCTAATTATACTTTATGAATCCTGTGTGAGGGAATGATTGAAGGTTGAAATAGAAACTTGTAAAGCTCCAATATTGGAGAAAAGTAAGGGTTTTTTTATAAACTATCAATGCTATTTCTGCATTTGTAAACCCAAATTGGGGGTTGGACATCTGTAGGTACCAGTTTTATAAACTATTAGGAAGCTTTGTGGCTTCCCTCTGGTATTTTCAATGATGATAATTGTGGGAATACATGGACTGGTGTGAAATTGTGGTGGTGAATAAGCAGTGCTTATTGATAATTGGGAAGATTTTCCCCAAAAAGCCCAAAGAGTTTATGTTACATGAGCTTCTTATTCTCTGTTTTATCTAACAATCAATCGACAATAATCCAGTAAACATGAAAAGGGCTGCATAAATACATGAGGGGAGCAGAGTCCAGATCATTAGCACTCAATTTATACAGCAAGAAAACTTGAACAAGACTGGCATTTTATCAAATTGCTTGTGTGTTCTTCTGGTGCTGGGCTAAATCAAATCTTATTCTTCGTGCTGAGCTGAACCACATTTAAATAGCAGAAACAAGTGGTGATCAGGAAAGTTACCAGCCACATAGAACTCTGATAAGATGGGCTTTTCTCTAGGCCTTAGATTATGTGGCTATTTCATGGTACCCCAGCCCTGAACTTGTACCTCCTCTGCCAGATGGAAAAGAATCCTACTGTACATTTTTTACTTCCCCTTCCATAGCTCTGGTTCTATCAGTTAAAACCTCCTCTTCCACGTTCTGGTTTAAACAGCTTCTAAAATCTTCTCATAACTGAATTTTTTCCCCTCTCTTCTAACTATGAGAGAAGAGGAATTAAAAAAGACCCAACAAAACCAAAATTATTTATTCTTTTGAAATACAACCTCTGTGTTTCAGTTTTTTCACTGCTCAGTCCTGATGCAAAAATAAGATTCAGGTGGGCAGGAGTTAAACATCGTGACCTAAGAAGATGGGTGTCCTGTGTCTTTATTGTTTTGTGGTAATAACTGGTAATTTCCTTGTTGTTTTGTGAAAATAACTGTTCTTTCCCAACACGAGCTGGTCCAGAGGTGTTTGTGCAGCAGGGCTGGGTGGCATCACCCCTCTGCTGCTGCCTGCGGAGAGGCTTCTCCAGCAGGCTCCTGGGGTTTTTTGGAGTGTTCAGCACACTGTGCAAGTAGGAATTAACTTTCACAGCCTGTTTATGAGCTAGTCAAGCAAATACAATTTTTTCCATCTTCTGGATGGCAAAATAGCTTTCCTGCACTGCTAAGTGACTTGCTAATGGCCCAAAATTGTCAGTGGCACTGTGGAGACAAGTGCTTAAGAACTATTGACTTCTAGGACACTCTATTACCTCCTGTTGGACTTGCAGATTATATTAAGAAGAAAATAGTTCCTTCTATAAAAATTATTCCAGTTAACGTCCTCTGCCTCAAGAATCAACTCACACTGCCTGAGCAGGTGTCAGAAAACTGAGAGACAGATCCAGCAAGCCATTACCCACATGAGTGGCCTTTGCAGCCGTCTGTTATTTCAGGTTTATTGCACTCAAGGCCTGTTATCCTGCTCTCAAACCCATCCCGGAGCCTGACCCCAGCCTGGCTGAGGCGTGGCTGGAGCAGCAGTGCCTTAGAGCTGTGTGAGCAGTGTGGGTGCTCTGCTGGCAGACACTGGGTAGCTGGGATAACTGCCTGCCCCGGGGTCACTGGGCTGCAGGGACAGGTTTATTTTGCTTGTCCTGCTGAAAGGACTCTGTCTGCCTCCCCTCCTGACCACTTGGAGGCTGCAAACATCAGGGAGCTCTTTGACACTGAAGCTGCACTGTCTGGGATTGCACTACTGCCTTGTTGATCTAGCACTTCAGAATTACTGTTCTGCTGCGCTCTGGAGACACTGGGAGATTGGGCTAGGGAAAACTAGCTTTCCAATATAGCTCATTAATTTAGGGAGCTGAAGAACATTAGCAGAAATCAACTTAACGTGGTTGTAGCTGGGAAACACAGGTTTGGGTTTTCTTGGTGGTTTGTTTAGAAAAGGGGATGTTTGGGGTACTACAAATCCCCCAGTTTATGGAATAGATGTTAGAAGTGTTGTTTTCTCTGCTCAGTTCTCAGTGGGGAACACATTAGCAGCTCCTTTGTATCAGAAATGAACCAATATGAAAGATGCTGTCAGGGCTGTGCTGGTAAAGGCAAGACAGATGGAGAGGGTGATTGGCACTGACAGGGTGTGAGCTGCCTGGTGTGCAGGTGCTGCTCCTGCCATCCATCACACTTTGGGAGGTGTCACACCTTGGGGATGTGCTCAGATCCCACTGCTCAAGGGCAGGGACTGCAGGTGTGTGAGCACAGGTAAGGGGCACCAAGCACTGTGGGGTGAGAGAGCAGTGAGGCTCTGCTGGGCACATGCTGTGTGATCTGTGCAGGGATTTCTTTGCTCATCAGCACCAGGCATTACACACCCAGGGTGTGATGGACATGTCCATTCTAGCTCCTTGCACTTCCCTAGTTACTGCTGACAAGTTTAGGAGCTCTCTTTTTATCTGTATTTTGGTGCCTGAATATGTAAAACATTCTTGTAAAACTTTGGGTCAAAGAACTCTTCCTCTAATATTCTAGTAAAACGTGTAATCTCATCCAGGTAAGGATTTTTCCGATTTCCAAAGTACTTCTAAAAATAAAGGCTAAGTACATTGAGGAATAAGACATTTCATGGGAGGGAAAGTAATCTTTGATTTGAAATTATTGGAATAGTTTCAGTTTTCAAGTGTTACTTTCACATTTTTTAAGGGTAACATTTATCCAGGATGAGCACACTCATATGAAATGCATTAGGCAATCTCAAAGTGCATTTTTGATCACAAAAGTTGGAACGTTAGTTTCCTATTTCTAATGGCTAATCTGAGCCCTTTCAGATTTTAAGGTTATTACTTAAACAGGTCTGACAGATCCTTGTAACATCTGTGTAAAGCCATGGTAATGAATTGTCTTGTCACTTTATCAGATGTCAGGCTGCACAGCATCAGTCACTTTCCAGCAGTTTCCTCTCTCCTGCTGGTCCCTCCTGGAGCCCTGAGCAGGGTTTCACACCCAGCACAGTGTCCCAAAGCCTGCCGTGAGCCCTGGCTCCTGATCTGCTGTGTCTCTCCCCTGGCTGTGCACCCTCTGTCGGGGCAGTGTTGCACTGGCGTTTCCCACTGCTCTGCAGTGTTTGCCGGATCTCTTTTTCCAGGCTGCTGCATCCACGCCCCCTTCCCATGGCACGGAATTCCAGTGGGAATGGAATGAAGGGAGCTGCTGGTACAGAATCAATGTTTGTGCTGGCTGATCTCTTCAACCCCATCACAAAGAATACCAATAGTAATAGCCCGGGGTGGATAGTTCATTGCACAAAATAATTGATGTGCATTATAGTAGATGGAATCTGATCAAAATCTATAACACCTTTAAATGGTGAAACCAAACCCTGGCTGTCAATGCAGAAGTTTTGCCTTTGGGATATTAGAACTGCACAGCCTGAGGTGCTGGGCATCATTGGCTAAACTGGTGGGGCCCTTGGACACTTCGTGCAGACTGGGGATATCTTCAGGAGCTTCACCTCTGAAGCACAGGATTAGTGATACATTTGTGTGTGTAATATATTCAATAGCACCGAGTGCAGGGTGGAGCTTGTGTTCAGTGTTTGGTAGAAGGTGGCACATTTGGAGCCTGTGTCCAAGCCCGAGTACTGTTTTGTTTGAGTGCTCTTTGAGTAAAGATGTTTACATTCTCCTCTTCTCCAGGAAGAAAAGGGCAATTCTCCCATGTCCTAGGGAGGACAGCACCGTGGGTTTGGTGCCAGGCAGGCTGTGCTGGGCAGGAACCTCAGCCTGTGAGTGGCTGTGTTTGGCTGTGCTGAAATCAGAGACTTGAGCTCACAAAATCTGATGTGGCCACTTCAGTGGCTCTGATCTCTCTAGGATTTGGCTGAAGTAAGCAGGACAGACATCTGCTCTGAAGTCATGCAGGGACCCTTCATTTTCCTATTTATTTTTAACTGTGGCCTACCTGTTCCTTCCTCAGCTGTGCCTGCTGAACTCTGGTGCACTCTGCTTTGTAAAGGCTTATCAACAAAAAGATATCTCTTCATAAATCTTGAGATCTAATGCCTAAAAGCTCTGAAGGGTTTGGGTTTAAGGATTGCCGTCTTTTTGAGGAATTGCCTATTGCAAGTATTCATTACTCAAGCTAACAGATACTGAAAATGGCTTTAAATCACCTGCTGGGTTTTCCTTGCTTGTTTGCTTTGTATATTATTTTTTTTCAGGGATAGGTTTTCCTGTATATAGGTCCTGAACTTTTAGAGTTCATCTATGAAGGCTTTTTTTCCTCTGCATCTAGAAATAATTGATTTTGATTTATCAAATAAAAAGAAATTCTGTGTTGAGAGACCCTTTCTGAACCATGTCTGTGCTCCACATTTAGCAGAGACTGTAAGTACTTTGCCAATCTGTCGATTGGAGCAATCTGTAAACAATGAAAGAAAAATGTCAGTCATCACCAGCTGAAGCCATTGTTTGTGGACAAATTTGAACCCAGGAGGGGAGGGGCAATTTTGGATGTTCCCACTGTTGTTCAGAGAGGTGTTCAAATAAACAGGGAGGGCCTGAAGGGGCTGGGCTTTGGCACCAGCGTGAATTCTGGCACTATTTTTGATTAATTTTCAAAATGCTCTAAAAGTTTTCAAAAAACTACTTCTTTGTGACCATACAGATGTTCAGCCCTCAAGGAAACTTGATAAAGAATCCAAGCTCTATGACTTGACATCTCTTGACATCTCAGTGACTGGGGCCTTACTTTAGGACATGCAGGGTCCTGTCCAGATTGGCAAGTTCCAGGAATTTACTGCAAGTTTCCCAATATTGCTTAATAATGAAGGAATGGTGGGAATTTCCTTTATTGCATTACTCTAGCTTCTTGACCCTTTTGTTAGAAGGAATATATTACTAGCTAAAAATTCCCAAAGGGAGATACCTGCAGAGAAAAGCTCTATGCATGGCTTTGAGGTCTTGTAATAATTAGGTGGATAAAACAATTTGGAATGCCTGAAAAATCTCATTATTTAGCTAGATATGTTTAGGCTTTCTTAACCACCCAGAGCTGGTGATACTTTTCAGCTGTGAAGGAAGATAAGGGAGTGCTTGGCTGTGCACTTTTTCCAAAACAGATTTCAAATCTCAGTTTGGGAAGGTTTTAAAATAGTAAGCTGCTCACCACGGGCTTGCAAATGGCTGAACTAGGACCTAACTGAATAAATAAGGTGGCTGCAGGGAAAGAACTGAAAGAGGAAAAGGAGGAGGGAAGAAAGAAGGGCATTCCCCAAGATAAATTAACATCTGTGAAATAAGACACTTCTAAATGTATGCTAATGGCCTAAATGTTTCCATATTCAATTAAGTAATAAGTCCCGAGTTGGCAATATCCTCCCAAAACATTCATTTACCAAGAGAAGGCTCCGCTGGGACAGCAGAGGCACCATAATGAACTGATGTGGGCAGTAAGACATGATAATGCCTACTTCAGAGGGAATTACACTTTCATAATGCAATTTACAACAAGAATTTACTTGTTAGAAGAGTTTTTTCTCTCTTCATTATGACAGTGTAATTATGACTCCAGTGGCTCAGAATAATTTTGAGAGGAATGAGTTACCAAAGCTTTTGTACTGAGTGTTCTCAGGCACTTTGAGCACAGGACCAAGGGCAGTTCTCTGTAAATAATAATCACATGGAAGTTCACACAGGACAGCAGCCTGCTTACAGCTGATCTCATCCTCCTTCACTGGGCCCCACCTACAATGAACTTCATCTGGTTTTCTTTCTTGCTGTGTATTTATTCATCAGTTTGATTTTAAAATATCAGCCCAGTTCAACACAACAGGCTCTGGTACGGTACTTGGAGATGTTGTTTCACAGATGTTGATGCACCTGTAGGGAACAGCCAGTGTCACCTGCAAGGCTGGCCTGAGTGTGTAGCAATGTCTGTGGCTGGAGGCTGCTTGTCACTGAGTGTGGCACTGGCCACTGGGAACAGCCTGAATTTTCCATCGCCACTTCTTCTGAACAAGTGGCACAATCCCTCTGGAATTTCTTTCAGAACTGCATGTAGATGTAGTGCAGGATGCTTTCAGTGCCTGCTCAAAGCCTCAACAATTTATTAAGTTACTGTCTAGCTGACAGTCTTTCACTTCAGCCTCTGAACTTGGACAGTGCATTTGAGCATGGAGATAATCCTTGATGTTCTGTGCCCCCTCTGGGTGTGTTCAGGTTTTTGTCTGTGTTTTCAGACCAGCCAGGCGCTATTGGAACAACTGCTCTGAATAGACTCAATGTTTGTTTGTTTTTCTTCCTCCATTGTCTTAGGAAAAGCTTGTAAGGATGGCACTTGGCAGAGATTGCTCTGGCCTTGTCAGACAGAAACTGACTGGCTGTAAGGTGCTTTTTTCATTTCTCTGAGAGGCACCGAGAGATTGACTGTACATTTGTTACTTAAGACAATATTGGCAAAATCTTTTTCAATTGTGGCAGACTTCTCATCTTCACAGTGTGGCAGATGTGGCTTTTTCTAGAAGCCGAGCTGGATGTGCTGGAGCCTGGGAAGATGGCTCAGCTGAAACAAAGCTCTCTGCTCTGGTGAGGCATTTATTCCAGCCTGAAATGAACATCTCCAGTGCGAGTTCTTCGTGCATCACTGGCACTGTCTCAGTCTGGGGGTGACTGACATCTCCCTGAACAGGGACAGGGTTCAGGAAGCCATTCAGATCACAGCTCGTCACTGATGGGAGTTTGTTTCCATGGCTGGCTGCAACACCACACCAAAGTCAGGGACCAGTAACTCTGAAACCCTGCCAGGGACATCTCCTGATGGCTCTGGGTGTCACTTGGGGAAAAAAAAAAAACCCAAACCAAACAAACTGCATGAAGTATATGCATGTATGAAGTATAGAATTCATTCATCGAGGTGCTGACAAGAAATCTCAGTAGTCAGAGATATTCTTTGGAGGACTCTATGAACCTGCTGCTAAATGTACCAGGAAGCTTTGGAAAAACTATAAATTATTTGTATGTGGTTATCTGATGATTTGTGTTCCTTAAAACTGAGTAAATGCTAAGGCAGAAAAAGTAGATAAAAAGGACTTTTGCACTTATAAGATTTATGTTATCTTTAGGTTTCGTAGTGTTTTACAAAAAATCTGTCTGCATTTTGCAGTCAAACGAGCTGAAGCAAGAAGTGAGACTGAATTGCCCAGTGTCCAGGAGAGTTGAGCATTTCCCTTCAATGCTACCAGGATGCCTCAGCCCTGTTTGCTGTATCAAGCACACTGCCAGGTTCTGGAGATAGGTCAGCTAATACAGGGGAACAGCAAGGAATTTTTTTTCCTTTTGTGATTTAATAGTCTCTTCTGCTCTGTTTGCCCTCTGAGGGAGCCAATAGATTTAATACCCAATTTCTCTCATCTGCTATCAGAATGCAAATGTGATGGCAGATGAATATACTTTCAAGAATACTTAACCTAATGGGCATGTAAAGCCTGGTAATTACCAGTTGTTTGTCTCCTCGTGTGTAATGGTTTCAGTAATAGGCAGTACCACACACTGAGATCTTGGTGTGGGCCAGGGCCAGATTCCAGTGCAGCTTCTCCTGCTCTTCCAGTGGAAACAAATAAATGCAATGTCTTCGTGGCATTTGTTCCTTTTTCAGTACCCTGTGAGTACCAATTGGATACCAGATTAATAATCACAATTCAGCGTTTAATCCACCTTTGATCCAACACATGTAACAACAGTGACAGATTTTTTGTATTGTATGTCCCACACAGGCAGGAATGTTGACAGAGCAGACAGGGCTTTGTGGCTGAGAGAAAGGATTCAACCTGCAGTTCCTGACCCTCCCGAGCCCCATCTTGTAGGGAAAAGAAGCAAACAAGAAACACAGCTCAAGGTTCTTTACTTTCAAATTTGACAACAATGATAAAAGGTAAAAAACGATAATGGAATGACAGCAGACAAAGTAGAAGTTGAGCCATCTTGCTCCCTAACTGCAGCACGTTAAAGCCATTGGGAACAATAAACCATAGTGGCCTGAGCTGGACTGGGAATAAACACAGCAGTTTGTGTTGTACTTCATAATACGTGTTGTCATTGAGTGCCACTATTGTGCCAACACTTTTTGAGATTTTGTTGCTCTTCTGTGGGCTGAAGAATTTCAGCAGAGCTGAGATGTGGACTGATAAGCTGCTGTTACCAATCGTATGTGTTCTTCCGAAGTGGGTGTGAATAAAGAACTGCTTTCTCCTGGGGTGAGCTCCCGGGAGCAGGGCTGCAGCGGGGCTGTGCAGAGAGGGGCTCAGAGAGGCTGTGCCAGTGCCGGCCCCTCCCCGGGGCTGCAGGGCAGCTTTGGGGGCTCAGAGAGGCTGTGCCAGTGCCGGCCCCTCCCCGGGGCTGTGCAGAGAGGGGCTCAGAGAGGCTGTGCCAGTGCCGGCCCCTCCCCGGGGCTGCGGGGCAGCTTTGGGGGCTCACCCCGGGCTCAGAGAGGCTGTGCCAGTGCCATCTCCTCCCCGGGGCTGCAGGGCAGCTTTGGGGGCTCACAGAGGCTGTGCCAGTGCCGGCCCCTCCCCGGGGCTGCAGGGCAGCTTTGGGCTCACCCTGGCACAGCTGGCTCCAGTGTCGCAGGTGTCCCCAGCTCCTGCTGCGGCACATTCCGGAGCACACACTGGGTCCCGGGCAGCTCCGGTGCTGCTCAAACACCAAAGCGAAGGTTTCCAGTCAGGTTCATGAAAAGAGAGGCTGCATTCTGGTTTTGTAGACATTTCTGGCCTGCAGCCTTCTACCTGGGGGCTGAGTGACAGTCTGAGAGGTGTGGAATTCCTCCCTGGCTTTGAGAACAGGAATGAGAAGTCAGCCGTGGGTTCGATTGGAGCCCTGGCGGTGGGGGGATGTCCCCTGGATGGATAGCAGTGTCACCCGGGCAGGGAGCGGCTCCGGCAGCCCCTCGCTGCTGCAGGGGAGGCTGCGAGCTGCCTGCGGCTGCTCTGCAGTGCAAGAGGGAGTAATTTTGTCTAAAAGGAGCTACAAAGTCTAATTGAGCCCGTAAATGTAACTCCCCCATCACTCTTAAAAGTTAGGTGCAGTAATCATGGATTTTTCAACTGAGCAATGTAAAGTTGAAAATGAGCTGCAAAATGTGTTTCAAAAGCTCTATTTTCTAAGTGATTAGCTCTCACTAAATCTGTGTGGCAGCATGTGATCAGTAACAAGCCCAGCTCTATTAGAATACTCTTATTTATGACTGACCAATATAGACTCAGCTGTCATCACTTCACTCTTACAATCTGTTTTCTAAATAAAATCACAACTTAACCATATGCTTGACAGAATTATATAGCAGCTTTAGTGTGTTTATTTTTCACTCTGCTGTGTACATCAGTCCACACTCGGTTAGAAAGTCTGTTCTTTATTGCTGTTGTAAACTCAGCTGGGCCATTCATGCCCCGTGGGTATTCAGAGAACAGGCATTCAGTCACATTTGTCCAATGATGCTGCAGAGGAGGCAGCATTCAAAATCCTTGAGAGGTGCATTGCCTTTCCTTCACAACAATTACAGTTTAAAGGGTTGAGATTTAGAGAAAATTGTTTGATGTACCTGTCTCTTTTTTCCCCCCTCTTATTGGCAATCAATATTTCTTACAGGATGAATCAGGAGCAAATTGTTCAGATGTTGGGTTTCTCTTTGGCTTGGCCAGCATAAAACCAGGCTGGGTCCCTGTGCCACAATCATTTAATCTGTGGAGAATGTTATCAGCTGCTAGGGGGAATTAAAACCTGGCCGGCTGCCCTATAGAGCTCAGCAAGCGACCAGTAAATCTTTGTGATTCCTGGGGAAAGGTGGGCTTGAAGTAAAAAAACCAGACATAAACAGAGAGAGAAGACAAATGTATATATTTCAATTCCAATAAATTGGACTTTGGTACATGTCAGAATTGTTCTGTATTCCTTTGGAGCTGAAAACTGCAGCTATTAAGCCAAAAGAAGTGATTGCCTGAAATCCTAATATAGACTCGGGGATAGGAAAATGGTGCTGCAGCCAGGTAGAAAATGACACCTCGTTGTGTGCCAGTCACCCACGCACACCTTGCAAATGGAGCCATTAGGGGAGAGCAGCTGAACCCAGCCGGATCTGATGGGGCTGGCATCTGAGTGCATTCGGTTTGGACTGGGGCTTGGGGTTTTTTATTTTTTCTTTCTAGTTCATGGCTGATGCTTTCAGGTGTTTTCCAGCACCTCCTGACTTTGCAGCCAGACCCAGTTGTTTATGATACTGCATTCTCTTGGTGTTGAGGAGCTCCTGGAATTGGGTGATGGAGAAGGTAGATCTCGGGTGGAGACTGCAGAGCTGGGAGAGGGATTCACATGGGGACTTTGTGGTGGTGAATGGTTTCAGTGAAAGGGCCACCAGCTGATTGCTCTGCTTGGCAGAGCCAACGTTTGTAGGAAATGAGGAACTGGATACCAGGCTTTTCTTCTCAGTATGTCAATACGTCTTTTTTAAATGAGAAATATTTTCAAATATTTCAAAATCATTTAGAAAAATGTATGAATGTGTACCCTGCTGTTTGACAGACACAACTTGGAAAATGTTATCGACTATAGCACTCTTCTTCAGAATTACAGTCTGCAACATAAACCTCAACAACAAATCAGGCTACGTGGGGCCTGAGTTCATCAAATACATTACAGCAGCACAAATAAATACCATACCAGAAATCCTTGGAATCCCCAAAACCTTCTACTTATGTGTCAGAATTAAATTAGTGACATAGCTGTTGTTTGTATTCTGATATTAATACATGGTGGCTTTGAAGCACAACTCAAGTCTAGAGGAGTTCTACTTAGTGATAGGGAATTTAAAAATAGGTTTATAAAGGGAAAGATTAATTTGGTGAAGTGATAATAATTTCAGAATAACAAAATGCTTATCCATAATAGATTGTGCCATGTCCCCTCTGTTCTTTGTGTACACTGAGTATGCCTTGCTTTTTATCTTATGTAAATTATGAACTACCTTGCACTGTCAGAAGTTGTACTTATCTTTACTAAGCGCTAATTAGTAACTACATGGCTAAGTCCTATTTTTAATGATCTGAAACAATGCAGGTGGGGTTGGACAATAGTGTTAGAACAGGTCCTTTTCTCTGCCGTGCCAACTGCAGACAGCCCAGGGAACCTTCAAAGGGTGAGTACAAAGCCCAAGAACTCCTGTGGCTCGCTCAGGAGAGACTGATTTGCCTGGAGAAGGAACTGCAGCAGTGACAGGGACAGATCTGTGTGTGGCAGGGGAGCTCAGGTAAAGCAAATCACAGCTCAGAGTTTTTGTTTTGTTGAGAGAATTTTGGGGAGCTTTAGTCCCTTAAGACAGCTAACAGATGTGGTGTCTCTCAGGGTTTAAACATACAGGGTGCCTCCTGTTTCCTTGGGAAATGTATAAGATCAATTATAAACCTTTGGTTTTGAGAAGATTTATTAAATTGTTCAGAAGTTTTATGAAAACAAAGTACATTCTGGAAGTAATACGGCTTATTTTGAGATCTATTATGGATGCTGAAAGTGTTCCCAATCTTGAATAAATAATTTCACATATTTTTTAACTACCTGTCTAGGAATCCTGAACTGAGAAATAGACATTATAAATAATTTATTATGTGCCTTTATGTGCCGACCAGGAGCAAATATGTATATTACACCCTTCGATTTCCAAACACATCTTGCTGAGCAAACCACATGGTTTATGTTATAAGTAATTTGGTAATTCATGCTGATTAAAACTGTGTGTATAAAGAATATAACTAAAATATAAAATCCTAAGAAATACTATGATCGAGATTGGGAAACAGCCACAGATACCACATATCCCTTCCTGGACAAGGCTTTGTGCAGCTGCAAGACACTGAAAGAAACACAAGTGAATGTGGGAGGCACTGAAAGGAGACAAAGAACTAAGCCTCGGGCTAGAAAAAGAG
Source organism: Urocynchramus pylzowi (assembly GCA_013397555.1). Lineage (NCBI taxonomy): Eukaryota > Metazoa > Chordata > Aves > Passeriformes > Fringillidae > Urocynchramus > Urocynchramus pylzowi. The sequence goes on along the minus strand of VZRH01007245.1, from coordinate 1,256,892 downwards.
TGTAAGAACAGACCCTGCCAGGCAACAGGCGTGAACCACGAGGGCTTGGTGTGTTAGAGGCCAAACCTGTGCTCACCCAGCTCCCATCCCGGGCTCAGAGCTGTCTCTCGGTTGGTTGGCTAGCAGACTGCAAAATGATTGTGCAATAAATTCTATTTTTCATTTTTTCTATAAAATTGGCTCACGCAATTTTCATTTATAACAGTTTAAAACAGCTTTGCAGTATTCCCCAGTGTCTCAAAATCAACTTCTGTGCGATGCACCTGAGCTATCCTGAGTGAAATCCAGGGGCAGTTCCCAGCAGTAGCAGTGGCAGCTTGGCAATCCACTGCTCTCCAGTTCTGCTCTGTCAGTCCTGGAGCTGATTTTGGGAGGTGCTGCTTTCACATCACCTCATGGACATTTGAAGAAGCTCCCATTTGTGTCAATGGCAGCAGCCAAAATTTCTGATAGGAATTCTAAGTAAGCCAGAAAGAAATTAATGGACTGAGAAGTTCCTTGAATATAAATAAATGTCTTAATTGGGTGAATTCTGAGAGGAAAAGACCAGGAAGGAGACAAATGATGATTAAGGACTGTCTCAGGATCTCCTCTGGTCAAGATGACCCCGAGGTGTGATAAAAGTCTCTTTTTCCCAACCTGGCTGTCAAAGAAGGAGTCAGAAGACTTCTGCTGTCGGTCTCAAGGCTGTTTATTATTTCTTATCCAAAACATTTTCTGTCTGAGCTGCCGAGGTCTGTTCAGCAGGTCAGTCCGAGGCACACTGCCCTCCCACGGGGCTGGTGTTGTCTTTTATACTATAAACTATGTATTGGATATTTACAGTTATGTTCCAATCCCTATCACCTATGTTAGACAGTGACTTCCTACTCTGACCCAATCTAAGAATGCCAACATCACCCAGAAGGATGGACGTTAGAAAGAAGAAAGAAGGAGGACAGGGCACGCCCTAATTCCTCCATCTTGGAACCTTAAACCCCCATGTACAAAATCCCAAAATTTCTTTTTTCATCCTACAACTACTACTACTATGCTGTCTAAGCTTTTGTGACTTCCAGTTCCTCATACAAAGGTGGCAATTTGTTCCATGGGTCAAACTCAAAACCACAGGGGTCTCTGGCTGCACACCAGGGTCTCCGACCCCCCAGGGCTTCAAAGTCCCCTGGCTGGGACTGGGATCATCCAGGACTGTCAGAGAGACGTCCTGGGTTCTAACAGGACTGGAGATAGAATGGAGAACTCTTCAGGGACAGAAATGAGAATAAGGCTTGCAAATTTCTGGGCAGGGAAGAACATGCAAAAGTGGGAGTTTTCTGTATTTAGGGAAATGGGATTTGGATAGTCCCTGAAAAACTACAAAGGAACGCATTACAGAATTTGAGGATTGGTATAAAACTGAATAAACCTCATGGGAGCAGGGCTTCCATCTAATCCATGGCTTCTGTGTGCCAGGACAAGAGACCTGCGGGTGGCCAATCTCTGTTTCTGGGCATGGCCTCAGCCAGACCTTTTTGGCATTGCTTTTCCAGGATGGTACAGATAATTTCTTCTTTCTGTAAATATTTCTTTTCAAGAAGAAGCACAGAAGTGCCCTTTTCCTCAGAGCCTCACCAGCACCCTGCTTTACGTCCCTGTCACTTGCTTGGCATGGCATGGGTTATGGTCCCATGATCCCAGTTCCTCTCTTTCTCTCCCAAAAGTGAGCAATGGTGTTGTTACAGGGATGTGGCATATTGAGGATAGCAGAGCTCGTTTTCTCTCCTCCTCCTTTTCCAGCTGAGGGGAGCTCTCTGCTATGATGCCATCAAAAAGCCCAGCAGTGTCAGGAGAGCAGGGTGAGGGTTCCAGGGACAGAGGAACCAGGGACAGGAACAGAGGGTGTGAGTACAGGAGTTCTAGCAGCTCTCAAATACCCTCCCCAGGCTGATGAGCTCTCCCTGTAACTGTTGGCTTGGTGAAACCTCATCTGTGACCTTTGGAAGTACAGGAACCTTATGGGACATGCAGCGTCTTTGCTTTCAAAGTGACTTCACAGAATGTGAAACTTGTAAGAAGAACATTTAAAGTCTCTTGCTGGAATTAATTCTGATCTGACTTACACCCAATTTCATTCAAATCAGACAGTGCAGATGAGAGCTGGCAATTTGCATAGACACAGTAATTTGGAGAGGGCGTGCAGAAGAGCTTTTTAAAATCCACATGGAGTTTGTGTCCTCAGTCTCTGAGCATGGGTAAAATCTAGGAAATTCTGAATTCTAAGTCCTTTTTTTCCCCTCTGACTCTCTTGTTTGCTCAAGTCCAATTATTCAGAACCAAAATATCCTATTATATCATGGACTAAACAGGCACACTTTGCAGCTGTGTTGGGAAATGAATGAACATTTGAAAATGTGACTCTCTCATATTGCTGTATTATCATTAGTTTGAGTATGTGCTGCAAATAACATTTTGAAGACCAGGTTTCCTTTTGACTTTGAAAGAGACATATGAATTATTGAAATAATGAGCTAAAGTCTTATTTTAAATTGCATTCTGTTACTTTAAATGATATTTTGCTATAAATTTCAGTTTTGTCTAATATTGCATTTAGCCATCTTCAGTTTTCAGCAGGTCTTTTCCTGCACCACCATTATCAGTAGCAGCTTCAGTTTTAATTAANCTATGATTTTCCGATCTTATTGCATTTAGCCATCTTCAGTTTTCAGCAGGTAATAGTATTTTCCTGCATCACCACTATCAGTAGCAGCTTCAGTTTTAATTAATTCCCCGTTCCGAGCACATCCCAAGGCAGTGCCATGGCACTGATCAGTCAGTGCATAACCAAATATGATAATGCCTCTGATAAGGAGTAGCACACCCAGTGACCCACTTTCCACGTGTCAGTCTAACTTTGCTTCAAGGACAAACCTAATGAACATTTGCCATCAGGTAATTCACTCCAGCTGCACCCAGCAGAGCTGCTGCCTAGCTGCTGATCCAGGCAGGATTTCCTAGCAGCCCTGCCTGCTGGTGGATTCTCCAGTGCTGTCCATGGCTTCTGCTCCCTTCAGAGTGGATTTCCCAGGCAGGTGGAATGAAAGTTAATTCGTGCAGCCCCTGTGCTGCTGCAGAACGGGCACATGAGCGTGATGGCTCTGTCAGAAACTCAGCTTCCTAGAGGGAATGTCTTCAAATTAGCCTTCGGGGGGCCTGTCAGATTTATTTTTTTCTACTTTTCTTTTTCAGTGTGTATCATTTTAGTAAATCTCCTCTAGCAGTCACTCCCAGACTAACCAGCAGATATTTTTGGAAGAGGAAAAATTTCTTGATTTAGCAGAACACCTTGGGGCTGATTTATTGCCCTTTGTGCCTCCAGCCCTGCGGCTGTTGCAGATCACCCTTGGTGGCTCTGCCCTGTGCTGCTGGGGATGGTGCTGGTGTGGCACAGGTGTGCCAGTGTGCCCATGGCAGGACCAACCTCTGCTCCCAAAACACAGAGCATGAGGTGGCAGGAAAAGCCTCTCCAGAGGAAACTGCTCCCACACTCCCCATCTCCATGATGGGACTGAACAGAGTAGGATGAGGCTTCAGTGGTACTTTGGTGGATTTAAGCTGGTTTTCCCCAAATTAGGCCTGTTAGAACAAGTAGCTCTTAAAGATGTTTTCAATGTGAGCAAATAGGGATTCCTAAAACACATTAGGAGGTTTTTGTCACTGAGATAGGGCTGAATTACAGGCTTTGCTATGGATTTTATACAATCCTAATGGACTGTAATCCTTGTAATACGACAGGTTTGTGACGGAGATTACTAAAATATTTATCCCTGGCATCTTTCCTTTTTAATACATTTGTTTTCTCTCTCTTAAGTGAAAGCAATACATTGACAGCAAACTAGAGGTATTTCATCAGTCTCTTATCAGCAGCCAGCACTAAAGCCAACAAGAAAGGTTGGGGGTTTTGAATAATGTTTTTTACACTGTGTTTTCTATATTTCCTGACGAAGTTCCAAGAGAACCTTTGTAGCCACACAGAGGAGACTGATGCTTGCTTTTTCCAACTTAGAGCAGCCTGTGCTTAAACATCTTTGTTCCCCCAGCCCCACATTGCACACATTTCACCTTCTGCAGCTCTGCATTGTCACCTTGGGGTCCCCAGGCTCAGGGCTCCTTCTCCCCAGCCCAGTGCGCTGATGGAGAATAGATTTAAATCTAGATTTAAACACTCCACTGAGTTGTCAGTCCCTCCCCCAGCCCCTTCCAGGGCCGGTTGTTTTTGTGGCAGGTTTTGCTCTTTGCTGGGAGCACGTGTGTCATGTCACCAGCAGTTTGCTGGCAGTGGGGCTGTGATGACAGGGGCTGTTGTTTAATTAGTGTCTCTCTAAAGTGCCTCGAGCTGGGACTGCTGTTGTTCAAAGGCCTCACAGAGCCACCTTTGGTGTGGGCTTGGAAAGGGGCTTCAAAGGGAGCTCCCTGGAAAGAATCAGCGTGCAAAACACTCCAAAGTGCTAATTTCACTGTGAGCTGTGGGCTGAATTCTTCATTGCCCTGTTTGTTGATTCATCCTTTGCCTCTCTGCAATTTGGGAATAAAACAGTGATTTTCAGAGCGATAGCACCGTGCGCATGTTTTGTGCAGGAGAAATTGCAGCTACAGCTGGGAGAATGTTCTTTGTGAAACAGATGTCTGCCTTTCCCCTGCCTTAAACTCATTAAAAACCCCAAAACCACTCAAACAGTCTAAGAGATGAGAGTGTAGTGGTAGCCACATCAGCATGGTGTTAGCTTCTGTCTGTTGTATAGAAAGCTCCACTCATTTTGTAGGTTTTTCAATATCTTGAGTTATTATCAAAATACCAAATATCAAAATACCCAAATATCGAAATACCAGGTTTGTTTCTGGCAGCCTGAGCAGCTGTGGTGTGGGCCTGGGTCACAGAGGTGGCTGGGTCTCCTGCAGTGGCTGAGAGCAGAGCAGACTGAATGGCGCGGAGCTGGGGCTGCGAAGGCAAATCCTCAGCCAGACCTCGGCTCAGAAGGGAGGAGTCGGGTTTTAGAGGCCTCTGCTGCTACTGGCATCTTATTTGGGAGGGTGGGGGGTCAGTGGGTGATACCTGAAACTGCCTCACATTCCTTGGAGTTGAAAACAACCAGGGGAGAGTCAGTGTTTGATAAATTTACTATTTAAGTTACTTTCCTGGGCTCCTTTTTTGCAGTTTTTTTTCTCTCTCTCTCATGGTTTCTTCAGCCTCACGTTTCATCACTCTCATCACTTCATCACCAAGCCATTGTGGTGATGTTTCAGTTGCCTGCTAAAACAGCTTTTGTTCTCTGGTTTTTGTCCTAGGAGCTCGCAGCCAGGGATACAACCTTCTTCCTTTCAAAAGCAGCTGTCTTGTGGTCACTTCTTCCTGGAGAATTTTAAAAAGTAGCAAATTACATTAAGAGTGTTAATGGTTTTGGCTACTGGGCTTTTGCTGCAGGAGTAAAAAATGTCAGTCCTTGCCACAAGTAACATTCCTGCATGCCTGCTCATTAAAACTTTTAAACCCCTCTATTTTCAATAGAGCAAATTGGTGCCTAAAATTTTGATGTGCTAAACCTGGTGTCCAAGGCTGCAAGGTTTTAATACAAAAGAGCAGAAAAATTCATGTGCACTTGAATTCTTGCTCAGTCCATGTTTTAAGTTCCCATATTCTGTTTCATGGTGTTTAACTTTGAGCACTGATGAAGGACAGTGGGGGTTCTCACCCAACTGAATCCCACAGGAGGGTCCTTAGAACAACTGTGCTGGGACAAGAAGCCTCTCACTCCTTCTCATCTTACATTGAGATGCACAAATAGAATAAAGCAGTCCAAGGATATGCATGAAGTGTGAGACTGAGAGATGTAGTTATTACTTTTTCAGGATTTATTTGTGGAGAGGATTACCAGCTGCCTTTGTGCTCTTGCACAGTAGCCCTGTCTTGGAGAGCAATCAGCAGGGAGGTTTTTGTGTTGTTCCAAGGGATCTCTTCTGCTTGTTTGGATCAGCCAAGCCTTTTCCTATGGCTCTTCAAGATGAAAATCATAACCATAACTGTGCTCTGGCATGCACTGGAGTTAACTGCTGCAGCTGGATACTGACAACACTGTGTGTACCCTACATTAAGGGCACAGGATAATTTTGAGCAGTGTCATTTTTGTATTAATTGAACTCCCTTCTGCATCAGTGGCTTCATTGAGCAGTTGGGCTTTGCCTGCAGCAGAACTCCTTGCTGCTATTTAGCAAATGTTTCTTTGGTGGCCACTCGTGCAGATGACAGAAAGGTGGTTAAATGTGGCACTATAAGAGCTATAGTGTTCAGCCTGGATTTTATGTATATAACAAAAAATCCTATTTGAATTACTCAGTGAATATCTATTTTATGCCAACAGCAACTCTTTGGAGCAATGCAGACTTTTTTCCTCCATTGAAGAATCTGTACCCTTTATCTATACACTTCCTTTCCTTTCTCTTTACTGTAGCCCTGGTGCTGTAAACCTTAAGTAATGTCATCAGGAATCTGTGGTGTTGCTCCCAGGAGAGAGGAAAGGTCTTTGCAGAAAAGGCTTTTTAGGCTCAGGATTTTTGCAGCAAAGACTGTTCCGTGGATTTCTGTCCCTCAGATGCTGTTCTTTGAACATCTGCCATGCATGTCATTAAGTGAAGGACAAGCACAGCACACATGGATCCATGGGATTTTTACTTTTGGCCAAGCTAATGTAACGGTCCAATTGCTGTCAGTGGCTCCTGTGTTACCTCCTGCAGGGAGCTGCACACAGCAATGGATGAGAGAATTCCTGTGAAAGAGAACTAAGCATTCACAATTTCTGTGATGTCCAGAAGATGATTTTATCTGCAGCTGTGAGAAGTTGCTAGGGAACAGAGCTAACTCATTTTTGCTGATGGCTCTTCGTTAGTGCTGTGGAGCAATGTTCCTTCCGCTCTCAGCGCTGCTGCCACCTCATTCTGCATTAGGATGTGACTTGGAAACACCTCAGAACTGTCCTGCTGCTGGAGTCTGAAAGGAACTTTTTAGTAAAGAACATTTTTCAGGTCACTTCCAGCAGGAGCCCGTTCAGCAGGAGTGCTGGGAGTTCCCAGGTGTCACCATGAAGGTCTGGAAGGGCAGGTTCAGTGTGGGGCCCTGGGAGGAGCATTGGGCTCACAGAGCCTTTGTTGGGTTCAGTCCCTCCAGCAGAGGACGGGAGCATTTTTGGAGGTTCTTGATGTTATCTGTGGTTGCTGATACATTTTAGGCTAAGCTAGAAGCACTTGCTTTAAGATGCACACTCTTTGTCACTGAGCATCAGGCAGCTGGGGGAGTTGGGGTGGTGGCTGTTTGAGGAGTCAAAATTCCTGTAGTTTTGATTGCAAGCAACATCCCTCCATTCAGGTCTTGTGAAAAGGTCATTGGCCAGGTCATGGCTCTGAAGTATCTTCATCCCTCAAAAAATTGCCTTATTGTGTGACCTCACAACAAGAGGCCCAGTACCGGGCACTGCTTTTCAGATGAAACCAAAGAATTGGTTTGACCAACCCCATTGCTTCTTGGTCTATATAGAGAATAGAAAAGTATATTCCTATGTCTGCAACTTTTTGGAAGACTCATGGTGCACAATTCACCAGTTTTTTCTTCCTTTTTCTTCGTTTTCAGCCAGTTCAAGTGAACCATAAGAATTCCCCCAGTTGTTGCTTTCCCACTCAGCAGCAATGACTGTATGTACACATAAACACAGAGGGGAGTTGGAAGTGTCCTACAGCTCTTTGGAAATGTTTTGTTACTCTGTTCTCTTTCCTCCTCCACCTGCAGTAGAGGGCTGGGTAATCCATCAGGGCACTCATGTCTGGGGCTGTGCAACAGCAGCCTCACTCCCATGCTGGTTGTGCTGTGGTGGCTGTTTCACAATATGTTTTTCTCCTGTGAAATGGGGCAGATGGCACTTTGTTTTCACTGCACAGAGTGCCCAGTACTGTGCTTTGTTTTTCCTGTCTTTCCTTAAATCTAAGTCTAATTTTAAAAAATTGGTGGTTGCACAAGCTGTGCCGTTAGCAGCTTTGCTGCTGTTTGGCCAGGAATAAAAGGGATGTGCTGCATTGTTTGCTTTCTTACAAGCAATTTAGAAAGATTTCAGACCCTACATATTATTTTTTGCATTTATTTTGGAAACAGTACTTTGAAGCAGTCCACGGGGCTCCCAAGCACTTTAAATCAGCAGGCAGCACTATTTATCTTTGCCTTTCATTTTTGTAAGCAAACACCTTCCTGCACAGCCTTGAATACAGAAGTGATTTGCTGTGCTCTGGCTGCTTGTTGGTGCCCAGAGCTCTGTCCTGCAGGGGAAGGTGCTGGGGAGGGGATCTCCTCCTCCTCCTCCTGCCTCCAGCATCCTGAGCAGCCCAGAGATGCAGGGAGCAGGAGGGGGCACCAGCCAGGCTGTGGGCATGGGGCAGCCACGAGGGTTGTGCAAAACCTGTTCCTGACCTTTCTGTCACGTTGGGAGTCCCAGGATGACTCCTGCTGGGGGGCACAGAGTGCTGTTCTTAGCTTGAATGTCTCTGGAGGTCTGCTTCCTGAGCTTCATCTAACTCAGGGTCTTTCTGAAAAAAGATGTAATTCTGCTTCCCACGGAGGATTTTGCCCTCTGATGCCTTGTTTGGTGAGTAAATAGAGGTCAGAGCTGCAGACTCTGTATTTGTTTCTGCTTTAAATCGATTTGTATGCATCCTTTCCTTTTGGCTCTCCAGAGATGTGTCTGTTTTACATCTTGCAAAACATGTTTTTAACAAGGACCTTGTTTGAAAGGCACAGGAATAAAATCTGTGTCATGTGTGCATGTATGCAGATATCTGCACCTGTGTGCATGCACAAAAACTTCAACCACAATAGGCAATTTTTGGCAGCCCATGAGATACACATTACAGACAAATCTATTTTATTTAACTCCTGGTATGCACAATACAGCTTCTGAAGCCTAAATAGGTCTTGTGCCCTTTCCCTAATTAAATTTCATTATAAATCCACCTGGGCTATGTTTTTGTAATATCTCCATTTGAATGGTGGTGGTTTGGTGTCTGTGTGGAATGGGTTTTCCTCCTGAAATGTTAATTAGGTGGAGAATGTGTTATGCTTTGGAAAAGCTGCATTGCAAACCCATAGATAAACAGATTGATTTAATTTTAATCTGCTTTCATGGTGATGCATAATGATAACTGGTTTCTGTCTCACAGGGCTGAAAACCACAGACCTTAATAAGAGTTTGTGGGTATATCATACAGCTTTAAATGGCTTCTGTTGTGCTAGACTGCTCTCCATAAATTATTCTAACTCCATCAGCATCTCAGGGACTCCCCATTCTCTTCTGCTGTGGATTTTCAATCAGTGCAACTATTAGTGTAATCTGAAGGAACTTGAAGGTATCTGCTCTGAAAACAACTGCCAACACTGGTTTGTACATCAAGTATTCAATGGGGAGAGCAGAACCAAAAAAAGCCTTGCAGAAGCCAGCTCTGCAGATCAAATCACAGCATCCAAATCCTACCTTTTATAAGCCATGCCAAAATTAATTATGGAATTAAAGCCAGACATTCAGATGGCTGGTATGAAGTGTCTTACTACATGACCTATTTTTTGTGATCTGTCTTTCATGCTGAACTGAGAAAGGTGCAGTTCACTTCAGCCAGTTCTAGAGCAGCTGGTTTAAACGGGCTCTTCTCAAATACTATTTCTTCCATTGAAAGAGTTTCAGCTTTAAAGGTTTGTTCCTGAAGGGGAAATAATTTTTGGGTTTAATGGTCTAAATTTCTTCAAGGGTTCGTGGCAGATCAGATCCAGATTGCCTTTGTACACTTGGTTTTCATGTGCTCACAGCAAATATGCCTGAAGTCTGACAAAAATGGGCTGAGTTGTGCCTGTTTTCTCAATGACAGACACATTTTATTTTTGACTGATGTTCAAAGAGCCTCTTTCAGGCTCAAATTCTGTCCTATATTAGCTTCAGCCATAAAAAGCAATGAAACTGCAGAGGGAGACAAAAGAAGAGTATGACCTCAAAGTGCATAAATTTAGCATCACCCCAATGCTGTACATAAAATTGGAAATAGAAATGCTGGGAACACGAATTCTAGCCAACCCTCCTTGTGTTGCTGTGGAATGGTTAATTTGGTCTAGTCTACTGAGGGCTTCTCAAAGGGGAATAGATTTTGGCCCAAGGATGGTTTTTCAGGGAGACTGGAAAGACAAAGGGCTGGATTACCTCTGGGTTTTGTTTTCACTGTGAATCTTGGCCTCATGCTTTGCCCTCTCACTGTTGTTAAGCCTGGTGAGCTCTCAAGCATTCCTCATTCCAATTCCATTGCTGTTCATGACTTTACCAGCTTCCCTGACATTCACAAACTTGCTATCCCATATTGCCTTCAATTCTGGTGCTCCAGGATTTAAAAGAAACTCTGTCCTAAAGTAAAGCCAGAACATTTGTTGCTGTTCTCCATTGTTTTGTGATATTTTCGTGCATTTGAATATGATTCTTTGAGCACAGAGGCCTCAGGGAGGGGAGGAGGTTGTGTGCAGGCAGTGAAAGAAACATCAGGATGCAAATGTCAGACCGAAGTTTTCTGGTATCAAAACGGCCTCATTTAAGCAACACAGAGCTCCAGGCTGACCTCAGATCCTGCAGAGATGTCTGCATTTAATGTACCACAGCATTAACAGGATCATGCTGCACTTATTTGCCAGCAAGAGACAGCTCCCAGGGACCTCTGTGAGTGCATCTACAGCTTAGTCATGCCACAGCTGCTGTCTCGATTTTAGATCCCATGGTAGCACCTGGCCCCACACTACCTGATTTCAAGCATGACATTTCATTCTGGTCTTCAGGAAGACCCTGAGGAGGTCTGCCAGCTCCTGCTTGGTGTCTGGGGGGTGGCTGGGTTTGTCCTTCAGCCCCTTCCTCGGGGGCTTGGGGAGTACAGACAAGATAAGGTGTTTCCAGCTCCAGGAGCAGCAATTTGTTCTTGGATCTAGAGGGGATGTCAGCAGAAGGAGCCTTTGTGAGGAGCAACCCATGGCTTTGTCCTCAGCAAAAATGGGCTCTGGGCAATGAGAGATGTAGGGCTGGGAATACCTGCAGGGTTTTGTGCAGGGAGTATTCTGCTGCTGACTTACATCAGTGTGTTTGACTTTCCAGTGAGTAAAAATTGTCCTTTGTTTCATGCCATGAGAAGCTGTGGTCAGGTCCATTTCTGCTCTCATTTTTGCTTTGGTTTAAAATGGGTGGTGGGAGAAAGCCTCTCCCCAGCCCTCCTGCTCCCATCCCTGCTGCCCGAAGGAGATGGGTATTGGCAGAGGGAAGGCTGCCATCCTGCAATGCTCTGCTCTCTCTGCATTGCTGGGTTAAGGTCAGGCTCTGGGCAGGAAGAAACACTGAAGATAAACAGAAATAGAAGCCCCTTCTAGTTATTTCTGAAATGCTTTGGGGAGATGCAGTGACAAGGCAATCTCAGAGGCCACTGTGATGTCTGGTAGGTGCCTAGGAGCTCTCAAAAATGCCCCCTCTGCACACAATTTATCTGCCACCTTCTTGTTGCCACTGGTGACAAGATGACAACCAGCGGTAGCAGGGTGTTAACAGGCTCCCTTTTCTTTTTCTCCTTTGATGTTGAAAGTAGCTCTCTTTCTCAGAAGGACCATGAAAGGTTCCCACAGATCTTTGCCCCGAGCACTTACAGTAATGAAAAGCTAACTTCAATGTCACGGGTCTGAAGCATCTTTATTTAGAGCTGTTTAGGGGTCGGATTGCCTGTTTATTTGTACTGTGTTGGGAAGGGGGGGTGATACTGGTGTGCTGCCTCCAGGGCACGGTCCGAGTGAGATGGGGAGGGGAACCCATCCTGGGCAGGGTGTCTGTGCCCATCCCAGCCTGGGCAGGGTGTCCGTGCCCATCCCAGCCTGGGCAGGGTGTC